>CM035784.1:1469005-1656505 GCA_020466265.1 Siphamia tubifer
GCGTAATTAAGTGAGTGCAAATCAAGATCTGTCTTTCCCTGTCATTGTCTGGCTTCTTATTCTGTGTTCCAGTGTTATTTCGTTGTGTAAATGCATTTATCATAATAAAAATATGCAGATGACTTTAATCTTAAAAAATCTTGCATTTTTTTCTGCCAAAAATACTATGGGATAAATTAAAATTTTGGGTTTGCTTCGGACTCTGGCCTGCAAATCAAGTTAAATGGTTGGGCTTGGGCTGGGTCGGGCTGGGTCGGGCTGGGTCGGGCTGGGTCGGGCTGGGTCGGGCTTTAATGCCTGCGGGCCTGGATTGGGTTGGGCTGGATTTTTTAGGCCCGATCTTACCTCTAGTTCCCACCCCAAGACTAATCCACCTGGTCCCACCCCGAGAACAACTGAGGCCAAGACTAGGCAAATACTAGACCAACACTGGACCAACACCAGGCCAACACTAGGCCAACGCCAGGCCAACACTAGACCAACACCAGGCCAACACTAGACCAACACCAGGCCAACACTAGGCCAACACTAGGCCAACACCAGGCCAACACTAGACCAACATCAGGCCAACACCAGGCCAACACTAGGCCAACACTAGGCCAACACCAGGCCAACACTTGGCCAACGCCAGGCCAACACTAGACCAACACCAGGCCAACACTAGACCAACACCAGGCCAACACTAGGCCAACACTAGGCCAACACCAGGCCAACACTAGACCAACATCAGGCCAACACCAGGCCAACACTAGGCCAACACTAGGCCAACACCAGGCCAACACTTGGCCAACACTAGGCCAACACTAGACCAACACCAGGCCAACACTAGACCAACACCAGGCCAACACTAGGCCAACACTAGGCCAACACCAGGCCAACACTAGACCAACATCAGGCCAACACCAGGCCAACACTAGGCCAACACTAGGCCAACACCAGGCCAACACTTGGCCAACACTAGGCCAACACTAGGCCAACACTAGGCCAACACTAGGCCAACACTAGGCCAACACTAGGCCAACACCAGGCCAACACTAGGCCAACACTAGGCCAACACTCCTCTTTCCTTTTAGTGTAATTGTAAATGATCATGTGTAAACATAGTGTCCTACATCTGATGGAGTACGTACTGAGTGTCCATGAATAATCACTGTCAATGTTAAGTTTATTTATTATTTAATTTATTTACTGTATTTTCACACTATAAGGTGAACTGGATTATAAGGAGCATTAAGTGAAGATAAACAGTCACAATAACTATAAACCTTGTTGAGTTGGAACACGGAACAAAACACACTCTGATTCTGATAAATTAAACTTTAAGAGTCCAAATGATCAGATAAAAAGTCTAAATTCTCAGTCATTAAACACTAACAGATTTAATCCATATATTAGTTTCACTGTCAGTAAATTATAGTCTTTTCACTTCACCTTATAGTCCAGAAAATACACTATCGTCATATTCTAATTCTGTGGGACTTGACACCACCAACACATCTGCTGTCCTAGGCGAGCGCCTAGTCTGACTATGACTAACACTGACCCTGCCCAGACCAGGGCCGTTCCCAGCAGAGGGGGGGCTGACCCAGAACAGGACAAGGACATTAGCAGGAGCTGAGTAAGTTCACATTTTCAAGGAACTAAGTCTTTCAAAGTGGTGATAGACTGATATGTAGACACTTTCATAGTTTTAATTGTGGGGGGTGGGGCTTAACTGGATGGAAAAGACATTAGCATGTTTAACAACGTGTTTTTGTTGAGATGGACAATGAAAAGCAACACTTTGGTGGATATGAGAGTCCACTGACTTTCCACAAGCATAAACGTTAGCTTAAAAAGGCGAGATGAACATGACCCGCCCCCAACACCAACACTGACTGCATGGACAGGAAGTGAGCAGAAGCACCACAGGGCTAATGTAGGATGACCCTTCTGTCTGTACAATGCTGAGTTAGCCAGTGGTTAGCATTAGCATTAAATCTAACAAGAATCCCCAATTTAAACATGAACTTAACATTATTTCATCTACGATGTCGTCCAGACCGACACCGATCATCTTCACCTGTCGATTGTTTCACCTCAATCCTTTCATATAATTTTCTTGAACCAATCATTGTTTTGAATCGCAGCAGATGGTTTATGAATAAATTTACACTATGCCTTTTTGGTTTTTTGCTTTTGGCGAAATGTTGACTAGTGTTAGCGTCTAGCTGCTATTGTCACGTCACAGAAACATAAACAATGATGAGGTCTATGGACCCGTATTTAACTTTATTAGACCACTGAGGGGCCTCCCCTCTGTCGCTGATGGGCCTCCGCTATGCTGCTGAGAAGCCTCCGCTACGCCGCTGACGGGCCTCCCCTCTGTCACTGACAGGCTTCCCCTCGGTCGCTGAAGGGCTTCCCCTCTGTCGCTGATGAGCTTTCCCTGTGTTGCTGATGGGCTTCTATACTGTTGCTGATGAGCCTCCGCGCTCCGCTCTGCCTTTATGCGCTGGTTGTGTAATTTAGGTGCTTAAAAGACGCCGCTGGTTCAAAGACTGATTACAACGTCAGTAATCACCGGCTCGGCAGCGTTCTGATTTATGTGCGTGTGGCTTAATCGTGCTGCTTAACACACAGGTTTGTCCAGATTAAGTAATTACCTTAAAGCTAAAGTTTATTATGTGTGCAGAAGAGCCACTGATAAAGGGAGCAGCCACAGCGAAGAACGCCGAGGAGCTGCTGAACGAGAGCATCATTAAAATACAATGAATTAAAGAGTCGCTTCTGCGGCTGTCAGTGTGCTACCCACCTAACATCCATATTACCCCCAACCAGGGGGGAGGGGCTGGAGAGAGAGAGAGGGTGAGGGGCTGGAGATAGAGAGAGAGTGAGGGACTGGAGAGAGAGAGAGGGTGAGGGGCTGGAGAGAGAGAGAGGGTGAGGGGCTGGAGAGAGAGAGATAGTGAGGGACTGGAGAGAGAGAGATAGTGAGGGACTGGAGAGAGAGAGAGAGGGCGAGGGGCTGGAGAGAGAGAGAGAGAGAGAGGGTGAGGGGCTGGGGCTGGAGAGAGAGAGAGAGAGAGAGTGAGGGACTGGAGAGAGAGAGAGAGAGGGTGGGTGAGTGGAAGTGAGTCCAGTGGATCATCTGTAAATAAAACTAAGACCTAAAAAACCCAAATCTACTGGAGACGAAGGAGAGACAACGAACGAGGGAGAGGTAGTAGTAGTAGTACTAGTAGTAGTAGTATCAGTAGTACTAGTACTAGTACTAGTAGTATCAGTAGTAGTAGTAGTAGTGGTAGTATCAGTAGTAGTTGTATCAGTAGTAGAAGTAGGCGGGATTTCCTGAACACTAGGTCACAGTGTCAGTCATTCACTGCAGCAGTGATGACCGTCATCGTATGAACATGACCCCACACTGAGGCAGCAGCGTCTGAGGGGGCGGAGTCAGCACGTTTGAGCGGGCGGAGTCAGCACGCCTGAGGGAGGTGGTGTCAGCACGTCTGGCACAACCACCCGTGACTGTAAACACTGAGACCAGCGCGTGACGGAGGCTGGTGGAGTGTGAAGCTAGAGAAGATGAATCTGCTTCTCCTGTGACCTTCATTTCTTCACACACCGACCAAAGGCCCCACAAGGGACGCAAACACCGACCAAAGGCCCCACAAGGGACGCAAACACCGACCAAAGGCCCCACAAGGGACGCAAACACCGACCAAAGGCCCCACAAGGGACGCAAACACCGACCAAAGGCCCCACAAGGGACGCAAACACCGACCAAAGGCCCCACAAGGGACGCAAACACCGACCAAAGGCCCCACAAGGGACGCAAACACCGACCAAAGGCCCCACAGGGGACTCAAACCACAAATCTAAACATGTGTATGTATATATATATATATATATATATATATGACAAAAATTCAGTTAAATCTTAAATTGAGCAACAACACAATCTTGACTTCAGAAAAATTAATGAAGCCAAAAAAATGGAGTAAAAATCTTAATTTACACGAAAAAAATCTTTAATTAAATTAAATATTTATAATAATAATTGAATATGACTTTTTATTTTATAATTATGTCTTTTCATTTTATAAATATGTCTTTTTATTTTATAAATGTGTCTTTTTATTTTATAAATATGACTTTTTATTTTATAATTTTGTCTTTTTATTTTATAAATATGACTTTTTATTTTATAATTTTGTCTTTTTATTTTATAATTTTGTCTTTTTATTTCATAATTATGTCTTTTTATTGAAGTTTCCGTTGTTTCCTTTGGTCCTCAAACGCATCATTAACAAAGTCGTGGTATAAATATACACATTTCCTGACCTTATTTCTGTCCTGGTTTGTAGATAATTAGCACCAATGGTTCCAAGACAAAGCACACGACCACAACAATTAGTCTGAAAGAGCTATTATGTCTGCGCGACAATTAGGGGCGGAGCCTCAAAAGAACGCCACCCCCTCACATTAACCACATTTATTTCAAACCTTTACTCCAGATCTGCTTCTGCTTCTTCTTCCACCTCCTGGATTTTACCTCATTTTTATGAATGTTTATATAAAGCCTTATAATTATGAGGTAAAGTGGCAGGATTTATATAAGAGTCATAATCATGAGGTTAAAAAAAGAAAAACATCAGATAAGAAACATAAAAGAAATCCACATCAATCAATTGATTGATTTATTGACTTCCAATAGTGTGTTATTTTATACTGGAGTGTTCGCCCAATCACATTTAGCCATCGCCTGTTGCTGGTTGCCTGATTGAGTTTAATTCATATTTGTTTGTTTGTATTGTGGCCTGATGGTCCCTGTGGTGGCCTGATGGTCCCTGTGGTGGTGGCCTGATGGTCCCTGTGGTGGTGGCCTGATAGTCCCTGCGGTGGCCTGATGGTCCCTGCGGTGGCCTGATGGTCCCTGCGGTGGCCTGATGGTCCCTGCGGTGGCCTGATGGTCCCTGTGGTGGTGGCCTGATGGTCCCTGTGGTGGTGGCCTGATAGTCCCTGCGGTGGCCTGATGGTCCCTGCGGTGGCCTGATGGTCCCTGCGGTGGCCTGATGGTCCCTGCGGTGGCCTGATGGTCCCTGTGGCGGTGGCCTGATGGTCCCTGTGGTGGTGGCCTGACGGTCCCTGCGGTGGCCTGATAGTCCCTGCGGTGGCCTGATGGTCCCTGCGGTGGCCTGATAGTCCCTGCGGTGGCCTGATAGTCCCTGCGGTGGCCTGATGGTCCCTGTGGTGGTGGCCTGATAGTCCCTGCGGTGGCCTGATGGTCCCTGCGGTGGCCTGATGGTCCCTGCGGTGGCCTGATGGTCCCTGTGGTGGTGGCCTGATGGTCCCTGCGGTGGCCTGATGGTCCCTGGGGTGGCCTGATGGTCCCTGTGGTGGTGGCCTGATGGTCCCTGCGGTGGCCTGATGGTCCCTGCGGTGGCCTGATGGTCCCTGTGGTGGTGGCCTGATGGTCCCTGCGGTGGCCTGATGGTCCCTGCGGTGGCCTGATGGTCCCTGTGGTGGCCTGATAGTCCCTGCGGTGGCCTGATAGTCCCTGCGGTGGCCTGATGGTCCCTGCGGTGGCCTGATGGTCCCTGTGGTGGCCTGATAGTCCCTGTGGTGGCCTGATGGTCCCTGTGGTGGCCTGATGGTCCCTGCGGTGGCCTGATGGTCCCTGTGGTGGCCTGATGGTCCCTGCGGTGGCCTGATGGTCCCTGTGGTGGCCTGATAGTCCCTGTGGTGGCCTGATGGTCCCTGTGGTGGCCTGATGGTCCCTGCGGTGGCCTGATGGTCCCTGTGGTGGCCTGATAGTCCCTGTGGTGGCCTGATAGTCCCTGTGGTGGCCTGATGGTCCCTGCGGTGGCCTGATGGTCCCTGTGGTGGCCTGATAGTTCCTGCGGTGGCCTGATAGTTCCTGCGGTGGCCTGATGGTCCCTGTGGTGGCCTGATGGTCCCTGCGGTGGCCTGATGGTCCCTGTGGTGGCCTGATAGTCCCTGTGGTGGCCTGATAGTCCCTGTGGTGGCCTGATGGTCCCTGCGGTGGCCTGATGGTCCCTGTGGTGGCCTGATAGTCCCTGTGGTGGCCTGATAGTTCCTGCGGTGGCCTGATAGTTCCTGCGGTGGCCTGATGGTCCCTGCGGTGGCCTGATAGTTCCTGCGGTGGCCTGATAGTCCCTGCGGTGGCCTGATGGTCCCTGTGGTGAGGCTGTAGGAGCTGCTCAAACTATATGTGGGTTTTTTAATGTTATCATTATTACCTCCACCAAGGAGGTGTTAAATTCAGGTCCGTCCGTCTGTCCATTTGTCTGACTGACTGTCAGCAGGATTACACAAAATGTTCTGGATGGATTTTGATGAAACTTTCAGAAATGATAGATAATGGGTCAAGGAAGAACCCATTCGAAACTAAAACACATCAGTGATAATAACCAGTCTTTCCTTTTGTGGAATTAGAAATGAGCATCTGTCAAAATGATGAAATAAAAAGTAAAGATGATGTGAAATTTCAATCTTGTGACCAAGATCATTTTCATTTGTTCCATTGGCAGATTGTATTTTATTTTATTTTATTTTATTTTATTTTATTTTATTTTATTTTATTTTATTTTATTTTATTTTATTTTATTTTATTTTATTTTATATTTTTGTCTTAATTATTTCTGGGATCCTTTTTCTTTTTTCTTGGCAGCTGCAGCGTTGGCTCTGGTGTTACAGCAGTGAATTAATGATCATTAAAATGAATTTTCATCCATTCATTCCACATGAACATGAACTTGTAAAAATATCTGGGACACGTTTATTTCTGTTAACGACTTTTCCACCGAAAAACAAATAATAAGCAAATTAATCTGCCTTTAGAGTCTGAAAAACTGGGCAAAACCACACATGTGCAGAAGAAACCAAAGGGGAAAAAAAGGCTAGTGTGGTGCGTTCAGGGACCACCTTCAGGCTGAGATAAAACACCACTGTTCAGTTCACAAGCATCAAAATAAAAGTACAGTTGCAAACTGTGCAAACAGCTAACTGTGCAAACAACTAACTGTGAAAACAGCTAACTGTGCAAACAACTAACTGTCAAAACAGCTAACTGTGAAAACAGCTAACTGTGAAAACAGCTAACTGTGCAAACAGCTAAGTGTGAAAACAGCTAACTGTGCAAACAGCTAACTGTGAAAACAGCTAACTGTGCAAACAGCTAAGTGTGAAAACAGCTAACTGTCAAAACAGCTAACTGTGCAAACAGCTAACTGTGCAAACAGCTAAGTGTGAAAACAGCTAACTGTGAAAACAGCTAACTGTGCAAACAGCTAAGTGTGAAAACAGCTAACTGTCAAAACAGCTAACTGTGCAAACAGCTAACTGTGCAAACAGCTAAGTGTGAAAACAGCTAACCGTGAAAACAGCTAACTGTGCAAACAGCTAACCTAGAGAAAACCCAACACATCATATTATTATTATTATTATTATTATTATTATTATTATTATTATTATTATTATTATTCGTTTGTGATCACGTCGGGCTTGAACGCGAAACCATGGGAGAAAATCGGTTTGACATCCTCAATGCAAACGCTCATATGTCTCCATTGGACCAATCAGAGGCGGAGTGGGCGTCGTCCATCTTTTCTGGGCAGAGCTTTGGGTGTAAATACCAGGGTTATTAGTGTCATAAAGTCTGCATAAGCAGACAGATGCCAGCTGTCACAGGAAATACAAGCACTCGTTTGCATCCATTAAGTGGCTCTGAAAGGGGAGGGGGAGGGGCGGGGCCAAAAACAAACTGGCGCCAAACCCTCAGCAAAAAAGGCTGTGGCCCTGGACTCTTGTCCTCCTCTCAAAATTCACAGAGGACGTTGTAGTCCACTGCATTATGGAGTTGTGGTATTTTTTTTTGGGGGGGGGGGGCTAGATAAACTATATATTTTTGTAAAGGTTATGGTGTATAGAATCACAAAATTAATGTTTGCATTTGTCCAGATGTCGATATGGTGGCCATTTTATTTAATAAAAAGTCAAAATTATGAGACGAAAAAGGAAAATTATAACATAAAAAAATTAAATGTATTAGATAAAAAGCCAAAATGATGAGATAAAAAATGAAAATGATGAGATAAAAAATGAAAATGATGAGATAAAAAATGAAAATGATGAGATAAAAAGTCAAATATTGTGAAAGAATCCCCCAAAAATTCCCATTGAAGCTAAAATGTGAACATGATGAACTGGACTGTTGTCAAAAAGGCAGCAGCTAGAGCACCGCTAGCACCTGGGTCTGGGCTAATTGAGTCGTGGGGGCGGTGTGGGGTGGCAGGGGGCGGTGCCAGTGGATCCACTTTTTAAACAAAGTGAGTCCCACTTGAGCTTCATTACATGTGCAGCCCATTTCCATACGGGCCCCTGGGAACAGCGGCTAAAATAAATGACCGCTCCATGATAAATGATTCTATTAGCAATCCAGATTGTTAAACTGTGATATAACAGAGTGGCGAGGGGCGGCAGGGGCGGCGGCGGGGGGCTCATTCATCCCCCCCCCCCCTCCGCCGCTGTAAATAGCTTGTTTTTATGTGTAAATAACATATTAAAAGTCGGCGTTAACCGTGTGTTTTGATAGAGAGGAAATGGTTGGAAATAAATAACGAGCGACGGGAACGTAAAACAGGGCGGCAGCTTCGGAGGTGGGCACGCCACCGCCGCCGCCGACAGTAAAGCATCTGCTGACAGGAAAACAGCCGCCGTATATTAAATGACACCCTTCTGCGGCAAACAAGTCGGGTTCAAAGGACCCGACCCGACCCGTTCAGTCATCAGCAGCTGACGGCGGACATGATAACCAACGTTAGCTAACGTTAGCATCTGGACGCACGCTGTGGTTTAGCACCAGGCCTCCATGTCTGAGCAGAGGTGGTAAAAGTACTGCAGTAGAAGTACAGCTACTGGTGTGAAAAAATACTTTTGTAAAAGGAGAAGTACTGATTCAACTGCTTTACTGAAGTAAAAGTAAAAAAGTACAACTTCTGAACTGGAATAAAGTAAACAGGTTTTAAAAAGTTGATAAAAATTATGAGATAAAAAGTCAAAATTATAAAATATGAGGTAAAAAAAAATCTTATACTGGTTAAAAAAAAACCTGCTAAAGATCAAAAGTCAACTGTTGCCATGGTTACCAGAGTCACACTGAGGCTCCATGACCATGAACGTCCAGTCCTTTGGTACATTTACGCCCCCTCGTCGGCCGTCGCACCAATCAGACACAGAGGCGGAAGTACTACATTACCGATATACAATACTGATATTTGAAACCCATATCGGTCTAGGACTCAAACATTTACGGTTCTTCTGTGTTCTCGGACTCAAACATTTACGGTTCTTCTGTGTTCTAGGACTCAAACATTTACGGTTCTTCTGTGTTCTAGGACTCAAACATTTACGGTTCTTCTGTGTTCTAGGACTCAAACATTTATGGTTCTTCTGTGTTCTAGGACTCAAACATTTGCGGTTCTTCTGTGTTCTAGGACTCAAACACTTGCGGTTATTCTGTGTTCTAGGACTCAAACATTTGCGGTTCTTCTGTGTTCTTGGACTCAAACACTTGCGGTTATTCTGTGTTCTAGGACTCAAACATTTGCAGTTCTTCTGTGTTCTAGGACTCAAACATTTACGGTTCTTCTGTGTTCTAGGACTCAAACACTTGCGGTTATTCTGTGTTCTAGGACTCAAACACTTGCGGTTATTCTGTGTTCTAGGACTCAAACATTTACGGTTCTTCTGTGTTCTAGGACTCAAACACTTGCGGTTATTCTGTGTTCTAGGACTCAAACATTTATGGTTCTTCTGTGTTCTAGGACTCAAACATTTGCGGTTCTTCTGTGTTCTAGGACTCAAACATTTGCGGTTCTTTCCTGTGCCAGGACTCAAACCTCCTCTAACTCAAAGCCTTGTGGGTAAATTCTTGACCTAATGCTGGGTTCGTTCTGGGTACAAAGCGTCTTGTGATGTTCTGCGCTGTTCTGTCATGTTCTAAATAATTCATGGCTGTTCCTTTAGAACGTCTCGGCCACCAGGTTCTCCGTTAATGAGCCAAAATGTCACTAAATCACACGTTTAATTTCCATTTCAAAGGCGTCCCAGGGCGGCGGCGGCGCTCCTGGGCGTCCTGGGCGTCCTGGGCCTCAGTGGAGGTCCAGGCAGGTCTTTGACGCTCATTATGCCCAGCTTTCATCACCCGTTCTCTGACAACTTTAGAACATGTGTTCCCCTGTGAGCTGCCATCGCTGCTGCTCTGCATTTACTTCAACCAACACAGGCTTCACCTGTTTCATGTAGAGCAGGGCTGTCAAACAGGAGGCCGACAGCCAAGGGCACCCCCCCCCCCACCACAGACTCACATCCAGCTAAGGTCGTCATGGTTTAGTATGTTTGAGTTTTTACATTCAGCTCTGTCTGTTTGTTAACTTAAACATTATTATTTAATATGTCTGCACTTCATGTGTTTGTCGTAAGCTAGGAGACACATTAGTCTAGTGCTAGCTTTAGCCTAGCAATAATACCCCCCCCCCCCCCTGTGTCCTTCACACAGTTTGTGTTACCTCTGCTGTCAGACACTTTCTTTGGGACGTCGCTGAAGACAAAGTCGATTTTACCTCTTTTCTCTGCGGCTCTGGACGGGGAAGTGTCCATAGTCGCTGCCCCTGCGTAAAAAGAAAAGGCAAAAAGAGCAGTTAGAGCGAGTCCTGCACTTTCAAACTCCAACAGACAGAATGGATTTGTCTCAAAGTTCACACAGATTCATTTACATTTTTAAGCAAATAAACTGAAGAAAACAGTGAATATGTCTGCACTTCATGTGCTTGTCGTAAGCAAGGAGACACATTAGGCTAGTGCTAGCTTTAGCCTAGCAATAAAGTTAGCTTAGTGCTATCATTAGCCTAGTGTTAGCATTACCCTAGTTAAACAATTACTGTAACATGTGTGTGTGTGTATGTGTGTATGTGTGTATGTGTGTGTATGTGTGGTGTGTGTGTGTGTGTGTGTGTGTGTGTGTGTGTATGTGTGTGTGTGTGTGTATGTGTGTGTGTGTGTGTGTGTGTGTGTATGTGTGTGTGTGTGTGTGTGTGTGTGTGTATGTGTGTGTGTGTGTATGTGTATGTGTATGTGTGTGTGTGTGTATGTATGTGTGTGTGTGTGTGTGTGTGTGTGTGTGTGTGTGTGTGTGCAGAAACATGTTTTTTTTTTCATTTATAGATTAAATGACAGATGTTATAAACGACCAGTGCACTTTTAAATATGTGTCACATGTGCACAGGCTGAGCTCAACCCTGGACATGTTTGGCTTTTTACTGTTACCTTCAGTGTATGTGTGTGTGTGTGGGGGGGGGCATCATAAATGGGTCACAACAGTCAAATATTTAGTCCATTTTATCTTTATATAGTTTCATGTATTAAACCAGCCTAAAATATTTACACACAACAAATGCTACACTCAGATATCAGCTGATATTTCTCATTATTCTACTGTCAGTATCAGCTGTAAATTGACCAAAAACATTGACACTACAATGTGCAGCCTGGTCGCGAAAGATGTGATATCTATCAAGACTGACTTTGCAATGCACACATTTCATATAAAATGTGAAAAAAAAACTGTCATAAATGTTCATCTGAAATGAATGGGTCATGTTTACGGGGCTATAACTCCCAAACCAAACATCGTAGTGTTTTACAGTAAATAGGAAAAATTCTTCACATTGTCCCAGAGATTACACGTGTGGTCTCATAATTCCAATATATCGTACAGATTTCACATTATTATACCAAATAAAACTCCATTCATTCTTAATGGGACAGACAAAAACACTCGTGCTTCTTCATACTTTGTGGCACAGACTTCATTTAAACTTTCAAACACAGTCATTTTTGTGGTGTCTTTAGGATGTGATTGTCATGAGGGTGTGATTTACGGTTGTCGATAGAGAACTCAGTAAATCCACCCTGAAAAGACCAAAATCTGACTTTTTATCAGTGGGTGATGTCATCGCTAGAGCACGAGAGAAGAAAAAATTAAGCTGAAAAATGTCTCAATAACTCGTCCTCACGACAAAACCATAAATAGTAGACAAACAATCTTTTCCACAAATGTTGCCATGGTTGTGAGAATTCAAACAAACCAGGGTTTGAAGATCTAGCTCTTTTTAAAGTGAAATGACAGGAACCTGTTTGGGATGATGTCAGGGATTTCTGTCAATAGACTTCTATTGGAAAAATCATTTCTGTCTCATGTTGAGTTCAGTGTTTTTCAAATTGTTCTAACTCACTTATTTTTCACAGTACACACATAAAAAGTACATGTACTTGTTCCTCACACCCTCCTGTCACTCATCATCAACTTTGTTTTCACCAATTATTTACACTTTTACCAAAAATGGCAGTAGTTCGGCAGTATGTTCACACCTATTTTTTCCATGTAACAGAGTGTGGAGCTGTCTATGAGTCTGCCCTTTGAAGTTCCCGCCACTGCTCATCACCATGACAACAGTGGTCCTGGCACTATGAAACACCTGCAGACAATTAAGACTGTGGGAGGAGCTTTAACATGATTGACAGACACTGTGGGCGGGGCTTTAACATGACTGACAAACACTGTGGGCGGGGCTTTAACATGACTGACAAACACTGTGGGCGGGGCTTTAACATGACTGACAAACACTGTGGGCGGGGCTTTAACATGACTGACAAACACTGTGGGCGGGGCTTTAACATGACTGACAGACTAACAGATCTGCTTCATTTTGGTGAGTTCAGTGGTTTTAAAACTGCTGTATCTCACTTATTTTTCACAGTACAGGAAAAATAAATATATCTACTTGTTCCTCAGACCCTCCTGTCACTAATGATCAACTTTGTTTTCACCAATTATTTACAGTTTTACCAAAAATCACAGGAGTTCAGAGGCATGGTTTAACATTCAGACAGACTTTAGTCAGCTCTCTGTGTCTGCGTGTGTGTAACTCCAGGCCAGTTTCCATGGCAACGGAGAAAGTCTCTTATTCGCAGAAAATGGGAGGAGCTTTAACATAAAATGGGAGGAGCTTTAATAGAAGTGACTCAGTCCACAAACAGTAACAAACAGATTCACATATGAAGTGAACAGCAGATATTTCTTCCTTTCACCAGAAACAACTACAGCGACAAAAGACAAACACACGCTTACATTTACTTCAACTGATGGATGGAAGTATAGTTTAATTTTTCTAGTGTCAGTATCAGCTCATCTATAATCTATCTATAATTGAACAAATGTTTGTCCTGTTTGTCTGTGGATTGTCTAACACCTGTGACAATTAGTAAAAGTCACATTTATGACATAAAAACTCAGAATTACAATATAAAAAGTCATATATATAAAAACTGTTAGTAGTAAATCCTGTAACTGTGTGTTTTTGTGTGTGTGTGTGTGTGTGTGTGTGTGTGGGTTTGTGTGTGTGGGTTTGTGTGTGTGTGGGTTTGTGTGTGTGTGTGTGTGTGTGGGTTTGTGTGTGTGTGTGTGTGTGTGTGTGTGTGTGGGTTTGTGTGTGTGGGTTTGTGTGTGTGTGGGTTTGTGTGTGTGTGTGTGTGTGTGGGTTTGTGTGTGTGTGTGTGTGTGTGTGTGTGTGTGGGTTTGTGTGTGTGGGTTTGTGTGTGTGTGGGTTTGTGTGTGTGTGTGTGTGTGGGTTTGTGTGTGTGTGTGTGTGTGTGTGTGTGTGTTTGTTGTCAGTTACAGATGAGCAGAGCGGAGGGTAACTGCTTTTTCCCAGCGGTCAGTGAACGCAGCAGCTGGAGCTAAGCACACTTTGGCTCATCACCACCCGCCTCTGAATTATGGCAGCGGCGCTGGTGAGTAAAACAAACGAGCTCCGCCTTCACCGCAAAAGGTCAGACAACGTCAGCGTCAAAGCGTCCAAAGGGCCACTTTTGTGGAATTTATGGCTCCGGCCCTGCAGCCAGTCTGCTGTGAATAATAACCAGCCCCATAAAAGCAGCCAGAAATAGAATAGTGGAATACTGGGGGGTTATTAATGCCCAAACACAGGCTAAAACACTGACATCTGAATTTACACCTTTACCACTCACTTTAGGATACACACATGAGGGGGGGGGGGCATACCCATACCTGAGACCATGACTGATACAGACCGCTGATATTTGGAAGGTGAAACACACTAACGTAACAACTATGGGATTAAAATAACAAAATTATAACATAAAAAGTCTAAATTATTAAATAAAACATCATAATTATAAGATACCAAGAAAGTTCCAGCACAGAAATAACAAATATTAGATAAAAAAAAAAGTCACTATTATTAAAAATAGGAATAATGTACTGCATCAAAACAAATAAATGAAGAAAATAAATAAATATTTGGACCACATTATATTAAGGGTTAGATTCTATAAAAACAAATGGATTCATTTCACATTTTCATCTAATTCTGTTGAATTTTCACAAATAAAAAATAAAAAGCTGTTTAAAGATGTTTGTTTCTTTTCTTCCTTCAGGTTTTTCTTACAGACGCCAGAAATAAAAACAAAACCCGATGAATTATTAAATATACTGTGTCTTTGTTTGGTGTTTTCATAGTTTCACAGCTTTAACAGAACAATAAGATCATTTAAAAATACATTTAATTCTCATCTGCTGCAGATAATAATAATAATAATAATAATAATAATAATAATAATAATAATAATAATAATAATAATAATAATAATAATAATAATAATAATAATAATAATAATAATGTTTCAAATAACAAATAAGTTTAATGTTTGACTGAAAATGTACAAACATTTTTTAAATTTAGTCAAAAATATGAATTAATCTAAAACCAACATATAATAAAAGTAATAATTAAAAAAATAGGAAATTGTTTTAATTTAGTGAAAATATAAAATAATCAAAGTAAAACAGTTTATTAATTAATATGAACGTGTCTGCAGAGAAAGTCTAGATTTGTTCTGATTGGACCCAGAAGAACCCAGTAGAACCACACAGGTAGACTGGACCAGAACCACACATGAAGACTGGACCAGAACCACACATGAAGACTGGACCAGAACCACACAGGTAGACTGGACCAGAACCACACATGAAGACTGGACCAGAACCACACAGGTAGACTGGACCAGAACCACACAGGTAGACTGGACCAGAACCACACATGAAGACTGGACCAGAACCACACAGGTAGACTGGACCAGAACCACACATGAAGACTGGACCAGAACCACACAGGTAGACTGGACCAGAACCACACATGAAGACTGTAGACACTTAGAACCATTATCAGAAACAAACTACTGTATTAATTATTAATTAAATACATTAAACTGAATAAACCTACAGTAGAAAGAGTTTTAAAGATTGTGGGTTTTTTTAATCCAATAATAAAATGTTCCTGAAATAATTGTTTTTTTCTCCAAATATCATTAGTAGTTTTTCCTTCAGTTGTTTCACATACAGGTTAGAAAAAAAAAGATTAAACTGATTATTTTTATCATAAAAAAACAAAAGTCACAAAGGATGGAAGGAGTGTGAAGAACACACACACACACACACACACACACATATATATATATATATATATATATATATATATATATATATATATATATATATATATATATATATATATATATATATATATATATATATATATATATAATGCTGTCAAATGTATGTATTTATTTGAAGGACATATAAAATAGTCCATTCATCTGTACAGTATATTTTTAAAACAAAGAAACAAGTTTTTAAAAGATAAAAACAGAAAATGGAAAAGTGTAATAAAGACATTTTAATATGAGGACATTATATATATATATATATATATATATATATATATATATATATATATATATATAGACACACACACATTTATTTTATTTTATTTATTTTTTTTATCGTTTTACATCCTACACATTGGATGGATGGAACAGAAAGAGTTAATTCATTACATTTACCTGCAATCGCTTGAATATTTTTAGATAAAAACTAACTTTTGCTGAAGTTTAGAATATTTATTTATACAGAAATAAAGGCTGTGGATTAAAACACACCACAAATAATCTAATGAATTAAAATATAAAGTAAAGCTCAAATGAAGTAAATATGAAACAAAATGACCAAAAATAATAAGTCAAATATTGAAAGTAAATAACAAACATGATCAAGGAAAATAACCAATTAATCAATAAAAATCAACATGAATGTAATCAAAATTGCAAAAGTGATTTCATTTATCAACTAAAGTAAGACAATTACGGTAAAAAGTAATGAAATCCTGAATAAAATGACTGAAATTATGACAGAAACAGCTCAAATTAACTAAATATGAAACAAAATGACCAAAATAATGAGTAAAATATTAAAAGTATAGAAGATAAATAACAAAAATGATCCAAATTGTCAAAGAAATTAATCAATGAATCAATAAAAATGAACATGATTGTAATCATGAATTGATTTATCAACTAAAGTAAGAAATTTATGGTTAAAAAGTGATGAAATTCTGAACAAAATGACTGAAATTATGACAAATAACCAACAAAAACAGCTCAAATGAACTAAATATGAAACAAAATGATTAAAATCATGAGTCAAATATAAAAAGTATTGAAAATAAATAAAAATGATCCAAATTATCAAAGAAATTAACCAATTAATCAATAAAAAAATTAACACATGTGTAACAAAAAGAGTAAAAGTGAATTAATTTTTCAACTAAAATAATAAAATGATTTTAAAACAATAATGAAAGATGTGTGTATTATTATGGGATGGAAAAGAAAGAGTTAATTCATTACATTTACCTGCGATCGCTTGAATATTTTTGGATAAAAATTAACTTTTGCTGAAGTTTAGAATATTTATTTTTTACAGAAATAAAGGCTGTGGATTAAAACACACCACAAATAATCAATAATCAATGACCAGCTATTTCTAATGTGTCAGCTGCTTTTGTGGGGTTTTTACTTCACAATAAAATACTCAATATTTAAGTTTATATTTGTTTTTCTTTATTAATTAAAATTTACAGTTTCTTTGTTGTCGAACATGTAGAAAATAAAATCAATACAAATCAACCAAAAAAAATCAATAATTATAATTTAAAATTTTAAACATAATGACTAAAATTCTGACAAATAAGAACCAAAAACAGCTCAAATTAACTAAATATGAAACAAAATGACCAAAATGAGGAGTAAAATATTAAAAGTAAAGAAGATAAATTACAAAAATGATCCAAATTGTCAAAGAAATTAACCAATTAATCAATAAAAATGAACATGATTGTAATCATGAATTAATTTATCAACTAAAGTAAGAAATTTATGGTTAAAAAGTGATGAAATTCTGAACAAAATGACTGAAATTATGACAAATAACCAACAAAAACAGCTCAAATGAACTAAATATGAAACAAAATGATTAAAGTAACGAGTCAAATATAAAAAATGATCCAAATTATCAAAGAAATTAACCAATTAATCAATAAAATGTTAAATAAATGCAACAAAAATGGCCAAAGTGAGTGTCCTAAATGTGACTTAACCCTGGAATTTAAATGTAAGTTTAATTAATGAATTTAATTAATTAAGTGGAGATAATTAACTTAAAAAACTTCTGTAAAAGATCAAATGTAAATATAATAAATGGATAAAAGCAGAAAATGCAGTGAATTCAACATGTACTCCAGTTTTCATAAACAAACACATTTATTTGTTTGTTTATTTTTATTTCTGGCAGATTTTTACTCCAACATTCATTTAATCAGTTAAAAGACAGTTTTCCATGACATTTGATTACATTTATTTTCATTTTTATTCATTAATTGGATAATTTACTTGATAATTTGGATCATTTTTTGTTATTTACCTTCAATACTTATTTAAAATACTACTTACACTTGTGAATAAACAATATCTGCATTCATATGGTTTAGTGTGAATTTATGTTTTATTTATTAGACTGGAATTCAAACTTTTCATCATCAAACAGTTATTTGGGTTTTTGTGCATATTAGATTTTTATTTTATTATATTTTTGTGCATTTTATTATATTTTTGTGCACTTTATTATATTTTTCTGAATATTATTGTATTTTTTCTGCATTTATCAGATTTTTACTCAAACATTCATTTAAATAAAGACAGTATTCCGTATATAATTATTTTATTTAGAGAGCTAGGATTATAATTGAAAATGTAAACAATAAATATATTCATTTGTGTGGATATTGATTATATATTTGTTCCTTCTTATATTTATTTTTTATTTATTTCATTTGGTTTTTATTTATTTTATTTCTTTACTCCGCTTCGATGAAAAATGCAAATGAAATACAATAATTGTTTAGAGTTCTAAATTAACCTTTCATTTATGGAATTAAAGGGAATAAAAAAGCAGTAGTTTTTGTTTAAATAAATAATTGTTCCACTTCCACGCGCGTGAAAAAAAAACAGAAAACTTTAGGGAAATGTTAGTGAAATAAAAACATTAAAACTGAGCTTTAATTAAAAAAGAACAAAAATCTGAGAAGAAATAAAGAGAAATAAATTAATTTTCTATCAGATAAAAGTGGATCAAGTCAAAGTGTCCACGTGCGTCCTGAAGAAGCCACGAAAACGCGCGCGTGCTCCCGGTCCGTGTCTTACCTCTGTGGTGGTGGAGCCGGTAGCAGCTCGTGCTCGTCCCGGTCCTCAGTATCAGTCCCGGTGTCCGGTTCCTTCAGAGGAAAGTTTGGTCCGAACCCAGTAGAAAAAGAGTAAGGACGCACGCGCGTGTCTGTGCGAGGTAGAGGAGGAGGAAGAGGAGGAGGAGAAAGAGGAGGAGGAAGAGGGGGAAGAAGAGGAGGAAGAGGAGAAAGAGGAGGAGGAAGAGGAGAGGAGGAAGAGGAGGTAGAGGAAGAAGAAGAAGAGGAGAAGGAGGAGGAAGAGGAGGAGGAAGAGGAGGAGGAAGAGGAGGAGGAAGAGGAGGAGGAAGAGGAGAAAGAGGAGGAAGAAGGAGAGGAGGAAGAGGAGGTAGA
Source organism: Siphamia tubifer (assembly GCA_020466265.1). Lineage (NCBI taxonomy): Eukaryota > Metazoa > Chordata > Actinopteri > Kurtiformes > Apogonidae > Siphamia > Siphamia tubifer. The sequence goes on from CM035784.1 coordinate 1,488,055, forward strand.
GGAAGAGGAAGAGGAGGAGGAGAAAGAGGAGGAGGAAGAGGGGGAAGAAGAGGAGGAAGAGGAGAAAGAGGAGGAGGAAGAGGAGAGGAGGAAGAGGAGGTAGAGGAAGAAGAAGAAGAGGAGAAAGAGGAGGAAGAAGGAGAGGAGGAAGAGGAGGTAGAGGAAGAGGAAGAAGAGGAGAAGGAGGAGGAAGAGGAGGAAGAGGAGAAAGAGGAGGAGGAAGAAGGAGAGGAGAAGGAGGAGGAAGATGAGGAAGAGGAGTTGGAGGAAGAGGAAGAAGAGGAGGAGTAGAGTCAGTCCAGTAAACAGTTCAGTCACAGCTCATCATTTTAACTTTGACCAGTTTTACCCAAACACTGTGAGTTTGGAGGAAGCGGAGGAGGAGCTACAGAGACCTCCTCTTCCTCCTCATAACTGAGTCCAAACACGCTTTTATGCACAGACAGACAGAAGAACTATAATCATAAATTTAGTCCCAAATACCTCCAAACTGTTAGCCTAGCCTAGCTTAGCAGTGCTATCTCTATTCATTCTAGTGGTGCTTCATAGTCAGAGGAGGCGGGGCTAAAAGGTTGTCTTTCAAATCCTCTGTATGCAATAGGACGGTACTACAACCAATCAGTGTAATCTTTAGGATGACGTAGTTAGAGCGACTGAAAGTTGACGGAGGAGTCTGGAGAAAGTTAGGAATGACTAAACAAAATGGTGGATTATGGAGCTGAACGACTGTTGTCGCTTCTGTAAAAAGAATTTAAAGATTGTTGACGTTTTCTCACATTCTTCACTCATCTGTGATAAAAGGAAATCTACACCTGTTGTTGTTCTTCTTATTATTATTTCTCTCCCAATTGTCACAGCATCACTTTGTTAGGCCCGCCCTCTGACTCTATACTTCACTGTGATTGGTCGACCAGTTTCAGGGAAATCTAGACAAAAGTTACATTGAGTGAAACTAGGCTACTACGATAGAACATTATATTTACTGATGCTAGGAGGAGCTAGTGTGGCTAGGCTACTACGATAGAACATTATATTTACTGATGCTAGGAGGAGCTAGTGTGGCTAGGCTACTACGATAGAACATTAGATTAACAAAACCCATTACAAAAAAATAGTATTTTTTCACTCTTCTGACTGTTCTGTTATAAACACATAAACTACAGGAAGTGTGTCATAAACTACATTTAATAAATACATCTACATACCGTCATGAACAGTGTTTATTAAATGTGTTTTAGTGAATTGTCTTCTCCGGGAAGGTAAAGAATAATTAACTAAAAAGAATAATAAAATAAATAAATAAAAAGGTCAAGAAATATAAAAACAAAAAATACCCATTTAAAATAAAAGAAATACGGTCATTTTTTAACCCATTCAGAATACATTTAATAAATATAACTACACCCAGTCATTGAAAGTGTTTATTAAATGTGTTTTAATTTAATTCTTCTGGTTATTGTTGGTAATATGATGCCATCTGGTGCTGAACTGTGGGAACTACATACAACACACCAGGAAGTTAAAGAAAAGAAAATACAGTCAAGAAAAGTAAAACACACACACACACACACACACACACACACACACACACACACACACACACACACACACACACACACACACACACACACACACACACACACACAAGTGAAATAAATAAAACTAAAGGTGTTTGTTAAATGTGTTTTAGTGAATCATCATCATCTTCTTCTGGTTATTGTTGGTAACATGGCGCCATCTGGTGTTGAACTGTAGGAACTACACATAAAATAAAATAAAATAAAGTAAGTATATATTTTTAACTATTGAAAAGAAAATAAATAAAACTACATCCAGTGTTTATTAAATGTTTTCTGATTTATTTATCATATTTTCACACTATAAGATGAACTGGATTATAAGGAGCATTAAATGAAGATAAACAGTCACGATAACTATAAACATTGTTGAGTTGGAACACAGAAAAAAAACACACTCTGATTCTGATGAATCAAACTTTAAAAGAGTCTAAATTCCCACTCACTAAACACAACCAGAGTTAATTTATATATATATATATATATATATATATATATATATATATATATATATATATATATATATATATATATATATATATATATATATATATATATATATATATATATATATATATATATATATATACTGCACTGTGGTTTTTGGAGAAAATTTAAATCTTTTCAGTTCACCTTATAGTCCAGTAAATATAATATCTTAATATTCAAATTCTGTGGGACATCTGGTTTCCTAGGTGACCGCTTCATCTGACTATGACTAACACTGACCCTGTTGACATTATTAGAATGTTCTAGACTGGACAGAAAAACTCCTCCTGGACTTCACTCAACTTCCTTGACTTGTATTTTTCTCTTTATCTCTTCATTTTAACTTTTCGTCTTGTAAATTTTGTATTTCTTACCCCTTCATATTTATGATGACATTTGCATAAAACAAACAGACACGACACTTGAAACTCATCTGTGGTTTGTGGTTTGTAATCCTGGTTGTCATGACAACACAGATGAAATCAAAGCAGGTGGTGGTTTTTGCTGAAGCTAAGATTAGAACAACACACGTGTTTTTGTGTTTTTTTCTTCTGAATCTAAATTTAGTCCATCTCATCCTTTTATCTTTGAGTTATTTTCAGACAAAGTAAATGATGACCCCAACTATTTTTTTTAACTGTAAACACATTTTTACGGTAACAGTTTTTCATGATTTTGGAAAAACAGGACAGATGTACTTTATACTCTTTACATTTATATAAATATATGTACTTTATACTCTTTACATTTATATAAATATATGTACTTTATACTCTTTACATTTATATAAATATTTGTACTTTATACTCTTTACATTTATATAAATATATGTACTTTATACTCTTTACATTTATATAAATATATGTACTTTATACTCTTTACATTTATATAAATATATGTACTTTATACTCTTTACATTTATATAAATATATGTACTTTATACTCTTTACATTTATATAAATATATGTACTTTATACTCTTTACATTTATATAAATATATGTACTTTATACTCTTTACATTTATATAAATATATGTACTTTATACTCTTTACATTTATATAAATATATGTACTTTATACTCTTTACATTTATATAAATATATGTACTTTATACTCTTTACATTTATATAAATATATGTACTTTATACTCTTTACGTTGTGACTTTTTGTCTCAACTATGGCTTGTTTGTCTATTTTTCCAAAATTTCTTGTCCAGTGTGAATGTGAGCGTGAATGAATAATGGATCAATAAAATAAAACAGTGTTTTATCACCGCAACAAAATACATATTTGTTGAACACTCATTTCAACGAGGTAAACGATGAATGCCTGCGATCAATCAGTGTGACGAGTCAGACGTTGGCGGGAATGAAGTGTCCGTGAAGGTCCATGTGGACGCTAACAGGGATGGAGGCTCGGCCTATTTCCTGGAAGGTTTTGGCGTTTAGGATGAGCATGAATGGAGAAACCTCTGGATCTGGAGAAATGACGGACGACAGGATCACTCCTGGAGGAAGAAAAGTAGAAATGTAAACGACAAAACGGCACAGAAAACGACTGAAGGATGAAGATTGAATTCTTTACCATCGTCTTCATCCTTGGCTCCTGGTGAAGCTACGAACACCGGCTCTGAAGGGTAACAGTTGGACTCACACCACTCCATGTGACTTCTGGACTCTATGTCAACTTTGGCAATCTGTGGGAGAGGTCAGAGGTCAAAAGTAGTGCTAGTAGTATTAGTATTAGTATTAGTATTAGTATTAGTATTAGTAGTATTAGTATTAGTATTAGCATTAGCATTAGCATTAGTATTAGTAGTATTAGTATTAGTATTAGTATTAGCATTAGCTTTAGCATTAGCATTAGTATTAGTATTAGTATTAGTATTAGTATTAGTATTAGTAGTATTAGTATTAGTATTAGTATTAGTATTAGTATTAGTATTAGTATTAGTATTAGTAGTATTAGTATTAGTATTAGTATTAGTATTAGCATTAGCTTTAGCATTAGCATTAGTATTAGTATTAGTATTAGTATTAGTATTAGTATTAGTATTAGTATTAGTATTAGTATTAGTATTAGTATTAGCATTAGCATTAGCATTAACATTAGCATTAGCATTAGTATTAGTATTGTCAGGTTAGTGTTGGACCTTGTTGGCGTGGGGCGTCCACTCCACCCTGGACCCATAGAAGTAGCGGTACTTCTTGGTGTTGAACTTGTAGTTGATTCCCGGCAGCTCCAGACCTGAAGGGATTCGGACAAGTGAGGGTTGGATGTGTGGGCGGAGTCAAAGTATGTGTGGGCGGAGTCAAAGTGACCAAGCGGTCATTAACTAACCTTGGAATATGTCGTCGGGTTGACAGTAGACGGATCCGTCTTCCTGAACCGTGGCCTTGGCCGTGGTGTCGGTCAGAGTCACCAGGTTTGACCCCTGAACCCTGTCCTGTCCAGACCAGGTCAACTTCTTCATTATCCAGAACAGCAGTGATTGTACAAAAAAAAAATACTAGAACTTTCTGAGCTGTTTGATTTGAATTGAATTGAACGCTTCATTTCGAACATGCGCAGAATACAACAATTATCAATACAACAACAACAATAATAATAATAATAACAATAATAATAATAATAATAATAATAATAATAATAATAATAATAATAATAATAATAATAATAATAATAACAATAACAATAACAATAATAATAATAATAATAATAATAGTAAAAATAATAATAATAATAATAATAATAATAATAATAATAATAATAATAATAATAATAATAATAATAATAATAATAATAATAATAATAGTAATAATAATAATAATAATAATAATAATAATAATAATAATACACAATGACATGTCCAAAAAGGAGTAGGATGAAGCATAAACTTATTTATTTCTGTTGAATCAAGTGGTACCAAAGACGGACGGCGAAGGAACCTGAGGTCATGGACCAGTACTACAGTCCAGTACTACAGTCCAGTACTACAGTCCAGTACTACAGTCCAGTACTACAGTCCAGGGCATTATGTACATTGGTGGGGTTTTTGGAAGGATTTGTTAAACAATCTATTTTTGGAAAGTTAATGGTGTATGGCAGAGGTAGTACTGAGGTACTGACATTCTGTACTGCAGTAGAAGTACAGTTACTGGTGTGAAAAAATACTCTTTTAAAAGTAGAAGTACTGATTCAACTGCTTTACTGGGGTACAAGTAAAAAAGTACAACTTCTGAATTGTAATAAAGTAAAAAGTAAAACTGCATTTGTTTTGCCCTGAACGCAATAATAATTATTGAACCAGGAAACATTGGAAAAGTTACAAAAATATCTAAAATAAATCCTTTAAAAGTGAGATAATGTCTCAATAAAAAGTCAAAGTTGAAGAAGAATTTGATTGATTCAATGTTTTACTTTTTTCAGTGTTTGTGTGTCTGAACTCTAGCGACCACATTTTTATAGAAAATGATCAGATAAAAAAATATTAATTCCCAGTCACTAAACACTAACAGAATGAATCCATATATGTGACCCACCACCACCAAACCAGGCATAAGTGGCGCTGAGCCGTTCAGAGCTACAGCCAAATTTAGGCTGGAAGGTGATTTGTTATTAGTGTTTACACCTTACCAAAAAACGGTACCTTAACACCTCTATGTTCACTTCCTGTGGTCATTACATTGAAATCCAATCAATAAAGGTGTTTATTGAGTCAATTATTTAAGCGGTGACAAAAGTTCAGGTATTGCTGAGCAAAGACAAAGACGACTTCCACCTCTTTTCGCCGAACAAAACGATCTCCGTTCCGTGGGTAAACACCCAAGTGTTTGGTACGAGGTAAAAGCTTATATTGAATGTTCTGTCCAATGGTGTAAGCCAAATGATTATAATACGTCACACTTCTGTCCTATTATTATAATATATAAAACTTCTGTGACATGTCCATCAGAGTGTCCTTTAACATCTGTCAACAATTTGTGTCAATCGGATACAAATTATTATGCGTTGCTAAGGACTTCCTACCCCAAAACAGTCCAAAACTTTAACGGACAATATCTAAAAATATGCAAATTGTAAAATATGTCCAAATGTGGATATTAAAATGACCATAACTTTGGTTCTACTTGTGATAGAAACATCATTTTTTCACCATCTTAAACCTTAGTTTCCACTCTACCAAGATACACACATAACTCTGTTTGGATTTACACACACTTATGCCTGGTTTACTGGTGGTGGGTCACATATTAGTTTCAGTGTCAGTAAATGAAAGTCTTTTCACTTCACCTTATAGTCCAGTAAATACAGTAATGTTTTACAGCATAACTGTTGGAGCAGTGTAGATAGTGTGATGGTTCAGGGCTGGGGTGTTGTTGATGCGGTACCTTATGGATGCTGAGCGGCAGGACGAACCTCTGACACACTGGTGGACTGAAGTGTTGGTTGGACTGGATGAACTCTGTGGTTTCCTGACGCATGTTGTGCATGTAGAACATATCGTACAGGTTGCTGTTCTTGTAGCTGATCAGGTCGAACACCAGGTGGTCCTGGTCCTCGTAGGCATTGAGGTGATGGAAAACCACTAGAGCGTCGCCATAGTAACGGGTGGAGACCGCCTTACCCGTCATTCTGTCGATGACATGGAACAATGTCTGCAAAAGACAGAGGACATTAGCAAGTTAGCTAACGTCTATAATCCACATTTTGGTGACTGTTTACCAGGGTCAGTGTTAGTCATAGTCAGACTAGGTGGTCGCCTAGGTAACCACATGTCTTGGGGTCGACCTGTCCCACAGAATTAAGATATTAAGATAGTGTATTTTCTGGACTATAAGGTGAACTGAAAAGACTTTAATTTACTGACAGTGAAACTTATATATGGATTAAATCTGTTAGTGTTTACTGACTTGGAATTTAGACTTTTTATCTGATAATTTTGACTCTTAAAATTTGATTCATCAGAATCAGAGTGTGTTTTGTTCCAACTCAACAAGGTTTAGTTATTGTTAGTGTTTATCTTCACTTAATGTTCCTTATAATCCAGTTCACCTTATAGTGTGAAAATACAGTAAATAAATCATTAAAGTTAACATTGACACTGATTATTCATGGACACAGTACGTACTCCATCAGATGTAGGACACTATGTTTACTTGTGTTGTCCTAGTGTTGGTCTAGTGTTGGCCTAGTGTTGTCCTAGTGTTGGCCTAGTGTTGTCCTAGTGTTGGTCTAGTGTTGTCCTAGTGTTGGTCTAGTGTTGGCCTAGTGTTGGTCTAGTGTTGTCCTAGTGTTGGTCTAGTGTTGGTCTAGTGTTGGCCTAGTGTTGTCCTAGTGTTGGTCTAGTGTTGGCCTAGTGTTGGTTTAGTGTTGGTCTAGTGTTGGTCTAGTGTTGGTCTAGTGTTGGTCTAGTGTTGTCCTAGTGTTGGTCTAGTGTTGGTCTAGTGTTTGTCTAGTGTTGGTCTAGTGTTGGCTTGTTGTGGTGCATGTGCAGATCCTTACGATGTCGTCTTTGTCGTACTTCAGACAACTTCCCCAGTTGACTCCTCTGAAATACGCTGTGGCCAGTTTGATAATGTCCAGTTTGAACGGCTGTTCCACAAATATGATGTAGTTCTCAGTCATCCCGAAGCTGTGGAAGTAGCTGGGATACAGAGTGGATCGGAATGGGATGGAACAGATCTGCTGGACCTTCCTGAGCGCCGGCTTCTTACGCTCTGCATCTGAAACACAAACAAGTCAGAGACAGAAGACCAACACCAACTAGAGAACTGGGTACATTACTTTTTATATCATCATTTTGACTTTTTATATCATCATTCAGTTTTTATATCATTCTCATTCTGTTTTATATATCATCATTTTAACTTTTATATCATCATTTAGGTTTTTTTTATATCATAATTTTTGACTTTTTGTATCATTATTTTGTTTTTTAGCTCATCATTTTGTAAGTTTTTTATCTCATCATTTTGTTTGTTTTTTATCTCATCATTTTTTTATCTCATCATTTTTTTATCTCATCATTTTGTTTTTTTTATCTCATTTTTTTTTATCTCATCATTTTGTTTTTTATCTTGTCATTTGGACAGACAGTGTAGCTACCACATGCTTATGAACACGTACCGGAGGCGTCTGCTGGGACCTTAAAGATAACATATTTGGGAAGTCCCAAACCCATGATGGCGGTGCCCATGTTGTAGGTGTTGCCTTCACTGTCGTAGTGAGGGTGGGCCGTGGCGAGGTTGAGGGCGATGTGGTTCCGGTAGTTGACCTGGACGGACAAACGTTGACATCATTTGTGACGTGGATGCAACTATAAATAGTTTAGACTTAAATGTAGACAAAACAAAGGAGCTAGTAATAGGTTTGAGGAGAGTTACAGCTGAACCAGGTTTGGAAAAAGTTGATTCTTACAAATATTTAGGCACAATATTTGACAGTGAGCTCAAATATCATGGAATGACTGAGACATTTGTCAAAAATAGACTACAGATAATTCCTCTACTGAGGAAGTTCAGTTCCTTTAGTGTTTTACTAACTTTTATCAGTCTTTTATGAAAGTCTTTTAACTGTTTCTTGTTTATGTTGGTTCAATAGTTTATCAGTCAGAGATAAGAACAGTTAGCCTAGCCTAGCTTAGCAGTGCTACTCCATATGTGGGTCTAGTGGTGCTTCATAGTCACAAAAATACTCTAGAATGCAGAAAATGACACTAAAATGCACAAAATACACTAGAAATTACACCAAAATATAGAAAATTACACTTAAATGTACAACAATACACTTAAAGGCAGAAAATGACACTAAAATTAACACCTGCAAAACCTTCACGGGTGTTTTTTTAATCTCATAATTTAGATTTTATATCTGAACAACCTTCAAACTAACCCATTCACTGACAGTGCTTGTTACAGTGTAGAAAATACAGTAGTACTGTTGGACTGGGCCTTAAAACCACCATTTTAAATGACCCACAGGCTGGGATATTCTAAATATGACTTTAATGGCGGCCATTTTGTCATGAAGTCATCTGGTACTGACCCGGCCCACGGTCTCCAGGGTAACGGGGTCGATCTGGTTGATGTAGTTGATCTCGGAGGCGGCGTAGTAGTCCTGTCCGTAGCGGATGATGTTGACCAGGTTGTTGTCGGTGAAGTCTGGGATGGCGTTACAGAGGTGAGTGAAGGCTCTGGTGGAAAAACAGGTTTAATACTGACCCGGTTCTGACGGAACATCAACTCTACTGCTAGCTATAGACCAACTAGGCAAAGGTGGTCAAAGTACTGCAGTACAAGTACACCTACTGGAGTGAAAAAAATACAACTGCTTTACTGAAGTAAAAGTACAAAAATACAACTTCTGAACTGTAATAAAGTAAAAAGTAAAACTGCAGGAAAGCAGGACAGAGCATAAAAGTATAAAATGTATTTAAAATAAATCCTTTAAACATGAGTTAGTGTGTAGATAATGTGTTTGATCAGGTCACAGTTACTCAGTTTAGTGGATATGGACCGAAAAATTCAAATAAAAAAGTCATCATGAGATTAAAAAAGTTATAAATATGACATAAAAATGAATAATTTTAAGAGAAAAAGTCAAAATTGTAAAATAAAATGTTAAAATTGTGAAATAAAAAGGCAAAATGATCAGATAAAAAGTCACAATTATGAGATGAAATGTCAACATTATTATATAAAAAGTTTAAATTACATGATAAAAAGTCAAAATTATTCAATAAAAAGTCAAAATTGTGACATAAGAAGTCATATGTGGTGGAATATATATATATATATATATATATATATATATATATATATATATATATATATATATATATATACATATATATATATATATATATATATATGCAGTTATAGAACCTGGAGAAGATGTTTTTGCAGGGGTCAGGGTAGACCATGGTTCCAAACTCTGACACTACGATCCTGTCGGCCTTCATGTTCCTCTGGTATGTGTCACTGCGAAGAAATTTACTGCGATACCAAACTTCACCTGAAAACAAAACCACAAACTGTAACAACACACATATATATATATATATATATATACACACACACACATATATATATATATATATATATATATATATATATATATATATATGTTTATAAAATAATACTGTATTTTCCAGATTACAAGGTGACACTTAAGGGACTGGAATTTTCTCCAAAAGCCACAGTGTGTTTTATATATGGATTAATTCTGTTTGTGCTGTGACTGACAATTTAGACTTTTTATCTAAAAATGTTTACTTTTTATCGCATAATTTAAACTTTACTAAATGTCTTTATAGTGTATATATATATATATATGATGACATTTTCTAAGCCGATGTCTTCGAAGATGATATTGATCCATTATTGATCTGCCACTTCATTGACAAGTTGTATTGTTGAAGTTTTGCCATAGTGATGGCTGGTTGCTGTGGTGATGGCTGGTTGCCGTGGTGACGGCGCTCTGACCGTGGCTGAAGGTGAAGCTGTGGATCAGTGACATCCCATCAAACCAGTGCTGGTATTCTGATTGGCCCACGCTGAACTGTCCTGGACCGTTCCTCAGCAGCGTTCCCTGGAGCCAGGATGGCACCGAGCCTGAGGTCAGAGGTCACATTGTCAGAGGTCACAGGGTAAGGGATTACATTGTCAAAGGGTCAGAGGTCAAGGCTGTGCATGTGATCATTCATTTTCATAGAAACAGACAGACACACACACACACACACATACACACACTTAAAATTCAACCGTTTTATCTCAGGTGTTGTTTTTTTTTTTTTTTTTTTACTCCCCCCCCCCCCCCCCCCCCAAAAAAAAAAAAGTCAGAAACACAACAAGAGGGAGAAAAAATATAGAAAACATGTTAAATTCCATTAAAATTCACAAATAAAAACAATTATGAAAAAAAATCCAAAATATATTTTAAAAATTTTATACAAATATACACATATGTAAATAACACATTTATTCAACACCTTCAACTGTTTCAAATAAACAACTGTCTACTACTGTAAACAATTTTTAATCAGATGAATCTGCATTAATTTTGACAGAACTAGTTGTATGAATTTATTTTAGTGACCTTTGACCTGGGCTTTCACCGGCTCCGGAGTCTCCGTCCCGTTTTTCCCAAAAATGCTCTGCATGTCTATCCAGCGGATTTTCCCAGAATGCACCAGTTCTGCTGCTGCTGCTGACAGAGTCCAGGTGAGGCTTTTATGTCGACGACGCTCTGCTTTATGTAACAGGATGGACTTTAGCCACCCCTTCACAATAAAAGCACCACTTAAACCAGTACAATAACAAATGACATTTTCAGTTAAAACTGGATTAACTATTAAACTGGTAGATTTGTGCAACGCAACATTTATCGGCAAACACAGGATAATGTGGTGATCACCATGGCAACGATAATGTGTTTGTTTTTTTTAAAAATAGGGTGGCGACGTAAAACCTTCAGTAGACGAACTTCACCGTCGAAAACAAAACAAAACAAAACAAACCCACACAAAGAAAACAAAAACAACCACATTAAATAAATAAATGGGACAGAATAATTTGTAAACTTTGGTGTGGGATTTCCTGGAGTGTCGTCACAGTCTGAACTTCAGACCGCTGTCGTTACGTATAATTGGTTAAATGAATTTACAGTTTTACGGCAGCGTTTATCAGCATTCATTCATAGGCCACGGTTACGCAACACAGACGCCAACAGAATGTTCTTCAGAACGTTCCTAGAAGGACCATGAACTTCCAGATAAAGTGTTGTATTACACCTGTTACACAACACACCAAACCAAACACCTGAATGGAAGCAAATCTGTATTCTGTACATAAATATTCAGTAAAATCAACTAAAATGAACAAAATATTTAGTAAAATAAACAAAAATAAATAATCCATAAAATGAACCAAAAAAAATTATAAAATTAACCAAAATGAACAAATATTCAGTAAATGAACAAAAATGACCAAAATATTTCATAAAAAAATCAAAATATTCAGTCAAATGAACAAAAATGACAAAACTATTCTACACAATGAATAAAATAATCCAGAAATAAATAAAATGAACAAAAATGACCAAATATTCAGCAAAATTAAGTAAAATGACCAAAATATTTAGTAAAATAAAAAAACAAAAACAAAATAATCCATAAAATTAACAAAAAAAGACCAAACATATTCAGTAAAATGAACAATAATGACCAAAATATTTAGTAAAATAATCAAAATATTCAGTCAATTGAACAAAATAATCCATAAAACGAACAAAAAAATCAATAAAATGAACAAAAATATTCCGTAAAATGAACAAAAATGAGCCAAAATATTCCGTCTAATAACAGGAGACAAATAAAACTCACATTCAACCATTTTTGGATGAAAAATGAAGTTTATTACAAACAACGACAGAGAGCTGTTAGCGGTCAGTTAGCAGCTGTTAGTTCTGTACAAATAACACTGTCAGATTGGTTAGTTGAGTTTGCCAATTGGCAACAAGGCGGGGTCTCAAACAGCACCCGACGCCCTCGGTGGTGCACCGTAATCCAACCGAAGCCACAGTAAAAATGTTCCCACGTGCACCACCTCCACCTGAAAGCCTCGACAAAAATTCATCTGATCACGTGCTAACTCTTCATAATGCATGACCTTTGACCTTCCTTCAGGTCGCTAGCGCCACCTCCATTTCCAGAAGATCGATCGATTTTCAGATCCAGCGTTCACCGTTCTTTTCTCAAATAGTTGCCTAGCATGCTAACATGCTAAAATACTGGACTTTTCAACAGTTCAACGTCCTATTTCACATCGCGTTTTTTTTTAAACTCTGTGTTGGTTTCAGGTTTCACCGAAAATCGATCAACCATCTATGTAGTGCATTCCGAGTTCGTAGAAATACGACATGTGGCTCAACACTGACCTTTTACATTTTCATTTCTTTCATACTTTTAACATAAGAACGAGGCTGCGTTTGCCGTTAGCTTCCTTTACGTGATGCGTGCTGCGTTCACGTTAACGCTGGACGTTGAGTTCAAACATCGACACGATTTTCAGGTGAAATTGAATTTTGCGTTGTGATTGATCAGCCTTCATTGAGCTTCTAAGCCCCTCCCCTTTCTCCTACATCACCTCCAACGAAGGCAGAAGAATGAGGATTTTCCACCTTTACATTCCATAATGGAATGACGTTTGGAGTCAAATTGTGACATTTTAACATGTTTTTTGCTCATTTACTGGGCAGGACTTTACTTTTTAATTTCAGTTCCTAAAGTTAAAGCTCAGTTCCTACCAACAACAGTGTACTGGATGTTTTATTTCCTAAAACCAGTAGATGTTAAAGTTCTTAAAAGTATTTTAGTAATGTCGAAAAACGTGATGTGAACGCAGCATCATCCTATTCTTTACTTGTTACACACGACAACCAAAGCTGCCGATCAGGGATTGGTCAGGACTTGAATTGAAATTCCAGTCATTTACGTTTCATACGCAGGCAGAATTCCACCTTTAACCCTTTAACGTTTAACGTCTTTCCCTGCAGCCTCAGCAGTGCACTGCGTAGAACCCCATCGACATAACGCCAAGGCTAGCGTCGCTTCGGTTCCCTCTACGAAAACACTTTACTTCTTTTAAGTGAACATGTTTGGCTAACTGTCATCGTTTCTGAAGTAGGAACAGAATTGCAGAAAAGGAAATGCTAACATTTGGCAGTATACGTTGTAAACCGTTGTTCGGGAAACCATCACTGCAAACAAACTGACGACGTTCTTAATGCCGTCGGTTTCAGGAAGTGCCGTTTTTAGCTTCATTTCGTGTATTTAAGGCCTCAGAGTTTGTGTGAAATGTTTTACGTCTAAGAACAAAACCTAAAAGCTGCGAACATTAGCTTCAGTTGGCCAATTGCTAATGCTAAAGGACCGATGTTCAAGCAAAAACCAATAACTACATTCTGACATCGTGAATGCTTCCATATCCGGTAAAGAGTTAGCGTGATCGCTTCATCTTATTCTGTTATTTTCCTTTTTTGAACTCAAAATGTTTTCACTGTTAGCTAGTTTTTACCAGAGGTGTAAAGTAACGAAGTAAAAGTACTCCCTTTACTGTACTTAAGTAGATTATTTACTTATATGTACTTTACGTAAGTATTTCTTTTTCTGGCAACTTTTTACTTTTACAGTTTTACATAAATGTCTGTATTTTATACGCTTTAGATTTATAGAAATATTTATACTTGATACTATATTAATATTTATTTTAAATATTAATATACAGTATAAATATTAAATATAAAATTTTTAGATTTATTCTCATAATTTTAACATTTTCTCTTAAATTTATGCATTTTTATCATATTTATAACTTATATTTTTTAAATAATGATGACTTTTTAATAATATTAATTGTGACTTTTTCCTAAATGTTCTGTCCATATCCACAAAACTGACTAACTGTGACCTGATCAAACACATTATCTACACACTAACTCACTTTTAAAGGATTTATTTTAGATACTTTTGCAACTTTAGATTTTTCCTGGTGAAATAATTATTATTGCATTCATGACAAAAAAAAATGCAGTTTTACTTTTGTACTTTATTACAGTTGAGAAGTTGTATTTTTTAAATTTTACTTCAGTAAAGCAGTTGAATCAGTACTTCCACTTTTACCAGAGTATTTTTCACTCCAGTAGCTGTACTTCTACTTAAGTACAGAATGTTAGTACTTTTACCACCTCTGGTTTTTAGCTACTTTTATTGCAGATTTTATTTTGCGTCAGTAAAACTGTGTCGGTTGTCCTCAAATGTAACGTATCTTAATCCAGGTTGTTGTCGTCGTGTTTGGGTGGAGGGAACCGGAAAGGACTGGTTGGCAGGTTAAATCATTACTTCCTGTTTGTGGGCATGGTTTCATGCAGGTTGACTCCGCCCTCTGCAGTGCACTTCACTTCCTTAAGGACCGGGGTGTTGTCTGAGAATGGCACCAGAGAAACAGAGAGAGAGACAGAGAGGTAGAGAGAGAGAGAGAGAGAGACAGGCAGAGAGACAGAAGAGAGAGCGAAGAACGCCGCAACAACGACCCGTTTACCCAAAACACCACGGAACAGAACCTACTGACACCACGGCAACCCGACCCAAACTTACCAATAGACTTCTATCTGTTCATAAAAATAAGCAAACGACAGAACAATGACGGAATGGACGCCACACATCCATCATTCAAATCAAATTAGCTTGCGTTAGCTACAAAGCTAATCGCCGCTAAAGTTCACTTTTACGACTGTGACATTAAAGTTTTTGGAAAAAAACATAAAAATCCAAAATGTATTCAATTAACGCATTTTCCAGACTATAATGTGATACTTAAAAGATACATTTTTTTTTCCAAAAACCACAGTGCACATTTTATATGGATTAATTCTGGTTGTGCTTAGTGGATGGGCATTTAGACTTTTTATCTGATAATTTTGACTTCACTTAGAGCCCAGTGTGCCTTATAGATAAAATATAAAGTCAAAATTATCCAATATTAAGGACAAAATGTGAGATAAAAAGCCAAAATTATGCAATAAAAAATCTAAATTAGGAGATACAAAGACAAGATCATGCAATAAAGTTAAAAATTATGCAAGAAAACATTAAAAAATGCAATAAAAAGTTACAATTATCCGGTACAAAGTCAAAATTATGTGACAAAAAGTCAAAAATATGCAGTAAAAAGTCAAAAATATGCAATAAAAAGTCAAAAATATGCTGTAGAAAGACAAAATTATCCAATAAAAAGTCCAAATTATGCAACAAAAAGTCTAAAATATCAGATAAAAAGTTTTAATTCCCAGTCAAGAAGGACAACCAGAATTAATCCATATATAAGGTGCACTGTGGTTTTTGGAGAAAATCAAAACCTTTTCAGTTCACCTTATAGTCCAGAAAATACAGTATCTTAATATTCTAATTCTGTGGGACATGTGGTGCCCTAGGCGACCGCCTAGTCTGTCTATGACTAACACTGGTCCCGCCCAAACGCTACAGGTTTGATTTTTATTTTAATGCGTCCTTACAGTTGGGGTCAGGTTACTGTTGAGGTGTGAGGACCTGGTTCTGTTTCGCACATGCTCAGTGCATCCTGTGGCCTGTTTTCAGTAACGGTATCACATGTGGGCGTGGCCGGAGTGTCGTCGTCATTGGAAACAGACGGTCACAGTAGGCGGAGTCTGTCAGACGGACACAGTTTTAAGTATTGGAGCCGTTTGGACGTCTGGTCTATTTACAGAAACGAGATGCATAATCAGAATAATCCAAACCAACCAGAGCTGCTGTTGCCACGTTGGCTCCGCCCATCACCGGTTGCTACGGTAACATTGTGGGTGGGAGGGGGCGGCAGGAGAGGAGACGGAAAAAGATCCGCTGGGCGAACAGATTAAAAACTCTGGTTAGCCAAAAAAGACAAAATAATTATTCCGGTGTCACCGCAAAAAACACGAGTCGTCATGGCAACGCTACAACCGGGACACCGCCTAACTGTTCGTGGGGGGGAAAAAAAACAACGCACACGCACGGGACGTCGTCACAAACACACGCACGCGCTCTCTTCTCCGTCACACGAACATTAATATGACAAACGAGTTTCTACCGAGGTGAAAAACAGACTCTAGTAATTATTAATTATCATAGTCATCATCATACTCTTCATCATCTTTGTGGGGGGAGGGGAAGGGAGAGAGGGACAGGGGAATGGGAGGAGCTTGTGTGCCTTGGGTGGGTGTGTCCTTAGTCTGTTTATACACACTATTCACAGGATGACGCAGAGTTCTGATTGGACGACGGGAGCCGCCTCGTCTCCGCTGGAGGATTATTTTTTTTATTTTATTTTATTTTTTAGACTGTTCTTCTTCTTCCTGTGGGTTTAGGAGGAGGCGGAGACAGTTTGGAGGCGATGGGTCATGAGGCGTGGTCATGTGATCATCCTCCTCCCTTCCTCCGTGTGACCTGCAGTCTGACGGCGGGGGGTCGTTGTAGTTCATGGTCGGGCAGTAAGTCAACGTGAGGCTGGATGTCCAAGCACCAGGAAACGGAGGGAGGATGTTAACAGTACCTGCTGGACAGAGCAGCTGTGTGTGTGTTTGTGTGTGTTTATGTGTGTGTTTGTGTGTGTTTTTACTGACACTCCAATGAGGCCAAATCATGCTAATTTCAACCTAACCGTCAAAAATACAACACCCAAAAATGTAAGATTCGACATAAAAAACACCTGAAACTCAAAAGTAAAAGTACTTCCTTCACTGTACTTAAGTAGATTTTTTTGTTATTTGTACTTTACTTGAGTATTTATTTTTCTGGCAACTTTTTACTTTTATTCCCTACATTTTTCTAGAAATATCTGTACTTTATACTTAACATTCTCAGAATAGACTTTTCCAAACTAAACAAATGTGACTGTGACTTTATATATTATAGTTATACGACTATTATCTCGTAATTTTGACTTTTTCTCTTAAAATTATATATTTTTAACAAATATTTCTAACTTAAGAAAAACTCATGGTGACTTTTTATCACAACTGTAACTTTTTTCTCCCTAAATGAAGTACAGAATGTGAGCACTTTGACCACCTCTGCTGAAACTGACCTCAGTGCTAATTCCATTTAAATGCGACAGTAGAAAGTAATTCACGACTGACATGTGTAAAAATGCAGCTAATGCTCCAGTATTTCTACAAAAAATAATGTTAGCATTGGTTTTTCAAGGTATGAACGAGAAGTTAGCATGCTTGTCGTCTCAGGTAGTATTAGCTAGTGAGCTAATACAGCTAATGATAGCTAGTGAACTATAGCTTAATGGACAGCCTGTTCCAATTAACCCATTGAACTCTTTTGAATACAAGAAAAAAAAAATTCTTCTTTCAATATTTCACATTTTGTCATAAAATGATGTTTAACCTTCGACAACAGCTAACATTAAGTACCAAGCCAACAGTGGCTAATGTTAACTTGTGATTATCTTAGGCAGTTACTCATATTAAGTTCCTCTTTTATTTTTGTTTAAATCAGTGGTGTATCAATAAAACAAGAAAGAGGCTATACGCTGTGGCTAATGTTAGCTAACCACTGCTATGGTTAGCCAGTTTACATAGATTTTCTGTAAATAAAATGTATTTTTATTTGTGCCATATTACAAAAAACAGGCAAACATGTTTGTTTGAAATTATATATATAGCAGCTAGCATTTGTTGTCATGCTAACACTGGCTAATGTTAGGTAACAAGCTAATCACCATCTGCTTTAAATATTTCCTAAAGAGAAAAGACAAAAAGGTGGATATAAATATTAAATGTTGCATCTGTAATGGTTTATTTCCCAGCAGAGGTGGAAGTAACTCAGTAAAAGTATTTCATGACTGTACTTAAGTAGATCTTTTAGGTATCTGTACATTACTGGAGTATTTATTTTTTCTGTAAACTTTTGACTTTTCCTCCCTACATTTGTTCATAAATATTTGTACTTTATACTCCTTCATTTATAGAAATATATGTACTTTATACTCGTATAAATATCTGTTCTTTATACTCCTTACATTCTCAGAATACTCGTTACTTTGTCAAATTAAACAGGCGTGACATAATAATGTCATCATTTTGACTTTTTATCTCAGTTGTGACTTTTTTCCTAATTTTTCCTAACTTTCCATTATTTACTTTTTCATTTTGTTTCCATTACACACTTCATTTCCCAGCATGCCTCTGGCCTCATTGCGGTACAGTTAGCGGTGAGTGTTTGTATTGTTGTGGTAAACCAGACTCTGACCTGCCATTGATATGTGTGTGTGTTATGTGTGTCAGTGTGTACTGAGCACGCTCCGTGGCACCCAACCCTCCGCCGCCGGTGAGTCGCTATTGGCCGGTCGGTAAACCAGGCTCTGGCCCTGCTGATTGGATGCCAGGATCTGAACCTTCTCTCCTCGGAACACGGAGATCTCATCTTCCCGAACTGCCGCAAAGTCCTGAAGAACCAGCACCAGCTCCTGAGGGTCAAAGGTCAGAGGTCACATTTGTATGTGTGTCACGAGAACTTTCTATTCAAATCTATTTTGGGTTTAAATCATGATGATGATTATTACACCCCCCCCCCCCTTCCCAAAAAAAAAAAGAAGGGAGAGGTATTGTGTTTGTTTGTGTTTTTCTGTTTACACTTTAGCGTTGCCAATTCTGGATAGATGGTTCTGAAATTTGGTGTGTACAAGGAGATGAAAGAAACGGACCAAATTTGAGCCGAATCAACTCACGACTTCTGTCCAGTCTGACAACATATTGAATTTCTGTGACTTTTCGCACTCGTGTGTCACCAATTCTTCATGGATCGTTCTAAAATTTGGGGGAGACAAATACAAGGAAGAAACAGACCAAATTTCAGCTGATTTCGTGAAATATCATCATGCTATACGCTATCGATCATTACTTGTTGATCGATAGCGTTTGCTTGTTTGTGTTTGTTAACTTCATGAAGTTATGTTGCTTTAATAGTTTGTCTGTTTGTCTGTCTGTCTGTGCGTACACATTTCCTCTCTTCTCACTCTAGCGTCGCCAATTCTTGACAGATCGTTCTGAAATGTGTCATGTAGGAGACACATATACGGATGAAACACGATCACAATTTTGACTGATTTATGATTATTGACAATAGGAAACCTGGCATGAGTCACAAAAGCATCATGACCTTTGACCTTGAGCAACCCTGAGATGTCAAACCCATAGCCTCACATCATTTAAAAGCTAAAATATTCATGAAGGGCGGGGTTTGTTGTGCGTGGAACAGCTTATTATTAAATCTGCAAACAGGCAAAGGTTGTTTTTAAGGCTGATCTGAACCTGATCATCCTGTTCGTTGTCAGGGGGAGCCTGAGGGGCGTGGCCATTAGGTGTGGGTGGTGCTGAAGGTGGTCGTCCTGACGACAGTGGGCGGGTCACAGCAATACCGCCTTCCTTTCTCTGGTACTCGATAGGAGACTGGAGAGCTTTAGGCGACACAAGAAACAGGACGTGATTGGACCGGTCAGTTTTTTGGGAACATTTGTCAAACATTTCGGCGTCTCCAGTGTCTCTCTCACCCGACAGGAAGTTATTCTGAGCATCCAGCAGGGCGGCGACGGTCTCCACCCACATCATCTTGATGGCTGCTGATGACGCCTGTAGCGTGAAGCGTTCAGCGGAGCCTCGAGACCACAACACGAACTTACAGGGGTCGCCGTCAACACTGTCCTGCATGGCCAAGTAACTGACCTGGGTAAGAGAAGATTTAGACCGCTTAGGACCAGGTTGAACCATTTTAAACTGGTTAAATCCAGTTTAGACCAGTTGAGACTGGATTATAAACCTGTGCTAAAATAACACTAGTACTTTAACTGATCTAAATGTTTCTAAAGTCTGAGCCAGTCTCACCTTGATGCTGTTCTTGAACTGGTATCCATGGTTACCAGATCCTTTGCGGAGCAGTTCGCTGAAGATGACAACCTGTTCGAACAGGAACACCCTCCGCTCTTTACTCCGAGACAGAACTCCTCCATCCTGTTCCCAAACGCAGAAGGTCTCCTGCTGCAGCAGCTTCCCCTGAGAGGATAGTTTCCCCTGGACACACACCACCATGTCACCACCTGGACCTGGACCAGGACCCAGCAGCTCATCCCGGATCTAGACCAGGAGCTGATCCAGGTTCCAGTGGTAGAAGATGCCCTTTATACAGTGGCACCTCTGCTTACGGTGGTTTGGTAGCGTGAATTTTTCACATTTTACATGTAAAAGGCCTGATTGGTTCCAAGGCCCCCAATATTACCCCCTAAACCCTTTAAAATTATTTAAAAAATTACCAATTTAGAATGAAATATGTTGCAAAAGTAAAAGAAACCCTCACCCCCCACTCCATCATCAGATCAGTAAATAAGTATATATAATATATTTTTCTGAAACAATGGCCTCAGTCACTGTATCTCAACCTTCACACAATCCAGATGTGAAGACAAACATCAGACTGAAGGCTGTGTTTAGTTGTCCTCAGTGTACAGAAGTGTGTTCTAATGCACCACCTTCACAAAACAGGGACGTTACCTGAACCTTTCAACATTTAGTAAATTTGGATAATTTTTGGAGAAGCAACTACAGTCGGTGAATATCTTGGTTTTTGGTTTGTGTAAACTGACCTCGTATCCCTGGAGACGGCCCAGGTTCATCATGTCATTACAGCGTTTTGGAACCAGCGACATGAGCTCCACCGCTTTCTAAACCAAAAACAAACCACAGACATGATGGTTGATCAAGAACCACGTGGTGACTTTGTCCAGTGGTAAAAGTGACGGTCGGGCGTGGAACTCACCTCCACTTCTTCACAGTCCAGTCCTGCTTTGGACGTGTACTTCAGGAAGTCCTAGAAAAAAAACACAACATGTGTAAGTAAGGAGGCATAGAAACGAGGCGACATGATGATGTCACCTGAAGGAAGGTGCGTGCGAACCTTGAGCAGCAGCTGGTATTTGGTGATTCTCTGAATGGGTTTGATCAGGTAATCACTGATCGACATCCGGCAGCTGATCTCGTTTTGAATCTCCTGTGGAAGAAACAAGTCGTTGTCATCGTTCATTCTGCGATTCTTCAACCAATACTCGACAAATGGTTGAAGCGGAAACACCAACGTTACCTCGAAGAAGTTCTCGTACTCGATGACGATGAACTCCGACCTGGGTTTGTTCTGGCAGTAAACCACGTACATGTGCAGACGACGCTCCTGTGGAAAAACACTGTTACATTGTCGTCATGGTTACTGTTGTCAATATCATTATCGTTATGCGCTTGTTACCGGTCGTCAACACCATCGATAATGTTGTCATGGTCATAATAATTTTTTTGGTGTGGTTGCTATGATTATTGGTTATTGTGGTTGTCATCATTGTTGTCATGTTCTTGTTGTTATGGTTACAGTTGTTGTGGCTTCCTCCCTGTGTAGCTAAGGGTTGTTACTGACATCAATGTTGCTGTCACTATCACCATAATTTGGGATTTTGTTGTGGTTGCCATGGTTGTTGGTTTTTGTGGTTCAATGCTTGTCATTGTCATCAATATCATTACCATTGTCAATTGTTTGTTGTCGTGGTTACAGTTGCCATAGCTGCCTCCCTGTGTAGCCAATGGTTGTCGATGTCATAGTGATTGTCAGTTTTTGGTTGCTGTGGTTATTGTGGTTGTTATTGTCATCAATATGATTACCATGTTGTTGTCATGGTTACAGTTGCCGTGGCTGCCTCCCTATATAGCCTAACTGTCGTCACCATCATCAATGTCATTGTCGTTATGTTTTTTTTGTCGTGGTTGCCATGGTTATTGTGGTTGTCAAAAGTTGTCAATGTCATATATGTCATTGTTGTCGTAGTTATGGTTGCCATGGTTGCCCATGGTTACTCACGTGTCGGATGAACAGGTCTGCCAACAGGTCGTGGTTCTGGACACATCGCTCCAACTCGACCAGGAAGAAACTAGAAGCAGAAGCCAGAGTGAGTCGAGCACATGACCAGCGCCATATTTGTTTGTTTGTTTGTTAGCGGTGTGTTCGTACTCTCGGTGCCAGTCGTAGATCTGCTGGATGTTTCCGAAGACAATCTTATCTTTTCCTCTCATGTCCTCTGGAATCCCTCGGACCTCCAGCCTGGACATGAAGCCCTAAAGAAAGGGGGCGTGGCCAGAGGTCAAAGGTCACTGCAGTTTCATCTGAAGCCAATTTAAATCCAAAGGTCAAACAAACCTCTACGATGACGCCCAAGTCCTTCACATAGTCCTTCTCTGATTGGACCATTTCACTGACCACAAACCTGGGGGAAGAGGAGGAGGATGAAGAGGAGGTAGAGGAGGAGGAGGACAGAGAGGATGTAGAGGAGGAAGGAGAAGAGGAAGATGAAGAGGAAGAGGGAGAAGAGGAGGGAGAGGAGAAGGAGGATATTGCTCTTGTTGCCATTGCTGATGTGTCTGTGTTGCTGGGTGTCGGTGTTGCCTTACATGCGTCCCCTCAGAGCCTTGTTGCGTTGCTCGCTGTCGGACTCGTTGGAACCCTGGTCTGAGTCCAGAGCCTGGATCAACACAAGCGTTTGGGTCAGAACCACCAGAACCACCACAAGCCCCGCCCACAACAACCACAAGCCCCACTCATACTCACGTCAGGGTTGTTGGGGTCTTTGATGATCTGCATGGGAGGCGGTAAGGGGGTGTGACTTTCCTCCTCAGGCTCCTCCTCTCCTCCGCTTTGCCCCGCCTCCTCCTTCCTCGCCTTCTGCAAACACACACAAACAGAGTCACTCTGGGTTCCTGCGGCGGTGTCGGCCATTCTGTCGGTAAACTTCTGTACCGTCTGTGTGTTTCCGGTAAGGGGTGTGGCCAGCTCTGCTCTGTTGTCCCGCCTCCTCATTCTGATTGGAGGTTTTTTCTGTCCGTCAGCTTTGCCTTGGCTCAGTCTTCGGACCGGACTCGTCAACCAGCGCTGGAAAAAATCAAAAATACAGACAAGTGTTGGGTTCAGGAAGTTCAAGTAGGTTCACACTGTGACCCAACGAGGACCTGTGACCCCACGAGCGCCTGTGACCCCATGAGGACCCAGAAAGACCAGTAAGAACCAGACTAACCCCAGAATGACCCTTAAAGACCAGGCTGTCTGTGTTTCCAGCACCTTCCAGGACTATCCAGTCTTACCTTCAGAGTGTTTCCGGTTCCGGAGCCACTGCGTTTGGGTCCTGGGGATCCAACAGCGCCCCCTGGAGCCACGCCCACTCCACACACAGTGGGCGACGTCGCACCTGAAGGAGCAAAGTGAAGGAGCGGTGAGTTCACTGACAGTCTGGAGCGTAGGAAAACTGATGTTCAGAAACTGACTTTGGCCGCTGATGTGAGTTTGAAGACCTGGAGCGTCAGAACCGTAGAGAGTGGACTCTGCAGACAAACAGAACCACAAGGGTGAGTCACATTAAACATTTTATCATCTGCATAGAATACAAATACCAACGCATAGAGCTAAACGACATTTAAAAATGTTTAAAGGATAATGCATTCATTTAAAAAATTTAAAAATAAAACATATTTATAATCAGGCCTCAAGACTCACTTTTCACACTGGTGGGTGCATCTAACTTTTTTTCTGAGGTGCACCAGCACAAAAATCAGGTGCACCCTAATTTTTCAACCACATTACATTTAACACCACAGTTTTAGTAAAATGTAAAAATACAATGAAATGTAGTAAAAATAGAGTAAAATGTAGTAAAAATACAATGAAATGTAGTAAAAATACAATGAAATGTAGTAAAAATAGAGTAAAATGTAGTAAAAATACAATGAAAGGTAGTAAAAATAGAAATTAAATGTAGTAAAAATACAATGAAATGTAGTACAAATAGAGTAAAATGTAGTAAAAATACAATAAAATGCAGTAAATGTACAGGGTTCACATTTTAACCAATACTTTTTCATAATTTTTTGGCGACCCCCCCCCCTCTCTCCCTCTCCCTCTCTCTCTCTCTCTCCCTCTCTCTCTCTCCCTCTCTTTCATTAAACCCACCTCGATCGTCCTGTCCCACAACCCCAATGCAATCCCAGCATGCACCTCTGCAGCTCTGCATGCTTCCCAGAGTCAGTCCATTCACAAAAGCACAGAAGATACCAACGAAGAAGAAGGAAAGACGACGGCAGGTTTGAAGGACGCAAAAGACTGAACTGACTGAGACTGGAACAGCAGGGGGCGGGGTCAGCAGGGGGGCGGGGCTACCCGATGGACGAATGATATGATAAAGTGTGAAAAACAGAACAAATGTAAAGAATGTAGAGAAACTGGAAATAGATGGAATAAAATATGACACATATGTCTGTGTGTGTGTCTTTGTGTGTGTGTCTGTGTGTGTGTGTGTGTGTCTTTGTGTGTGTGTGTGTGTCTTTGTGTGTGTGTCTGTGTGTGTGTGTGTGTGTCTTTGTGTGTGTGTCTGTGTGTGTGTGTGTGTGTGTCTTTGTGTGTGTGTGTGTGTGTGTGTATGTCTTTGTGTGTGTGTGTCTGTGTGTGTGTGTGTGTGTCTTTGTGTGTGTGTCTGTGTGTGTGTGTGTGAGTGTGTCTGTGTGTGTGTGTCTTTGTGTGTGTGTGTGTTGTGTGTGTCTTTGTGTGTGTGTGTGTGTGTGTTGTGTGTGTCTTTGTGTGTGTGTGTCTCTGTGTGTGTGTGTGTGTGTGTGTGTGTGTCTCTGTGTGTGTGTCTGTGTGTGTGTGTGTGTGTGTGTGTGTTGTGTGTGTGTCTCTGTGTGTGTGTGTGTCTGTGTGTGTGTGTGTGTGTGTGTGTCTCTGTGTGTGTGTGTGTGTCTGTGTGTGTGTGTGTGTGTGTTGTGTGTGTGTGTCTGTGTGTGTGTGTGTGTGTGTGTGTGTTGTGTGTGTGTCTCTGTGTGTGTGTGTGTCTGTGTGTGTGTGTGTGTGTGTGTGTCTCTGTGTGTGTGTGTGTGTTGTGTGTGTGTGTGTTGTGTGTGGTCCAATCAGCTGTCAGCAGGTGTTTCCAGGTAACCGTGGCTATTTTTAACTCCAGTGTTTGGACGTTGAACATCATGGTTTAAACATTCACACAGCGGTGGTGGTGAAACAGGAAGTGTCACACCTCCTCCCACAGGATGTTTAATGTGTCTGTGCTTAAACAGGACGCTGCGTGCAGAGGAAACACAGCAAGTAGAAGTCAGTGTGTAAGGTCTCACCTCTGGCTCCGCCCCCCACGGACTGTGAGTTGTTGGTGATGCCGGAGGGTGTGGCCGTGGGGGCGGAGTTACAGGCGCTGCTGGAGGTCGCGGTGCAGGTGGACGACGCCCCGGATGAGGAGGTGGAGGGTGGGATCAGTGCCTCCATGTCTGCGGCGCTGTGGGAGTGTGACAGACAGAGCGTGCTCATGGGCAGAAGCCCCTCCTACAGGGAAGACAGAGGGGGCGGGGCTTAGAGTGGGGACAGACTATAGCATTTTCGGAGCACCTGAGCTTTTGCTTCATTCACCTGTAGAAACGTTTGGTTTGTTTCTTCCAAGGTTCATTAACACTTTAACCAAAACTTGTGCCTGACTTTTCTGTAAATGTCCATGACTGTGCACTCCTAAAAATACAAGTTAAAGTGTTGTGTTAAAGTTTACCCTCAGAAATTCAACAATAAAATAAATGACAATGTGTGGTTCAACATTAAATTAACATATTTTATAATAAAACTATAAGGTGACATTTAAAAAACTTACATTTTCTCCAAAAACCACAGTGCACCTTATACATGGATTCATTCTGATTGTGCTAAATGACTGGGAATTTAGACATTTAATCTGATAATTTTAACTTTTTATCTCGTAATTTTGACTTCATGTGATGTGCCTTATATTGCAGAAAATACAGTAATCACACATTATTATTCTGTGTAAAACAAAAAAAAAATCCATGACTTTTCCAAAAATTTTCATTATTCCAAATGTTTTCCAGGTTTTTTCAAAATGTATGAACCCTGTTCTTCATAGGTGCGTTTGATTTGCTGACCTGAAGGTGTGTTTGGTTGTTGTGCTCCTCTGTAGGTGTGTTTGATTTGCTCACCTGCTGTGGTGTCTGGTCTGTGCTCCTCACCAGACACCACCCGGGCCGCTCAGCCGATCGTTCCACCAGTTCCACAGTCTGACCACAGCGGACACTCAGCTCCCCTGCGGCTCCGGAGGTGAAATCCAATAACACCACCACTAACTCGCAGCCTCCAGACAGCTGTGGACGGGTGGAGACACAGGTTAGTAACACAGTGTGACCATGGAATGACACAAAGAGAGCAACCAAATTATGTGATTACCTGGATTTCTGATTATTTCGCATTATTATACCAAATAAAACTCCATTCATTCTTAATGGGACTGACAATTAAATGTCCTTTTTTCCAACACTCCTGCTTCTTCATACTTTGTGGCACAGACTTCATTTAAACTTTCAAACACAGTCATTTTTGTGGTGTCTTTAGGATGTGATTGTCATGAGGGTGTGATTTACGGTTGTCGATAGAGAACTCAGTAAATCCACCCTGAAAAGACCAAAATCTGACTTTTTATCAGTGGGTGATGTCATCGCTAGAGCACGAGAGAAGAAAAAATTAAGCTGAAAAATGTCTCAATAACTCGTCCTCACGGCAAAACCATAAATAGTAGACAAACAATCTTTTCCACAAATGTTGCCATGGTTGTGAGAATTCAAACAAACCAGGGTTTGAAGATCTAGCTCTTTTTAAAGTGAAATGACAGGAACCTGTTTGGGATGATGTCAGGGATTTCTGTCAATAGACTTCTATTGGAAAAATCATTTCTGTCTCATGTTGAGTTCAGTGTTTTTCAAATTGTTCTAACTCACTTATTTTTCACAGTACACACATAAAAAGTACATGTACTTGTTCCTCACACCCTCCTGTCACTCATCATCAACTTTGTTTTCAACAATTATTTACACTTTTACCAAAAATGGCAGTATGTTCACACCTATTTTTTCCATGTAACAGAGTGTGGAGCTGTCTATGAGTCTGCCCTTTGAAGTTCCCGCCACTGCTCATCACCATGGCAACAGTGCTCCTGGCACTATGAAACACCTGCAGACAATTAAGACTGTGGGAGGAGCTTTAACATGATTGACAAACACTGTGGGCGGGGCTTTAACATGACTGACAAACACTGTGGGCGGGGCTTTAACATAACTGACAAACACTGTGGGCGGGGCTTTAACATAACTGACAAACACTGTGGGCGGGGCTTTAACATGACTGACAGACAAACAGATCTGCTTCATTTTGGTGAGTTCAGTGGTTTTAAAACTGCTGTATCTCACTTAATTTTTACAGTACAGGAAAAACAAATATATCTACTTGTTCCTGGGACCCTACTGTCACCCATGATCAACTTTGTTTTCATCAATTATTTACAGTTTTCCCAAAAACATCACAGGAGTTTAGACACATTGGTTAACATTCAGACAGGCTTTACTCCAGACAGCTCTGTGTCGCTCTCGAGAAGAAAAAAAGGGTGTTTCCAAATAAGACATTTGTTAGAAGAAAACAACATGTGATAAAAGTTAGCTGGATTGAAAGAGTGCATACACTCAGACACACACACACACACACACACACACACACAAGGTCAGAGGTCAGTAACCATTGTGACGGTGGCGGCAGGTGAAAGCAACCCAACACGTACCTGATCAGACGAGCAGAGGAGACACAGATGACAGAGGAGCGAGTGAGAAAGAGAGAGACAGAGAGAGAGAGAGAGAGAGAGAGAGAGGAAATTCCCAGAGGCAGAAGTACACACACACACACACACACACACACACACACACACACACACACACACACACACACACACACACACACACACATTCTACTTTCCATGTCTTATGAGGACCAAGTGTGTAACCATCCTTTTGTACCTAAAGTGTCCATTGGATAGTTAGTGCACACAAGTTCTTTTTTTTCTTTAGTAAATAAAATGTAAAAAATTAAATAAACAAAACCAGTCAGTCACAGACAGACCTCTGCCAAGGTTTTAGATTTTTCATTAATTTTTGATGAATCTCAATATTATTTAGAAAAAACGAGACATTCTATGATGCTGAGAAAACTAATAAAACATTGTTCAAATGGGATTTTGAACGGATTTTGATGAAACTTTCAGGAATGATAGATAATGGGTCAAGGAAGAACCCATTAGATTTTGAGCA
Source organism: Siphamia tubifer (assembly GCA_020466265.1). NCBI lineage: Eukaryota > Metazoa > Chordata > Actinopteri > Kurtiformes > Apogonidae > Siphamia > Siphamia tubifer. The sequence goes on from CM035784.1 coordinate 1,516,889, forward strand.
ATGAAGGTCAAAGGTCAAGGTCACACTAAAGGTCAACAGTTAAAACACATCAGTGGTAATATCTCAGGATTCAGACAAGATAGAATCTGTTGTTTTCTTCATTCACATGGTCTGACCTTCAGATATCAGATGGGTCAACACCTATAACTCTAACCTTTGACCCCTAACGTTCAGACATCAGATGGGTTGGTCTTGTGTTGACCTAGTGTTGGTCTTGTGTTGACCTAGTGTCGGTCTTGTGTTGACCTAGTGTCGGTCTTGTGTTGACCTAGTGTCGGCCTTGTGTTGACCTAGTGTCGGTCTTGTGTTGACCTAGTGTCGGTCTTGTGTTGACCTAGTGTCGGCCTTGTGTTGACCTAGTGTCGGCCTTGTGTTGACCTAGTGTCGGTCTTGTGTTGACCTAGTGTCGGCCTTGTGTTGACCTAGTGTCGGTCTTGTGTTGACCTAGTGTCGGTCTTGTGTTGACCTAGTGTCGGCCTTGTGTTGACCTAGTGTCGGTCTTGTGTTGACCTAGTGTCGGTCTTGTGTTGACCTAGTGTCGGCCTTGTGTTGACCTAGTGTCGGTCTTGTGTTGACCTAGTGTCGGTCTTGTGTTGACCTAGTGTCGGTCTTGTGTTGACCTAGTGTCGGTCTTGTGTTGACCTAGTGTTGGTCTTGTGTTGACCTAGTGTCGGTCTTGTGTTGACCTAGTGTTGGTCTTGTGTCAGCCCAGTGTTCGCCTAGGGCACCACATTGACCACAACCGACCCTGACTGTAAACATATCAATGTCCCCATAAAGATAGGAATACAAGTCCATAGACAGACACACACCCAGCAGCTGCAGTGATGAGCTCATGCTGCTGAGTCGACACACCCTCGGCAGCGTGTGACTGTGAGCACATGCATCAGCTGGAGTTCCACTGACAGCCACCACAGGCTCCGCCCACTAGACAGGGTTCATACACACTTTCACCAATACTTTTCCATGATGTTTCAGCAAATTTCCATGACTACGTTACTCCTAAAAACGTCAACTTTACCCTCAGAGGTTTAACAATACAATGAATGACACTGTGTGGTTCAACATTAAATGAAAATTTTTGTAGCATATTTTCCACACTATAAGGCAGATTAAGTAAAGTCAAAATAAAAAGTCAAAAGGGGCTGCCTCCTACCACCACCTACAGCTTTAGACTGTTTTAACCCAAAGCAGACATGTTTATGATAAAACTCAAACTACTGACTTCAGGACCTGACATGTGATCTCATGTTCGTCTTCAAACAGCTGTTTTTGTTCATTTCCTCAGTTTTGTTGTCAGGTTTCTTTACCTTGTCGCTGTCGGCCGTGTTCTGCGAAGTTCTGGAAGCGATGGACACGGTGTCGGGTTGACTGCTAGCATCTCCCAGGCTGTCTGCGTCCTCACTCGTCTCCCTGAAACACACACAATATAGATATAAATTACATTTACATATATATATATATATATATATATATATATATATATATATATATATATATATATATATATATATATATAAATATGAATACAATATAAAGACAATTGAATTGAAATTTAATTAAAATTATACTCTGTAAAAAAATTTTTTTTTGAAAAATCCATGACCTTTCCAAAACTTTCTGGGTCTTTTTACTTTTCAAAAACCTTTCCAGGCCTGGGGGAGCGCGCCTAGCCTGCCTGTCGTCAAAGCCCTGCCCCTGTTTGTGATGCAATAACGTGAAGGTGGCGCCACTGACCTGCGGCTGATGCTGCGCTGGCGTCCCAGTGTGGGGTTGGGGGTTTTGGGGAGGGGGATGGGCTCCCTCAGTGCCCCCCGCAGGTGGCCCCGCCTCTCTTGGATCACCTGACGGATGCTGCGGACCCACTCCTGTTTCAGCTCCAGGGATGCCGCCTGGAGGGTGGGGTTAATGTTCAGGTGAAACAGTGGACAGTTTATAGGACGGCAGTAAGTGGTCACATGACCTCAGCTGCGCACCTACCTTCAGGACGGTCTTGTTGTCGGATGTTGGCGTTCGTCCGACCCACAGCGCAAACTTACAGGGATCACCCTCGATGTGCTCCGTTACCCCCAGCTCCGACGTCTGGGACAGAAGACGGGACGATGTGAAAACAAGACGGACACAAAAATACAAGGACGCAACTGGAAGGAAACATCTAAGCCAAGCAACGAAGGCTTTACCTCACAGGTTCAGTTTAACCCTTGAAAGTTCCACAGTAAAAATAATTAAAATAAGCAACAAAATGAACTAAAAGGGCCAAAGTCATCAATAAAATGAACAAAGAGATAAAAAGTCAAAATTTAAGAAGATTTTTGAAGTTGATTAAATGTTTTACTTTTTCAGTGTACGTGGTACCGAGTCGACTTTTCGTGACATTTTCCGAACTTTTGGTCCTAATTGCGACTCTTCTTGCCTTGAATGGACTTACCAGGGAACAGGTGCGTCCTTACCCTGAGTCGACTCTTGTACAGGTATTTGGTTCGACCCGATGAGTCTTTAATCTCTTTGCTGAAGATGAGTGACAGCTCAAACAGGAAGAGGTGTCGATCCCGCCCCTTTCGAATCAGAGACTTTGGCTCCCAGACCAGGAAGGAGTCCTGTAGGAGGAGCTCACCTTGGACTTCCAGACCCTCCTCCAGACCTGAAAGCACCGAGACCAGTTGAATGTTCAAAGATTCTACAACACACGTCAAAGTCAACGCTGGAATCCACATGCCACACGCGTACCTTCCAACATGCTAACATGCATAGCATCATTAGCTCTCTTGGGGACACTTAGCATCACATCCAGACCTTCCTTTATCTCGCCTTTCCCCTCCTCGCAGCACGCTAACAGCTCCTGCACAGACCAAATGTGTCAGATATTTACTGATGAATGGAATCTACATTTGAAAATGAGTCTTACCATGTCAAATCATCCTAACCCTCCCAGATGACCCTCTCTAAAAATGCTCAAAAACTTTACATAGTTTCCTCTTATGGACTTATGAAATAATACCACGTTTTAGATCCATATCCATAATAGTTAAGAAGAAAAGGCCTAAAGTGAAAGTATTTTTTATACCTTTACTTTAATACCACATCAAAAACATGGTATTATTTCATTAGTCCATGAGAGGAACCTCTAGGTGTTTTTTTGGAGAATTTTCCGATAGGGTGACCCAGGAAATGTCTGTTGCTCTGGATGCTTTGACATGCAATGACCTTCAAATGAAATAACATGACCTTGAGTAGCAGTTGGTATTTGGTGATCCTTTGAACCGGTTTAATCAGAGCTGAAGAAATGGAGTTAGCCAGACCATGTCTCCTCTGGACCTCCTGCAGTGTTCATGCAAAAACATACCAACCACAGCTTTTTACTGGGTTCAGGTCACATGGGCGCACATTAAAACGACTTTAAACTGAAGGTCTTTTCACACATCGTACTCCAGTCCATATCATACTTGGATACGTTCACACCTTTCCTACAGATATGTTAGCTTAGCCGCGCTAGCCCCTCCTAGCATCAGTAAATCTAATGTTCTACCGTAGTAGTCTGTTTCGCTCAATGTAACTTTTGGCTAGATTTCCCTGAAACTGCTCGACCAATCACAGTGAAGTATAGAGTCAGAGGGCGGGTTCCGGTGCTCTAACTACGTCATCCTAAAGATTACACTGATTGGTTGTAGTACCGTCCTATTGCATACAGAGAGATTTGAAAGACAACCTTTTAGACCCGCCTCCCCTGACTGTGAAGCACCACTACACCCATACATCTAATTAATAGGGATACCACTGCTAGGCTAGGCTAAGCTAGCATTTTTGTGCATTTTAGTGTACTTTTACTGCATTTTAGTATATTTTTTATGACATTTACTTTATTTTACTAGCCTAGCAATGCTAGCTCCTCCTAGCAGCAGCAAATCTAAGGTGCCATCATAGTAGTCTAGTTTCGCTCAATGTAAGTTTTGGCTCAGAGTCCTTCACGGGTTCGGGTACCCGTGGGTGACCCGTGGGTGAACCACAAATTTTCACGAAACGGGTGAAAAATGTGCTGTGTCGGATACGGGTTCTGTTCCGGTCGGACGTGGGTGATCGCGGGTCTAATTTGCGGTTCATAGGATAAAAGGTTAACAACATTTTTATTTGGCTCTGCCTTGGATATGTCACTGTTCAGTATATTCATGGCAATAAATGTTTGTATTTAAGTTTCGCTATCTGACATTTTCTTTCGGGTTCGGGTCGGATATCGGGTTCATTTATAGCGGGTCGGTTCGGATGCGGATTTTTATTTTTTATTTTTTTGTCGGAAAACGGGTCGGATACGAGTTTAAACATGACGGGTACGGGTGGTTGCGGTATGTCAAAATCATTTCCCTGAAACTCTTTGACCAATCATGGTTAAGTATAGAGTCAGAAAGCGTGCCTAACAAAGTGACGCTGCGACGATTGGTAGAGAAACAAGCATAAACAACCATAGAAGAACAACAACGGGTTTAGATTTCCTTTTATCTAAGATGATAGAAGAAAGTAAGAACACATTAACAATCTGAGTACAAATGATTGAAACAGTAGGTGCTGTGTACTGTAGGTGTGGAGGAATTTTCTGGAAATTCAACTGTGATAAAATACTTTGGACCTGGTGGTGAGGCTTGGGAACAGAGCACATCCTGTTGAACATACTTGGGAACGTTGCTTTGATACAGACTGGAGAACGTAGTGTGAAACTTTCTACATGTTCTAGATAAGACGTGGTGTGACCTCAAAGAATCCCACGCCGTGCTGCTGGATGAGGAGACTGGAGTCAGGTTTGTTCCGGCAGTAGGTCACGTACATGTGGAACTTATCGGCCTGGAACCAACACGGAAGAGGTTCAGTTCAGTTTAGGGTTTCCACAGTTTTCACCGGAACGTTCCAGAAACGTTCCACACTTATTGAATTCAGACTCACCCAGGTCACAAAGCAGTGGCCCACGTCTTCCGGAAGCTGTTCGTAGTTTTCCAGCTCCTTCAGGAAAATACTACAAAGGAGAAGGAGTGGAGTACATCATTACTACATTCCAAGTACTACTGCACTAGTAATTATTAGTATTTTTAGAATAGCTAAGGCAAGAACTAATACAAAAGTAGATGTATTTGTATGAGACATCTGTAGAACGATCTGGAAGAGTCTTTAGAACCTTCTGGAACATTCAAACTTTGAGTACTGCTACTACTACTACTGCTACTAGTACTGCTACTACTGGTACTCCTACTACTGCAACTACTGCTACTACTACTACTACTACTATTATTACTACAGCAACTTTTACTGCTACTTCTACTCCAACTACTGCTACTACTACTGCAACTACTGGTGCTTCTGCTACTGCACCTACTACTACCACTGCAACTCCTATTGCTACTTCTATTACTCCTACTGCTACTCCAGTACTTTCAAGTGTTTTATAGTACCTCTTACTGAACTCCATGTCTGTAGTACATTTGACAGTATTTGTGTAGTACTTTCACAGTACCTCTTCTTTATGTCTCTTTCTTTCATACAGTTCAAAGTATTTTGTAGTTAGTACCTTTTGTGGAATTCGTAGATGTCCTGGATGTAGTACATTTGATAATATTTTGTAGTACTTTGGTAGTACCTGTTGTGGAACTCGTAGATGTCCTGGATGTTTCCGAACACGATGTCGTCCTTGTTGGTCAGTCCAGGGGGGACGTCCTCGGAGCCACTGGTCATCTCCCACAAGTACGTCTGCACCAGGACACAGTATAAGTACCAACACATACTACACATTTGGATGTACTGTAGTAGTACACACAGCAGTACTACAGTGTTGTGTACCTCTATACACTCCTGCAGGTCTCTGACATAAACTCTCTCAGTCTGAAGCAGCTCAGCCATGATGTACCTGAAAAAAGTACACAAGTGTTACTGAGACTGCAGTACTAATATACAAGTACCACAGTAATACCACAGAAGGGTCACAGTAGTACCATAGTAATACCATTGAAGTGCCATACTAACACCACATAAGGACCATAGTAATGCTACACAAGTACCGCAGTAGTACCCCAGTAATACCATAGAACTAGCACATTAATACTACAGTAGTACTACAGTAGCACCACAGTCGTACCTCAGAGTCGATGCATGGTACTCACTCTTTCTTTCTAGCAGAGCGTCTCTTCTCGTCGCTGACCTGGTGACTGGGGTCAGACAGGTTGACCTCTGGGTCTGAGTCTGAAAGACTGTTAGGGATCAACTCCAGTTCTAGGTCTTTGTTGTCCTGGAAACACAAACACTAGTATTATGGGCTGTTACGTGGTATAGTATTTTGGTCTGTACATTTACAGTCAACATGTGTTTTTTGTGAAATGTCACAGAGACACCTGATGACGTAACAGGTTGTGAAGTGTTGTCCCATTTCCTTAGGGGGATATTTCAGCCCCTACCCCTTGAAACTCATTTTCAAGGGGCTAAGTCTATTGGGCCTAAGGGGCTGTTTACATTTGTGGCTAAAAATGACACAATATTTTATCAGAATTGCCTTTCGTTTACATGGCAACTGTGTTTTCAGGGTCTGAAAACGCAAAAATGTTCAGACTCCTTCCAGAGTGTGAGTCTAAAGGGCAAGAAATGCAAAACATGTTGACGTCACATACATCTTTACATCACAGTCAATGAGCAGAGTCACATGACTGAAACCACCTATTGTCTAGCCCAACACAGACAGGTGTACAGTTACCTACACCAGCCTGGCAGGACTAACCAAGCGAATTTCACCCACTGTTGCATCTTCATATAAACAAACATTTCCAACTGAAAAGGCTAAACACTGTTGACAAATTGACGACGAGGCGCCACTTTTGCGTCTTCAGTTTTCATGGTCATGGTTTAAAGGTAGTATAAACCGTTGGTTCTGCAGGTGTCTTACCTGTGAACATCCTCCTAGCGCTGTTTCCAGCAGGTGGCGGTACTGGCCCATCCTGACGGTGAAGTCGCGATAACGTTTATCGACTGTTGAAACGCAGCGGCGGAGCTCTGTGCGGTGGGCGTGGCCTTTAGCCAGCATACTCTCAGCTAATTGGATGAGCAGGTGTACTTTTTCCTGTGTGTGCTGAGGAGACGGAGGCGGCGTCAGCTCAGTGGTTTTGGGATTGGCAGGTTGTTGGTTTGAAATCTGTTTTCTTTCTCACCTTGGCAGAAATGCAGAACTCTCGGTGCTGAGTTAGGAGCTCTTGTGTTTCGGATAGTGTGGCCCCCGGTGACGTGTGCGTGGCTAGGTAGTGATCACCTGACTGCTGTAACCAATCCAAAGCCTGCAATAAAAAAAAAATCCTTCAATATGTTTGACAAAATTGTCAGATAATTTGAACTTCTCTTTGCGGTAGGACTAGACCCCTTCTGCAATACGGAAGGTCATGGCCGTCTGTTTCGTCTTGTTTCAGTGGGGGTGTGGTCACCTGCTGGGTGTGGCTCTGGAACATCAGGTACTGCTGACACTGGTCCAATCGACGTTTCTTCAGAGTCCAAAAATGAAGGACTCTGTTTTCTCTTTGGAGTAACTCACTGAGGATACCTGCGTGAAAATGAAACACCTGAAATTAGTAAAAATAACTCCAGACTACACAGAGGATGACTACAAGTAAAATGAATAGAAAAAAATACTAAATGAAACGTAAAACCGAAGTTATGAATGAAAAACCTACGTACATGAACAGAAAGCACATAAAACTATATAAGTGGAGTTCCTCAGGGTTCTGTTTTGGCTCCGCTTGACTTTTCTTGTTGAATGAAACCTCTTTCACCTTTAACCTGCTGCTCCGGTACCCTGGAGTGCCCCGTGACCTCGGTGACCCCAGAGACGGTGATGCTGTGCCCAGAAATGTTCGCCATGGTAACACTGTTGCGGTGAATGTATTTCAGGAACACCTCGGCATTGCGTCGGGCCAGAGTGCAGGCCTGTTGTCATGGAAACAAGACGTAACATTGTTCAACACAGTCCGGAGGTCGGGGTTAGAGTTAGGGTTTGGGGTCCGGTACCTTCAGAAAGGCCTCCTTCTGCTCCATGTGCTTGTTGATGAGTGGCAGCAGCTGCTCCGGCTGCCGGTCGCCTCCTCCGCACCAGTCCTCCTCCCTGCGGTACTCCTGCTCCAGACTCTCCAGAACCCCGCACACCTGAACACACAGGTATGGCTTCACTGGCACTGCTAGCATACATGCTAGTACGACATGCTGCAAGGGTTCATACACACTTTCGCTGAGTGACTTGACTTTTTATCTCACAATTTTGGCTCCAAAAAGAGTGATTATAAGTACTCAGTTACTGTTAAGTACTCACTTTCTATTATTGACAGATAGGCCCCGTCCCATTTGTCCCCCTTAAAACTTCCACTTGGTTTTAAGTGCCCCTAAAAAGTAAATTCCACTCATCAAGGGGAAATAATTCCCCCTGAAAATGGGACACCACTCGCCAAGTGAACGTAACAAACGTGCTCACGTCACACGCTGACAAGTCTACCCCCCCAAATATGAAACCACCCCTCCGCGAGACTGACAGCAGCTGACTACTATTTACACGGAGGACAAATGTCGGTCCCAGCTGTGTTACCTGTTGTGTTGGTTCTGTTTATTTACCTTCGGGATGCGCAGAGAAGAAATGCGGCGAACAGAAGACGCATTCGCCGTCTACTTTGCCTTTCAGTCTTGTCTCAGGTATGTTGATTTATTTAAATATTTGGATGTATTTTTTCTTCAATAGTTGGCGATTTATAACATTAACGTTAGCATTACCGCTAGCTTGACAAGGTAACATGGGTAATTTCATCTTCCACTCAAAACGAAGTCCGCAACCAACCTCACTACATTTTGAGGGTTGATTTTAAGGGCAAAATCGCACTCCCACTTGCTCCCCTAGGTAATGGGACACCCTACCCCTACACATGAACGCGCAAAATCTAGGGTTAGGGGAAATTTTAGGGTTAGGGGGAGAAATGGGACAGGGCCATAGTAAACTACATGTAGGCTCCAAAATGGCATCATGACCTTTGACTCTGAGCAACCTTGAAAGGTCAAACCCATAGTCTCACATTTTTAGAGGGCCCATTAAGAGCACAAAAAAAATTGGATTTCAGCCCCAACAAAATCTGAATCGTGCATTAAGATGAATGGATCAAATAGATTTTTTAACCCAACCTTCATTAGCAGTGCGTGCACATTTGTTAGGATTTGGTGGGTCAAGTGAAATTGTGTTTGACCTGTGTGTTTTAAAGGTCAGGGTTGGGGCGGTACCTGCTGGGACGTCCTGTAGAAGGCGGCCGAAGCGTTGACCAGTTTGAGTCGGTCTTCGATCCTCAGCATCAGAGTCTGCCAGTGCAGCGCCACCGTCTGGGCACAAGACCGAACTGCATCTGGGTCATAGTGTCCTGCCCTGAGGGACGAGAGGTCAGAGGTCACAGTTTTTTTAGGATAAGGAGGTCCAACCACCGCCCCTTTAGGCTATGTTTATACGGTGGTGATGAAAACAGATGACGTAAAAGTGTCATCTTCAGTTTTTCAACAGGAAATCCTTTTTTTGTTTTCGCTTAATGTTTATTCCACACATTTAAAACACACGATGCACATAAAATGATCATATTCATGTCAGACAAATGTGTTGAGTAGATCACTGTACACACATTTACAACATACAGGTCTGATCATTTTACATAGTACTGCTTCAGTATTAGTACATTACAATAGTACTGCTTCAGTATTAGTACATTACAATAGTACTGCTTCAGTATTAGTACATTATTACTGAGGGGAAATATGCATACATATATACACCTGACAAAAAAAACAGACAATTTCAAAACCCTGATTCCAAAATAAATAAAAAGTAAAAGTAAACAGGAAAAACTAAATTAGAAGAGGTGCTTAGGTTGTGATATCATTTATGTAATTGGTTTTCATTGGTTCTTTTCTCATATGTGTCTAGTTTCAGTTGTAGTCTGACTCTAGTTCTATCCATAATTATAATCTGTCTTATTTTTTATTACAATATTAAGATACTGTATTTTCTGGACTATAAGGTGGAGTGGAAAGACTTTAATTTACTGACATTGTGACTTATATATTGATTAATCCTGGTTGTGTTTAGTATCTTGAAATTTAGGCTTATTGATCTGATAATTTTGGCTTTTTATCTCAATTTTGACTTTGACAATTTTGACACATTTTCCAAAATCTTGCCTTAGTCTAATTGTCCGAGCCCTACAAAATGGTGGATGGGTCTCAGGCGTGTCAAGTGGAAATGTCATTCTGTTGGTGGAAGTTGGGCGTAACGATGCGTTCACTGACCTGACCAGCAGCTCGGCTCTCTGCTGCAGAGCCAGCGCCACCTGGTGAGTCCTCTGCAGCGAGTCGGCGTGAAGAAGAGCCTGGAACGCCAACACAAGGAGGGTGTTTACTCTGACGCTCTGTCACCGTGGCAAACATCACAGTATATATATATATATATATATATATATATATATATATATATATATATATATATATATATATATATATGTGTGTGTGTGTACTACGTATATGTGTGTGTGTGTGTGTGTGTGTGTGTGTGTGTGCAGTCACCTCGATGGCCTGTTGGAGGCGTTCGTGTTCCCTCTGCAGCTGCTCCGCCTCCGATAAACAGCTGGAGTTCAACATACACGACGACAGCATCACCTCGCCCTCAGAGATCCACCCCAGAACCTGCAAGAGAAACCACGGTAACCATGGAAACCACAACTGTCAAAGCCACGAAAACTGACCAACAGCAAATCAGAGGAAAATTACTCTTTAATTTAACGCTACAGGTGTTTTTACCTGTTTAATTTAACTCTACAGGTGTTTGTATCTGTTTAATTTAACTCTACAGGTCTTTTTACCTGTTTAATTTAACTCTACAGGTGTTTGTATCTGTTTAATTTAACTCTACAGGTCTTTTTACCTGTTAAATTTAACTCTACAGGTGTTTGTATCTGTTTAATTTAACTCTACAGGTGTTTTTACCTGTTTAATTTAACTCTACAGGTGTTTGTATCTGTTTAATTTAACTCTACAGGTGTTTTTACCTGTTACATTTAATTCTACAGGTGTTTTTACCTGTTTGACCTGACTCTGTAGGTGTCGTAGCTGCAGGTTTTGCTCCAGGTGAGTGTGTGTATGATCTGCGATCTGTTGCAGTTCCTTTTGTTTGTCCTGCAGGAGGTGCTGTAGCTCCTCCACCTGAGCCGTCAGTCCACCCTCAGCTTCACAAACCTCCATCCCTGAACAAAACCAAAACCATCACTAACAAGAAAACTATAAAACTACAATGAAATGTGAAAAATGACACTAACTGTGTCTTTACACATGTTAGAACCACAAGTGGTTAAAGTAGTCCCATTCTGTACTGCAGTAGAAGTACAACTACTGGTGTGAAAAAATACTCTGGTACTGATTCAACTGCTTTACTGAAGTAAGACCTGCCTCCCTATCCTTTCCCTGCTCATTACAACCATCATCAACACCTCCCTCTGTTCTGGACCAGTCCCTGACACCCTTAAATTATCCGCTGTCACTCCCATTCTGTAGAAACCTGGACTTGACCCTAACATCCCATCCAACTTTAGCTCTATATCCAACCTCCCATTTCTCTCCAAAATTCTTGAGCATGTCGTTGCCTCACAAACTCATGCCCACCTCTCCTCCAACAATATCTATGAAATATTCCAGTCTGGTTTTCACCCCAAACACAGCACTGAAACTGCCCTTCTCAAAATGACAAATGACCCCCTCCTCTCTGCTGACTCTGGCCACATCACATCAACATCCTGATCCTCCTGGACCTCAGCGCTGCCTTCCAGACCATCTACCATTCCATCCTCCTTTCTCATCTTCAAAACATAATCACTGGCACAGCCCTGACCTGGTTCACTTCCTACCTTCCCAACCGTCATACATATCAACAATCAGTCCTCCTCCACTGCCCCCCCTGTCCCTGGACCGGATTAAAAGAATGGGTTGAAAGGGCTGCAGCCCTGGGCCTCACCACTAGGGGGGGCTCCAGATGCCGATGTCAAGTGACTAATGCAGAAGTACGGGGGAAAACGAGCTAAAATGTCTGGTCAAAGGAAGCACCAGAGCGGGGCCAAAAAAGAAACTTACAAGCAATAAAAAAAGAAAGAGTGACAGAATTACTTAAAGAAACACCAAAACTACCAAACATGTGCAGTAGTCAGAGTGCTGTAGAGGCTAATGCTAGCAAAGATGCTACTGTTGTTGATGGACAACAGTCAACCACCGCTAGCTAACGAATTAGCACAGCTAGCCAGTCTGCTAACAGTACAATCTTTGAGGAAACAAGTGATGGAGAAAAACCAGTGGGTAACGTAGCAGATGATCCTGTTGATTCTGAGGAAGGGGCGAAAATATTTACATCGACAGATATGACATGATGGGGAGAAGTTAATGAGAAGATGTGAAGCTACTGGGTCAGAAAGGGAATTAAAACATCCACACTTTGTCAACACAAAGATGCAGATTTTTCAGCTTCTGAAATGAATTATAAAAGTCAGAATCTACGTCTGAGAAAAATAATGTTTAGCCGCTCACTCAGAAATAGAGAAAAGGTTAGAAGAGACTGGCATTAATGATTTCACACAGAAGAGGAAGAGCAGAGAACTGGCCTTTTGAAGACTACTTAATATGCTCGATCAATTATAAAATAGTGTTTAACGTTTTTGTGTGGACATTTCAAATTTACCCGAATATGTTCAGGGTTCTTAAAAGAATCACCAAGTTTAATTTTAGACATTTTAAAAACTTTTTTTAGAACATTATGACAAAAATTTTAGACCATCTCAAATAAAAAGACAATCACATTTGATTTTCAAAAGCATGTGACTTTGTATTGTAAATTAAAAAGTACAAGTTTCTTCTATTTATAGACTATAAGAAATAAAAGGGTTACTGCATACAGTGACCATATATAATCACTGTATGGTATATATATATATATATATATATATATATATATATATATATATATATATATATATATATATATATATATATATATATATATATATATATATATATATATATGATCATCACGTAACCATAAATAATCAGGTTGTGGTTGGATTTGTTGGTAGCAAATGCAGTGGTCTGCTTTAAGTGTGTTGGCCTGTGTGACCTTTGACCACTCACCTGACGCTGTGACCTCAGTGATGTACTGCTGGAGGTCGTGACCCTGCTGGATGACCTCATAGATCATGTTGTTCATGGCCAGGCGCCGCTCCATGTGCCTGTGGACCAATCGCAGCGCAGCAAATAAACTGTTACCACTATAGATTAATAATAATAAAAAAAAAAAATAATAATAAATGTTATTTATCAGCGCTTTTCAAAACTCTCAAGGCGCTTAACAGAGTAAAAACAGTATAAAAACAGGTCTAAAAACAAAGACTACATGGATAAAAACAGGTAGCTGTGGCAGAAAAAATAAATAAGATGAAATAAATGGAAAGAGCGAAGGAAAAAAAAAAGTTGGATTATGAGGAGTATGCAAGTAAACTGTTCCGACTATAGAACAAACTCTTACGACATAATTTTGACTTTTTATTCCATAAATTTTTGTTTTTATCTAATCATTTTGACTTTTTATCTCACCATTTTGGTTTTTAATTAATCAATATGGCCACTATATAGACATCTGGACAAATGCAAACATTCATTTTCTGATTCTATACACCATAACCTTTACAAAATTATATAATTTACCTCATCCCCCTCAAAAATCCCACTGAAATACATAATGTCCTGGACTATTTTCATCTGCTCTGTCCTTGTTAGCTTATTTTAGTTTGCTTTTGTGCAATGTTAGCTTAAATCACACTCGTCACCAGGATGCACCGGCTTGACCTTTAACCCTTTGACCTGGACTCATGCAGGTGACGGCAGTTGGGCGGTTACCTGTGGATGCGCTGCTGTGCTAGCGTTAGCGCCTCAGGGCTAGCCTCCACCAGTCTGGACTGACCCAGGGTCAGTTTGTCCTGGCTTAGCTTGTCCTGGTTAGTGTCGGTCAGGCGCGGAGACGCTAGTTTCTCTGCCGAAAAGTCCTGTGACTGTTTCTGGAGGTCCTGCTTCCAGGCGTCCATCTCCCCGGTTACCTAGGAAACACAAACGTTAAATCAACCGGTTTATTAGTATTTTACTTAAGCTAACATCACAAAACATTAAATAAAATAAGCTAACTCACTATAAAAGACTTTATTGCATCTCATCATTGAGGCATGAAATGTATATAAATATTTGGGCATTAACGACTTCAGTTTTTTTTTCAAGTCGACTTATCCGTTAATAAAGTCAAGCCAACGGGTCGTGATGACGTCATCACATTGTCAGCGGAGAAACAACATGGACACACGTATGTCCATCAATGAACAACTTGTATTAAAGTTCACTGTAAGATAACAATGTCCATTGACAAGACACAAACAGCATTTTAACCCCAACAAAACATAGGCTAACGTTAGCAAAGAGTTTTCTGTTAAATTTAACTGATTCCAGAAACACAAGATGAGATCTTACTTCCTGTGCTAGCACGTGCAAAGAACTGTTGGTGGATGGTAGTGGAGAAGATTGTTAGGAGAATTTGTGGGTACGCATCATCAGTAGTGTTCCTCTGGGTCACAGGGTGTTTCGGCCTTTACACTATACACCCTCTCCAGAGGCGGCCAGCTGTAGGTTGATCAGGCCTCAGCTTGCGTCCCAAGCCCAATTAGTCAGTTATGTTGTTTGCCTACTTGCCGGCCCAGGTGGGGTCGCTCCTCTTTAACCAGAGCCACTGGCTGCTTCTTTCAGCAGCCTCCGATGCCGCCTTGATGGCTGTCCGGCCGAAATGAGTTTCCTTCGCAGGGTGGGCGGGGCTCAGCCTCAGAGATAGGGTGAGAAGCTCGGACATCTGGGAGGGACTGGGAGTAGAGCCGCTGCTCCTCCACATCCAAAGGAGTCAGCTGAGGTGGCTGGGGCATCTCGTGAGGACGCCTCCTGGACGCCTCCCTGGGAAGGTGTTCTGGGCCTGTCCATCCGAGTGGAGACCCTGGGATCGACCCAGGACACAATGGAGGGACTATATCTCTGGGCTGGCCTGGGAATGCCTCGGGATTCCCCTGGAGGCACTGGCTAGAGTGAGGGAAGTCTGGACTTCTTTTCTGGGGATGCTGCCCCCACGACCCGGACCCGGATAAGCAGGAGACGATGACTATAAAATTTGGGCTGCTGTTGCCAACATCTGGTGTCTGTTATTTTATGATTTAAAATGTGTGATGTAGGGACAGCAGGAGTTGTGTTCAGGGTTAGTGTAGTGTTCAGGGTTAGTGTAGTGTTCAGGGTTAATGTAGTGTTCAGGGTTAGTGTAGTGTTCAGGGTTAGTGTAGTGTTCAGGGTTAGTGTAGTGTTCAGGGTTAATGTAGTGTTCAGGGTTAGTGTAGTGTTCAGGGTTAGTGTAGTGTTCAGGGTTAGTGTAGTGTTCAGGGTTAGTGTAGTGTTCAGGGTTAGTGTAGTGTTCAGGGTTAGTGTAGTGTTCAGGGTTAGTGTAGTGTTCAGGGTTAGTGTAGTGTTCAGGGTTAGTGTTGTGTTCAGGGTTAGTGTAGTGTTCAGGGTTAGTGTAGTGTTCAGGGTTAGTGTAGTGTTCAGGGTTAGTGTAGTGTTCAGGGTTAGTGTAGTGTTCAGGGTTAGTGTAGTGTTCAGGGTTAGTGTAGTGTTCAGGGTTAGTGTAGTGTTCAGGGTTAGTGTAGTGTTCAGGGTTAGTGTAGTGTTCAGGGTTAGTGTTGTGTTCAGGGTTAGTGTAGTGTTCAGGGTTAGTGTAGTGTTCAGGGTTAGTGTAGTGTTCAGGGTTAGTGTAGTGTTCAGGGTTAGTGTTGTGTTCAGGGTTAGTGTAGTGTTCAGGGTTAGTGTAGTGTTTAGGGTTAGTGTAGTGTTCAGGGTTAGTGTTGTGTTCAGGGTTAGTGTAGTGTTCAGGGTTAGTGTTGTGTTCAGGGTTAGTGTAGTGTTCAGGGTTAGTGTAGTGTTTAGGGTTAGTGTAGTGTTCAGGGTTAGTGTAGTGTTCAGGGTTAGTGTTGTGTTCAGGGTTAGTGTTGTGTTCAGGGTTAGTGTTGTGTTCAGGGTTAGTGTTGTGTTCAGGGTTAGTGTTGTGTTCAGGGTTAGTGTTGTGTTCAGGGTTAGTGTAGTGTTCAGGGTTAGTGTAGTGTTTAGGGTTAGTGTAGTGTTCAGGGTTAGTGTTGTGTTCAGGGTTAGTGTTGTGTTCAGGGTTAGTGTTGTGTTCAGGGTTAGTGTAGTGTTCAGGGTTAGTGTTGTGTTCAGGGTTAGTGTAGTGTTCAGGGTTAGTGTTGTGTTCAGGGTTAGTGTTGTGTTCAGGGTTAGTGTAGTGTTCAGGGTTAGTGTAGTGTTCAGGGTTAGTGTAGTGTTCAGGGTTAGTGTAGTGTTCAGGTACCTCCAGCGTACACTGCTGCAGGATGCGCAGCTGCAGGAACACGTCCAGACGAATCTTCCTCTGGTGGAAAAGTTCCTCCAACTGCACATGAGACTCCTCTAACTGCTGCAGAACTGACTCCACATGGGCCACAGAGCTGCCCTGAGGCCTAAAACAAACACACCCAAGAGAACCGTCACCCCCAGGGACGCATCGAAGGAGTAAAACAAACACACCCAGAATATTTAATTTTAGTAAAAATAAATAAACTAGAAAATCACTCTGAGAGAACAAACCTCCACCAAGGCAGAACCCCCCCCCCCGAATGAAGAGAGGTCCACCATGGAGGTTATGTCTGTCTGTTTGACTGGCAACATTACTCAAACAGTTATGGATGGATTGTGATAAAATGTTCAGGATGTATTGAGTGTTGTGTCACAAAGAACAAATGATGACATTTTGATGAAGATTCAGAAGAGATCCTGGATTCTGGATCAGTTTGAAATTTTATATAAATGGAGAATAAATTTGAGATCAAAATCACTACATAAAAAGTAAAATTCTTGGGATGTATCCTAGTGTATCCTGTGGTGAAGTGGGTATGGACTAAAATCTGGCCAAATTAAATATAAATGTCAGGAAATTGTGGATTTAACAAAGTGTGTCTTCACTGGGACGTGAACATCAATGTTAATTTAATGTTGAATCACACATTGTCATTTATTTTATTGTTAAACCTCTGAGGGTAAAGTTTAACACAACACTTTGACACTTTAACTTTTTATTCTCGTTGTTTAAACACTAGTCATAGTATTGGTTAAAGTGTGTATGAACCCTGTATCATTCAACACAGACTAAAAATGATCATTCTAATGAAAAAATTATCATTTTTGCTCATAGACAGGATGCCAAAAAAAATACTGTATTAAATTAGTAAATATGTCATATATTATTATATGGGTCATAATTCATTAGAATACCAATTTATTTTAGATAAAAATGTATATTTTATATATTTATTTATTCCTTGTGTTGTCCTGGTTTTATTTGATCATTTTGACTGAAATGATGCGCCTCATAGTGCGGAACATACGGCAATCACATATGATGTGAAAAAAAAAAATCTATGATTTTTCCAAAACTTTCTGGGTGTTTTTACTTTTCCAAAACCTTTCCAGGCCTGGAATTTGCATTTTTCAAATTCCCAAACTTTTCCGGGTTTTTTCAAAACATATGAACCCTGTTTTAGTCCTTCATACTCCAGCTCTTATTTTGATTAGTTTCCTCTTTTTTTTACTTAAAAAATTGTGTTCAACATATGTGTGTGTGACCTTTTGACATTTTTGTCTCCAGGTATTTTTCATGTTTCATCGTATAGAACAAAATAGCATTAACAAACATGAATCAACAAGAGGAAAAATATGGAACCATCTGTTTAACCTTTAAGAGTCTGTGGACGTGTGATTTAAGTTAAAGTCACAAAAAAATAAAATACAATAAGCCATGGTTAACAAAATAAATTAAGCTAGCATCACAAAATAAATTAAATAAGCTAACCTCACAAAAAAATTAAATACAATCTATGGTCACAAAATTAAATTAAGCAAGCATCACAAAATAAATTAAATATGCTAATGTCACAAAAACAAAATAAGTGTAGTCACACAGGTGAGATTGTGCTGAAAAAAATTCCACCAAATCCATCAAAATAAAAGACTTTTAATAATAAATATTTAGGAAAAGTCAGAAGTGTTGAACATGGTGTAAAATGAGCTCAGACTCTTAAGGGTTAAAAGGAAAAAAGTAAAGAAGGGGGCGCTGTGGTGTTAGTGGTAGTGAATGAAGGTGGAGCCAGGATGGAGCCCTGGGGTACACCACACTCTACCTGAGCTGCAGGATCAGGTCTTCTCCTTCCCGGATCACGCTCAGCGCAGCCTCCTGTGGGTCAGGGTTAGAGTCGGGGTTAGTGGGCGGGGTTAGGAGGGAGGGGTCAAAGGTCGCACGGGCAGGACCGGTTAGGCTTGTTATGACAAGGTTAGAGTGGCGGAGGGCGGAGGACAAAGGTCAGTGGGTTTACCTGCGTGTTAGCCTGCTGCTGCTGCTGTTGACCGATCAGACTCTGCAGCGCCTCCACCGAGTCTGGAGACACGAGGAAGTCTGAGGAGAGCTGCTTCTGGAGACCCTCCATCCATACGGATAACTGAGGAGGAGGAAGGAGGAGTGAGAGAGGAGGAAGAGGGAGGAGAAGGTGGGAGGAGGAGGAGAGAGAGAGGAGGAGGTGGGAGAAAGAGGAGGAACATTAATGAAAATCAGAAAGAGAAAGAAAATATTAACAAAGAGGAGTGTGATGATGATGAAGGTCAAGTGATGAAGGTCATATTATCACCTCCTTGGTGTGGGTGTAGAAGGACACGGCCACGTCCAGCAGTAACTTCCTCTGTTCCACACGCTGGATGAACGCCTGAAGAAGAAGGACAGGAAGTACAACAGGTGAACAGGAAGTACAACAACAGGTGAACAGGTGCAGGTGAACAGGTCTGACCTGCATACGTAGCTCCAGGTCTCTGGCAGCCTGGTAGATCTCCTCCTCCTCACATTCTCCAGACTGAGCCAGTTGATCTGCTGCTTCCAGAAGCTTCTCAGCGTTAGTGTACGTGTTCTGAAGCACAAAAGAACACCAAGACTTCAGTTCATGTATGGATATGGACAATTATGACATAAATGTGTGTCCAGGTGTGTTTAGGTGTGTCCAGGTGTGTCATGGTGTGTCCAGGTGTGTCCAGGTGTGTCATGGTGTGTCCAGATGTGTCCAGATGTGTCATGGTGTGTCCAGGTGTGTTTAGGTGTGTCCAGGTGTGTCCAGGTGTGTCATGGTGTGTCCAGGTGTGTGTAGGTGTGTCCAGGTGTGTCCAGGTGTGTCCAGGTGTGTTTAGGTGTGTCCAGGTGTGTCATGGTGTGTCCAGGTGTGTTTAGGTTTGTCCAGGTGTGTTTAGGTGTGTTTAGGTGTGTCATGGTGTGTCATGGTGTGTCCAGGTGTGTTTAGGTGTGTCCAGGTGTGTTTAGGTGTGTAATGGTGTGTCCAGGTGTGTCCAGGTGTGTCCAGGTTTGTCCAGGTGTGTCCAGGTGTGTCATGGTGTGTCCAGGTGTGTCCAGGTGTGTCATGGTGTGTCATGGTGTGTCCAGGTGTGTCATGTTGTGTCATGGTGTGTTTAGGTGTGTTTAGGTGTGTCCAGGTGTGTTTAGGTGTGTCCAGGTGTGTCATGGTGTGTCCAGGTGTGTTTAGGTGTGTCATGGTGTGTTTAGGTGTGTCATGGTGTGTCCAGGTGTGTTTAGGTGTGTTTAGGTGTGTCATGGTGTGTCCAGGTGTGTCCAGGTGTATTTAGGTGTGTTTAGGTGTGTCCAGGTGTGTCATGGTGTGTCCAGGTGTGTCATGGTGTGTCCAGGTGTGTCTAGGTGTGTCATGGTGTGTTTAGGTGTGTCATGGTGTGTCCAGGTGTGTTTAGGTGTGTCATGGTGTGTCCAGGTGTGTTTAGGTGTGTTTAGGTGTGTCTAGGTGTGTCTAGGTGTGTCATGGTGTGTCCAGGTGTGTCATGGTGTGTCATGGTGTGTCATGGTGTGTCCAGGTGTGTTTAGGTGTGTCTAGGTGTGTCATGGTGTGTCCAGGTGTGTCATGGTGTGTCATGGTGTGTCCAGGTGTGTTTAGGTGTGTCTAGGTGTGTCATGGTGTGTCATGGTGTGTCCAGGTGTATTACCTGTGCAACCTGCTGGAAGTCGTCGTGGCGTTTCTGCAGCGCTCGTGCTCGGTGCAGTGATTTGCCGACGCCACTGTGCTTGTTGAGGAACACCTCGCCGTGTTGTTCCACCCAGTCCAACACCTGGACAAACAGGTGAGAGCGACAAATGTCTGTTACCATGGAGATGAGGTCTCACAAACACTCCTTATTTAGGCGGGAAAATGAGCTTTAATAAACACATTTTTACATTTCAGTATGAACATGGAAATATGCTAGAGTTAGCATCAATGCTAATTTTCATCTGCAGGCCCCAGAACATGAATAAATACATCTGTGCAGAGTAATATAAATATGGTGGAATTAGTAAAGTGTATTTACAGACAATACATTACCAGAGGTGGTCAAAGTACTCACATTCTGTACTGCAGTAGAAAGTAAAAGTACTGATTCAACTGCTTTACTGAAGTAAAAGTAAAAACGTACAACTTCTGATACAGTAAAAAGTAAAACTACATTTTTAAGAAATGCAATGCGTAAAATAATACTTATCCAACCAGGAAAAATCGGAAAGGTCACAGTTACTGAGTGTAGTGGATATGGACAGAAAATTTAGGAAAAACGGGAGAAAATAGTCACAATTGAGATAAAAAGTCAAAATCACGAAATACAAAGAGAGTATCACACAATAAAATGTCAAAATAATGCGATTAAACGTCAAAATAATGCGATTAATTGTCAAAATAATGCAATAAAATAATAATGTTGTGTCAAATGTGATTAAAAAGTCAAAATCGTGATAAAACGTCAAAAATAATGTGATAAAAAATCTAAATAATGTGATAAAAAGTAGTATTTTTTGCGTGTGCAAAAGACAAACCTGTCGGACGTCCTGCTGGAACACACACAGCTGCAGACGCTGGTGGAGGCGGAGCTTACGGTGCTGCCACGCCCCCTCCACCTCGTGATGACCCTGAACACAACACAGTCCATTCAGTTGACCTGTGACCTCTGACCCCCAGCGGACGCCGGCTCAAAGGTCAGCTTGGCCTAGCGTACCTGCATAACCTGGTGCAGGACTCCCATGATGCTGTGCGTGGCGGCGGTGAAGTCCGGTTTGGCGGCCGAGTCATCCGAATCTGTTGCCGGGCAACGCTGCAGCACGTCCAATAAGGCTTTACCACTTTCACTGAGCTGTAAAACAAGGTTATTATGGTTAACCAAAGTTAGCTAACCACATGCTAACCAAAGCTAACCAGTAGTACCAGAGTGTAGCAGTTTGTGTATAAAGTACCAGTAGTACCTGAGTGTAGCAGTTTGTGTATAAAGTACCAGTAGTACCTGAGTGTAGCAGTTTGTGTATAAAGTACCAGTAGTACCTGAGTGTAGTTGGCACAGATCTCCTCATTCAGCTCCTGATGTTTCTTATTTGCTGCTTCTAACTCTGCTGTTGCCGATGGCAACAAGCCCTCGGAGCAAACCTGGACCCAGCCTTCCACTCTGAGCAGGAACTGATGGACGGACAAAGTCAATTTTGTCTTTTTCTCTCATAATGTTGACTTCAGTTAATGCACCTCACATATGAAAACCTACAAAACTAACCATTCATTGACAGTGTGTCTTATTGTACAGAACATACGGTAACATTTATGTTCACGTCCCAGTGAAGACACACATTGTTAAATTCAACTTTCCCAACATTTATATTTAATTTGGGCAGATTTTAGTCCATCCCAACAAGTGAGTGAACAGTAAATAGTGAATAGAACATTAACTTTTTATTCGCTCATTCAAACAATTTTTTATATTATTAATCACACATTATTATGCTGTGTAAAAAAAAAATCCATGACTTTTCCAAAACGTTCTGGGACTTTTTACTTTTTCAAAACCTTTCCAGGTTTTGGAAAAAACCTTTCCAGGTTTTGGAAAAGGTTTTGCACTTTTCAAATTCCAAAACGTGACCAGGTTTTTTCAAAACTTATTTGAACCCTGCATACGGACATACTCACCTGTTCTGCACCCTGATGGAACCCCGTTGCCATAGCGAGTGTGTTGCTACGCTCCTCCAGCGCTGTTGTCAGGGACTTCCATTCTTCCTGTAACCGCGACGACACATTTGCGATCCGCTCAGCACCGTAGTGACCGGCCTCTGCTAGTCTGGCTGCCACGGTAACAACACTGTCCACATTCACGCTGCCGTTCTACACACACACACACACACACAGAGGGTCAAAGGTCAAAGCTGGTTTGGTTTAAAATGTAATATGCCAGGGTTCATACACTTTAACTAATACTTTTCCATGACTTTTGGTCAAATTTCCATGACTCCATACTCCTAAAAATGCCAGTAAACTGTTATGCTATGGCCACACCAAACGCAAATTTACATGTGTACGACAGTGACGCGCCGCCTAAACACCCGAGTTTGGATGTTGTACAATTCGAGGTCACTCTGAACGTGCAACACCTGAGTGTGGACACTCAATAAACACACATAAACTAAATCCGTCCAGCCAGACGCCGTCGCTTGTGGGTTCACCTGATCCTGCAGAAGCTCCTGCAGCACCAGGAATTCCAGCACCTCCTCCAGGAACTGTAGCCTGGATGAAGTCCGCTTTCACCGGAATTTCAGGCTCAGTTTTTCTTTCGGTCGTCTTCTGGGTCGGTCTGAGCGTCATACATCATTCTGTCACAACGTTAGCAGCATCTCAACACTGAGTGGCTTTCATAGCACGAAAAGTTCAATATTTTCAACTCCAGCATTTACACGGATTTGCTCCAACGCACCGCAGAAATCCAGTGAAGTCAAATGTTAAATCCACACTTTCCTGATATTTATATTTACTTTGGGCAGATTTTAGTCCATACCCACTTCACCACATGAGGCAGGATACATCCCAACAAGTGGGTGAACAGGAAATGAACTTCCAGTTCATTTCCTGTTCACTGAATAGAACTTTAAGGTTAAGACGACGTGAAATAAACTTTTTATTCACTCATTCAAACTATTTTTTTCATACTGAACTTAAAATACTTACATTTTCTTCAAAAACAACAGTGCGCCTTATATATGGATTAATTCTGGTTGTGCTTTGTGACTGGGAATTTAGACTATTTATCACATAATCTTGACTCGTTTAAAATTTGACTTATCAGAATCAGAGTGTGTTTTGTTCTGTGTTCCAACAAGGTTTATTGTTATTGTGACTGTTTATCTTCACTTAATGCTCCTTATAATCCAGTTCACCTTATAGTCTGGAAATACAGTAAATAAACCATTAAAGTTAACATTGACAGTGATTATTCATGGACACTCAGTATGTACTCCATCAGATGTAGGACACTATGTTTACACATGATCATTTAGAATTACACTAAAAGGAAAGAGGGGTGTTGGTCTAGTGTTGGTCTAGTGTTGGCCTAGGGCACCACATTGACCAGAACCAGCCCTGCCACGCCCACATGCTTCCTTTGACATTTACAACCTTCTGTGTTTACCCACCAAAATGGCTGCCACCTGAAAAAGGCTAATAACTGCTGTTCGTGATGTGATTGTCAGTGTTTTTTCATGGCCTTTGTATTAATGGTAAACGGAGGCGGTACCATGCAGTTGGCGGTGAAGTGCTGGTGTTGTGTCTGGAGGTCGACGGCGTGCTGGTGGTTCAGTCCGACCTCTGCCAAACTCTGAAGGAATAACTCTTTACTATGAGCAATCCACTCCGACATCTGACGCAAAAAACACAAGCACAACATTAACACGATACTCAACAAACACCTGAGCCTTAGCGTTCCAAAAGAGCTACGAACTACTGAGTACAAGTACTGCATTACTGTACTTAAGTTGATTTTTTTTTAGGTATCTGTAGTTTACTTAAGGTTTTACATTTCTGGCAACGGTTAACTTTTAGGGGTGGGGTTAAATGGAACAATATTAGCCCATTGATCTGATTGTGTAGAACTAGATCAGTGGTAGAGTTCAGACCTCAGTGAAGCAGCATCAGTCTGCACTAACGCTAACACATTAAACTAGATCATCTTGACCTTTGACCTTTAGAGATCAACATTTTATGGTTTCTTCCTTGACACATTATCAATCATCTCTGAAAGTTTGATCAAATTCCCTCCATAACTTTTTGAGTTATCTTACTGACAAACAAACAAACAAATAGGAGATAAAACATAACCCTTGTAATTGAATCAGTACTTGTACTTTTATGAGAGTACGTTTTCACACTAGTAGCTGTACTTCTACTTAAGTACAGAAGGGCAGTACTTTTACCACCTCTGCGTGTCCATGCGTCCTCACCTTGGTGGCGTCCTGTTCGAACAAGTGCAGCTGCAGAGCCTGGTCCAGGTGCAGCTTCCTGTCACTCCAGCTCTGCAGCAGGTGGTTTCGAGACGCCTGCAGTCGGTCCAGCAGAGACGACACTTTGGGCGCCACACTTTGAAAGTCAGCTCCACCTGACAGCCAGCTGCCATGGCTGCCGCCGCCACTGCCACCGCCGCTACTGGTGCTACTGCCGCCGCCTTCATTAGAGGCGTCGCTGTGAGACGGACCAAGACGCATGCGCTGGAGCAAACTCCGCCCCTCTCGGTCAAGGTTGTCAACCGGCGCCGTGGCGATAGTGTTACGAAGACGACTGTGTTCCTCGAGTAGTCTGGGCAGAAAAGGCGTAGAGATCACAAGAACAGCAACAGCAAGATCAGAACGGTTATTATATACAGTGGTACCTCTACTTACGAACGAACGAATAATCCAAGTAACGAAAAAACTTTACCTCAATTTTTTTTTTAATATTTACGAAGGAAATTGAAAACCCCGAGACATAAATATGTATGGTGGAACTGCATGAAACCAGCTGTTGTGTGTGTGGGGGCGGAGTCACACACTCACTTGTGTGTGTGAAAGCGTGGGGGCAGGGTCACACACTTACTTATGTGAGTGAAAGCGTGGGGGCGGGGTCACACACTTATGTGTGTGAAAGCGTGGGGGCGGGGTCACACACTTATGTGTGTGAAAGCGTGGGGGCGGGGTCACACACTTATGTATGTGAAAGCGTGGGGGCGGGGTCACACACTCACTTGTGTGTGTGAAAGCATGGGGGCGGGGTCACACACTTATGTGTGTGAAAGCGTGGGGGCGGGGTCACACACTTATGTATGTGAAAGCGTGGGGGCGGGGTCACACACTCACTTGTGTGTGAAAGCGTGGGGGCGGGGGTCACACACTTATGTGTGTGAAAGCGTGGGGGCGGGGTCACACACTTATGTGTGTGAAAGCGTGGGGGTGGGGTCACACACTTACTTATGTGTGTGAAAGCGTGGGGGCGGGGTCACACACTTATGTATGTGAAAGCGTGGGGGCGGGGTCACACACTCACTTGTGTGTGTGAAAGCATGGGGGCGGGGTCACACACTTATGTGTGTGAAAGCGTGGGGGCGGGGTCACACTTATGTATGTGAAAGCGTGGGGGCGGGGTCACACACTCACTTGTGTGTGAAAGCGTGGGGGCGGGGTCACACACTTATGTGTGTGAAAGCGTGGGGGCGGGGTCACACACTTATGTGTGTGAAAGCGTGGGGGTGGGGTCACACACTTACTTATGTGTGTGAAAGCGTGGGGGCAGGGTCACACACTTATGTGTGTGAAAGCGTGGGGGCGGGGTCACACACTTATGTATGTGAAAGCGTGGGGGCGGGGTCACACACTTATGTGTGTGAAAGCGTGGGGTGGGGTCACACACTTACTTATGTGTGTGAAAGCATGGGGGCGGGGTCACACACTTATGTGTGTGAAAGCGTGGGGGGCGGGGTCACACACTTATGTATGTGAAAGCGTGGGGGCGGGGTCACACACTCACTTGTGTGTGTGAAAGCATGGGGGCGGGGTCACACACTTATGTGTGTGAAAGCGTGGGGGCGGGGTCACACACTTATGTGTGTGAAAGCGTGGGGGCGGGGTCACACACTTATGTGTGTGAAAGCGTGGGGGCGGGGTCACACACTTACTTGCGGGCCTCGTCCACATCCTGGGGCTCGGGTATGCGGTTCAGCCCAGTCTCCAGCTGCTCCAGCTGGGCCAGCAGCTGCGTGGCGGCCCCTGAAAACTCCTCCAGACCCAGACGCAGCTCCGTCCACTCCACATGGTCGTACTCCAACGAGCCGCCCAGGTCAGCGGTCAACTGGGAGGGGTCGACGAGCCGCGAGAGGCCTTCCACTGACACCAGGCTGGTCTGTGTACACCAGTATACTACACTTACTAATACTGCAGTAATACACAACTACAGTAATACAGTACTACAGTACAACATAACAGGTTCAGTAGTACATTAACGGCTGGCAGTGAGATTCAGCTCTCAGGATATTTAATTAGGTATATATATATATATATATATAATTACTTTGGGAGTAGTACAGTGTTGTCAAGAGTAGAGTGTCAGTAGTATTGTCAGTAATACAGTGTCAGTAGTACAGTGTTGTCAGTAGTAGTGTCAGTAGTACAGTGTCAGTAGTACAGTGTTGTCAGTAGTAGTGTCAGTAGTAGTGTCAGTAGTACAGTGTCAGTAGTACAGTGTCAGTAGTAGTGTCAGTAGTACAGTGTCAGTAGTAGTGTCAGTAGTACAGAGTCAGTAGTAGTGTCAGTAGTACAGTGTCAGTAGTACAGTGTCAGTAGTAGTGTCAGTAGTACAGAGTCAGTAGTAGTGTCAGTAGTACAGTGTCAGTAGTAGTGTCAGTAGTACAGTGTCAGTAGTAGTGTCAGTAGTACAGAGTCAGTAGTAGTGTCAGTAGTACAGTGTCAGTAGTACAGTGTCAGTAGTAGTGTCAGTAGTACAGAGTCAGTAGTAGTGTCAGTAGTACAGTGTCAGTAGTAGAGTCAGTAGTAGTGTCAGTAGCACAGTGTCAGTAGTAGTGTCAGTAGTACAGTGTCAGTAGTAGTGTCAGTAGTACAGTGTCAGTAGTAGTGTCAGTAGTACAGTGTCAGTAGTAGTGTCAGTAGTACAGTGTCAGTAGTAGTGTCAGTAGTAGAGTCAGTAGTAGTGTCAGTAGCACAGTGTCAGTAGTAGTGTCAGTAGTACAGAGTCAGTAGTAGTGTCAGTAGCACAGTGTCAGTAGTAGTGTCAGTAGCACAGTGTCAGTAGTAGTGTCAGTAGTACAGAGTCAGTATTAGTGTCAGTAGTACAGTGTCAGTAGTAGTGTCAGTAGTACAGTGTCAGTAGTAGTGTCAGTAGTACAGTGTCAGTAGTAGTGTCAGTAGTAGTGTCAGTAGTACAGAGTCAGTAGTAGTGTCAGTAGCACAGTGTCAGTAGTAGTGTCAGTAGCACAGTGTCAGTAGTAGTGTCAGTAGTACAGAGTCAGTAGTAGTGTCAGTAGTACAGTGTCAGTAGTAGTGTCAGTAGTACAGAGTCAGTAGTAGTGTCAGTAGTACAGTGTCAGTAGTACAGTGTCAGTAGTAGTGTCAGTAGTACAGAGTCAGTAGTAGTGTCAGTAGTACAGTGTCAGTAGTAGTGTCAGTAGTACAGTGTCAGTAGTAGTGTCAGTAGTACAGTGTCAGTAGTAGTGTCAGTAGTACAGTGTCAGTAGTAGTGTCAGTAGTACAGTGTCAGTAGTAGTGTCAGTAGTACAGTGTCAGTAGTAGTGTCAGTAGTACAGTGTCAGTAGTAGTGTCAGTAGTACAGTGTCAGTAGTAGTGTCAGTAGTACAGTGTCAGTAGTAGTGTCAGTAGTACAGTGTCAGTAGTAGTGTCAGTAGTACAGTGTCAGTAGTAGTGTCAGTAGTACAGTGTCAGTAGTAGTGTCAGTAGTACAGTGTCAGTAGTAGTGTCAGTAGTACAGTGTCAGTAGTAGTGTCAGTAGTACAGTGTCAGTAGTAGTGTCAGTACCTCAAAGCTCAGTTTCGCACTCCCCAGGTTGGTTTTGTGTTTCTGCCAGAAAGTGTCAGGTTTGATGAGCAGTGCTGTGTGGATGTTGGAGGAAAACGACTCCTGTAACGTCCTCAGAACAGGTTTGACACTGTCCCACTTGCTGCCTCGCATGTCCACCACCACGGTGAAGCCTCGTGCACGGACGTCCTCACTGCCGTGCACACACACTGCGTTAGTGTCAGCAAAACAAGCAGCTTTGGCTTCAATGTTCAGCAGCCAATGACAGAAGGACGTTAAAAACTGACAAACATGAAAAACACCAGTCTGCACTGTTCAGAGGCTCCGCCCACATGGAAACAACCTATATAAAAATATAGTTTTTAAGGTTTTATATGAATGGTCATGAAAGTGACCATTTTCATATATTGTAGGTACCAGGGATGAGCGGTTTAGAAAGGGCGGGGTGCAGAGGGAGGTTTTATATATATATATATATATATACAGGTATATGTAGTATATATGCTCATATATACCACATATATGCGGGTATATGTAGTATATATGCTCATATATACCACATATATGCGGGTATATGTAGTATATATGCTCATATATATATATATACTACATATATGCGGGTATATGTAGTATATATATGCTCATATATACTACATATATGCAGGTATATGTAGTATATATGCTCATATATACCACATATATGCGGGTATATGTAGTATATATGCTCATATATACCACATATATGCGGGTATATGTAGTATATATGCTCATATATACCACATATATGCGGGTATATGTAGTATATATGCTCATATATATATATACTACATATATGCGGGTATATGTAGTATATATATGCTCATATATACCACATATATGCGGGTATATGTAGTATATATGCTCATATATATATATACTACATATATGCGGGTATATGTAGTATATATATGCTCATATATACTACCTATATGCGGGTATATGTAGTATATATATATATGCTCATGTATACTACATATATGCGGGTATATGTAGTATATATGCTCATATATATACTACATATATGCGGGTATATGTAGTACATATATGCTCATATATACTACATATATGCAGGTATATGTAGTATATATATGCTCATATATATATACTACATATATGCTCATATATATATATACAGGTATATGTAGTATATATGCTCATATATATATTACATATATGCGGGTATATGTAGTATATATGCTCATATATATATTACATATATGCGGGTATATGTAGTATATATATGCTCATATATACCACATATATGCAGGTATATGTAGTATATATATGCTCATATATATATACTACATATATGCGGGTATATGTAGTATATATGCTCATATATATATTACATATATGCGGGTACATGTAGTATACATACATAAAGTTGTATATATGTTGATATAGCTTGTTTCTGTGTGGGCGTACGTACAGATTGGCCGTGAACCCCCCA
The DNA here is from genome assembly GCA_020466265.1 of Siphamia tubifer. Taxonomy (NCBI): domain Eukaryota; kingdom Metazoa; phylum Chordata; class Actinopteri; order Kurtiformes; family Apogonidae; genus Siphamia; species Siphamia tubifer. Next base: position 1,546,447 of record CM035784.1, read on the forward strand.
GTGGGCGGGGCCGTACCTGGGTATGGTTGACAGGTACATGACCAATCGGCTGAGGTCTTCCTGCTTTATTCGATCATGATTGGTCCTGGCAGGGAAGGTCAGGATTGGTCCACCTCGTTTGTCACGCCCACCTTATGAAGGAAGACATTTGGTTGGTTAGACGCAGGGTCACATGACATGAGTGAACAGGTGTGAAGGTGGCGTTACCTGACACGAAGGCCACTTTCTCTCTGAGCACCGTGAGGACGTCGACCGCCCGTACCGACTCGCTTTTACCAGAACCTGAAACCGGAACACAAACAACCACACGTTAATGAACCGCTGATGAGTCTAAGTTAGGACAGGTTGTTGACCTGATGGAGACCTGATGGAGAACCGTTCTGTCTGCTCCCACCTGCATCACTAGCTGTGTTTCTATTACAGGTTTTAACAAATAACAGAATTTCAACAAAGTATATTTGCACTACACCATCAAATACTTTTCAACAGAGACTTGACTTTGACCTTTTTATCATCTCATTTTGACTTTTTACCTCATAATTTTGAATTTTTATTGCATGATTTGAAGTTTTTATTGCAAAATGTAAAGTTTTTGTCTCATAATTTTGACTTTTTTATCGCAGGTTTTTGTGAATCAGCAGATGAACCTTTTCCATGTGGTTGATATCACATTGCATTTCTCTAAAAAAGACACTGATGTTTTTCTACTGAATTATTTCCAGAAAAGTCTCTGTCAGAGTCCATGTGTGTACATCATAATTGCAGGAACATGTTTCAATTGTACTTTTGAGATATATTAGAATATTGAACCATCTGAAAAAACACCTCATTATTTTAGTGTTTTTCAAAACTTTTTTGTAGTTAATTTTACATTTTGTAAATTTCCAAGGGTAGTGGAAACACAGCTAGACACACTTTTTCTTATAATTCTGACTTTAATGGTTTTATTTTGTGGTGGAAAAAGGTTCCAAACACAAATGATAGAATTATCATCTGAAAACTTCTGAACTGGCCCACAAAAGTCACAAATATGAAATGAAAGTTAGAATAATGAGGGGAAAAGGCAGTTAGGAAATTAAAAATACACAGTCAGACCCCTTTTCCACGGAAAGTACAAATATTTATATAAATGTAAAGAGTATAAAGTACTAAAGTACATATATATATATATATATATATATATATATATACATATATATATATATATATATATATATATATATATATATATATATATATATATATATATATATATATATATATATATATATATATATATATATATATATATATATATATATATATATATATGAAGAGTTCATTTGCAAAAACAGATAATTCCATTTTTCTTTTTTTCAGAAAATTGCATTTTTTACTCTACATTCCAGGTAATACTCATTGATTTGATATATTATTTATTCAATTTAGTGGATCTTACCAAATGAAATAAATAATATATAAAATAAATCAGTATTATTTGTGGAATGTAGAGTAAAAAAATTACATTTTGTGAAAAAAAAGAAAAATGGAGTTATCTGTTTTTGCAAATGAACTCTTCATATATACATAAAGGGTACAAAGTACAGATATTTATATAAAAATCTAGGGAGTAAAAAAATAAATAGTTTAGTAAAGTACTCATACCTAATAAATCTAGTTAAGTACAGCAATAAAGTACTTGTACTTGTACTTCCACCTCTGAGGGGAACATACTGGGACAGTCCAGTGGTGACTGATCGTACGGTTCTACAGACTAGTACCTCCAGACCTCAACAAGGACCAGTGCTGTTGCCATGGTTACCAGCCTCATCTCGGACCAGGATATTTACACCAGAGCCGCTGTAATTGATGTGCGACGACCAATCAGAGAGAGAGGGTTCAGGTCCAGTTAAGGGCCTGTCCAGACCCACATTTAGATGTTTTATCTCACAATTTTGACTATCTCATAATTTATCTATTTTTTTAATCTCATAAAGCAGGTGAATCTGTACTTCTACTTTTACCATACTATTTTTCACACCAGTAACCGTACTTCTACTTAAGTACAGAGTGTCAGTACCACCTCTGGTGCTACCGACTTGTACCTCTAGGCCTCAACGAGGACCAGTGTTGTTGCCATGGTTACCAGCCTCATCTCGGACCGGGATATTTACACCAGAGCCGCTGGAATTGACGCGCGACGACCCATCAGAGAGAGAGGGTTCAGGTCCAATTAAGGGCCCGTCCAGATCCACGCATTACATCAGACCCACGGAGAAGCAGGCCTTCCTTCCCACAATCCTCCTGGGCAGGACCTCCACCCCCCTCACACATTCTCACTGTCAATGGGCGGATGTGGAGGCATCATGGCGACAGCAGCTCCCACTACACACATGACCGCGCACACACGCTCACATGCACACGCACACACGCACACCCACGGACCCCACCGGAGGCCGTACCCGCAGCGGCCAAGCCGTCCGGGCCCGCTTCTCCTCCTCCATCCGCCGGATTCATCCTCCCTCCTCCTCCGCCGCCGCCTCGCTCTCCTCCTCGCGCCTCCCTCCGTCCCCTCCTCCCGTCGCTCGCTCCCTCTCCTCCGTTATGCTGCGTCCGTCGGTCGCTCCGGTGCGCCGTCCGTCCTCCACCTCCTCCTCCCTGCCCGTTACCCGTCCATCCCCGCGGCAGGTTACGGTGTCGGACCCGGTCAGTGCTGCATCCTCCTCTTCTGCTTCAGCCTCGACGCTCCTCCGCCTCCTTCACCGCTCCTGCCGCTCCTGCCGCTCTTACTGCCGCTGCTGCTCTTACGTTACCGTGATCCCGTGCAGTATCGCATCACATCACGTCACCGGTCCCGTTAGCTCGGCTCGGCTCGGCTCCTCCAGCGGCCCCACGGTCGGTGTGGCTCTCCTCCTTCCGGCGGCCTCGGGCAGCGGACGGACGCACGGACGGACGGTCGGTCGGTCGGTGTGTGTTCCAGCACGCAGGCGCACCGTGGACCGAGGGGCGCTGTGCACGAGGGCTGCTGCAGCTGCTGCGCACACCCCGCCCTCCCTCCCGCATGTCAGCGGTCACACTGAGGGGCCCGGCCCGGGTCAGGACCGAGTCCAGATGGGGTCCAGTTCTAAACCAGGTCTAACCTGTTAACAGGTCTAAACTATCAATCAATCATTCAATCAATCAATCAAATTTTATTTATATAGCACCTTACAACACCAAACGATGCACAAGGTGCTTTCCAAACTTAGATAAAAAAAACAACAAAAAACAAGTAACAATTATTAAAAAAAAGATAAAACAAGTTCTAAAACCTTAGCAACAACATAAAAAAGACCTGGACGGTCGACTACAAATAAATGTGTTTAAACTATGGTGGAAGATTATCCCTGTATCATTCCTTTATTCGTTTTTCAAAATAAAACCAACTAGAAAAGCACTCTGAGAGCAGACCTCCGCCAAGGTAGACCCCCCCATCCCCACAATCTAATGATGCATTCCTTGTGACACTCACAACACGTCATGAAAAGTTCACAAAGATCCATGATCCGCCCATAAATTTTTGACTAATGTTGTTAACTAACAGACTAACAGACAGGCTCCTTGGCGGAGGTCTGCACTCTGAGTGCTTTTCTAGTTATCATATAATAATAATAATAATAATAATAATAATAATAATAAATAACCCCTCCCCATCACCACCAAATTCGAATCATTTCCAGATCTCCTCATTACCAACCAACCCTGAAAATTTCATCAAAATCCATCCATAACATTTTGAGTTATCTTGTTAACTACCAACAGATAATCATCAGATAATTTTGACTTTTTCTCATAATTTTTTACTTTCATCTCATAAATTTGACTTTTTATCTTATAATCCTGAGTTTTTTCCTCATAATTCAGAATCTTTTTCCCAATAATTTTGACTTTTAATCTCATGATTTAGATTTTTTTATGTTCTGTCCATACACATTAAACCAAGAGCCAATAAAACATAATCTACACACTGACTTTTAAAGGATCTATTTTTGGACATTGTTGACATTTTTCAGTTTTTTTTCCTACTTAAATAAATATTATTTAATCCATAGCAAAAATACAGTTTTAATTTTGTACTTTATTACAGTTCAGGAGTTGGACTATTTTACTTTTATTTCAGTAAAACAGTTGAATCAGTACTGTCAGTACTTTGACCACCTCTGTTAAACACTTATCAGATATGAACTGAACACCCCCCCACGGCCACCGCCTGTTTATTGACCTGGACTCATAACCTTCTTCTGTTTTTCTCAAAGGGATAACATCCTCCTGGTTTGTAGAACATACACCAACCATTTTCTGATCTGTTTCTGTCATTTACTACACAACATTTTGTTGTGTCTATGACAGTCTAGTCCTGGTCCTGGAGGGTCCTGGTCCTGCATGTTTTCCATATTTCCCTCTTCCATCACATCTGAATCAACTGATGATCAGCTCATCATCCAGCTCTACAGAAGCCTGATAATGATTTAATGTCCTCCAGGTGTGATGGAAGATGGACAAATCTAAAATATAATAAACATAATAATAAAATCATAGCCCTGCGATGAACTGGCGTCTCATACAGGGTGTTCCCCGCCTTCGCCCATTGTAGCTGGATTAGGCCCCCAGTGACCCCCATGACCCAAGTGTGGATAAAGCGGGTTCAGATAATGAATGAATGACTAAAATCATATAATATGCAAATAAATGTTAATTAATACAGATAAAGACAAAAGTAAAAACTACTCAATTTTTCTTCATATTAATTTAGATTATAATGAAGAAACATATACAAACCCATATACAAATTGTGTTATTTTGTTCAATTCTAACTGAATTTAATCTCATTCTGTGTCACATATAAACTCATATTTTCGGGTCACACATTTAAATCCACTAAATGATAAAACAGGAGTTTCACTGTCTTCTACTGGACACTGGTCACTATTACAACACAATAAATAAAAAGAATTCAGTTGAAGAAATTATGCTTTATGACCATGTCACTGTAGAGATGGTAATTCACTAGAATTGACAATTATCGTAGTAGAGATTCCAATCATAATCTCTACTAGAACAATATCTAATTCACTAAAACAAACTAATAATTCAAAGGTAGTCAAGATAGTCACAGAAGAAAATGTTCACACACCAAAAAGGTGAGAATGGAACTGTGAAATGAAGTGGAACACCTCAACAAGTTCGATAGTATGGAATTAGGAAACGAATAATTATAACATCATGTGTATATATTTTGTTCTGATATGCTAATTTTTTATTTGTGTTGTAATAATGATCAGTGTCCAGTAGAGGGCAGTGAAACTACTGTTTTCTAGTTTAATTTAGTGGATTTAAATGTGTGACCTGGAAATATGATTTTTTTTTACTCAGAATGAGATGAAATTCAGTTAAAATAACAAAAATGTAGGTAAAAACTGATTTTTATCAGTGTCAATAATTTTTCCTTCATTACATTCTAAATTAATATGAAGAAAAATTCTGTTGTTTTTACTTTGGTTCTTCGTTTAATGTATTAATCAGTGTTTATGTATTTCTTTGCAAAGTAAATTACTTAATTTTTATAATTGTTTTTAAGTGAAGATTATGTTTATTTGTAAAGTACATGTTTATGTTTATTTGTAAAGTATATGATAGTATTTTATGTTTTGATAGCATTTTGTGTGAGACAAATTAACATTTGTCGTGACAAACAATAACCAGTAAATGGCACCACTATGTCACAGTAAGATCTCTTCAAGGTAACGAAAAAAACATATCACATGATGAAATGGCAGATCAATTTATTTAACGTAATCATTGATTTCCTTTCTCCTTATTTTGGTGCAGAGCCGTCTGCCGTACGTTGAACGTCATGACGTAGTACGTCACGTTACCGTAGAAACTGCGGAGCTAACTGTCACAGCTAACAGATTCTGTCGTTTGTCGTCGCTTTAACTCGTCTTTTATCGGTTTTAGTCTAAATAACTGGACGGTTACGGTTCATTAAGTCCGGACACCGGCGCCGGACGCACTTTAACAGACACTTTGAGCTCACGCAGCTTCGTTTGCAGAGCCTGTTTAGCGTTAGCATGCTTGCGGCTACACCGGTGGGTTGACACGTTACCGTAGAAACAGCTGAGCGTCTGCTTGCGCGGTGCTAACGCTAAGATAACTATCAGATTGAGAGGAGAATGTTAGTATGATAGCGGCTACGCCAGTGGGTTGATACGCGGTTGTCCGTCAGACCTCCGCCGTTAAAGTCAGTATGGAGCAGGTGGATGTGGAGGGGCTTGTGTTGGAGCTGAAGAGGCAGTTGGAGCAGGAAGACATGAAGCCCGAGCAGAGGCTCAGGCTGCTCAACTCCCGCCTGAACGGTGAGAGTCTGAGCTGGCAGTAGATTAACACTGACACCTAGCTTCTTTTAGGACACAGGTGTCAAACATAAGGCTCGGGGCCAAACGGTCCAATCTGGGCCGTAGGATGAATAAGTATGGAGAGGCTAAGTCACACCCTTCTACTTCAGTCCATGGGTGCTTGGCTCTCAAAAATGTGAATGGGAGTGAGTGGAGTGAATTAAGCTAAATTCTGATTCAGTTTGACAAGCACTCTGAAATTCACATATGATAGTGTTTAATAATAAATATTTGATGTGTCATAGACAGACCACCTGTGTATGATGTGAAGCAAACGTGACGTCACACTCCACTCAGCTGTGGAGTCTGTGGTGACGTCACATTTCCTCCAGGCGTGTAGTCCAAATTATTAACGGGTTTTAGTCACAAATGAATCAGCCGTTGGTTAACAGAAACAGTTGAAACACATCAATAATTATCATATATTATGAGATACAACATGTGTGTGAGTGATTCAGGTCACATGACAAACCAGATACCATTTTAGCACTTTGTTTGCCGTTGAATACCATTCATTAATTTTCCCATAGACATAGTATAGTATAATTTATAGTACAGTATAAAAAGCTAAAATCATCAGATAAAAAGTCAAAATTCCCAGTCACTAAGCACAACCAGAATTAATGCATATATAAGGTGCACTGTGAGAAAATTAAAGTCTTTTCACTTTACCTTATAGTCCAGAAAATACAGTATCTTAATATTCTAATTCTGTGGACTTCGCACCACCAAGACAGCTGGTGCCCTTGGCCAGTGTTTCCCAACCCAGGTCCTCGAAGCACACAATCCTGCATGTTTTAGATGTTTCCCTCTTTGAACACACCTGACGGTCATTATCACTCTTCTGCAGAGCTGATGATAGGCTGATCATTTGAATCAGGTGTGGTTGGAGAGAGAAACATCTAAAACATGCAGGATCGTGTGCCTCGAGGACCAGGGTTGGGAAACACTGCCATAGGCGACCGCCTAGTCTAGCTACGACTAATGCCGGCCCTGGATTTACTAGTGTGTTTTTGCTCTCAGATGTCCTCAAAATGGCGGCGGTACATTCCAGCGGCTCAGCTCTGACCCGTCTGAAGTCTGTTTTGTATCACAGTGGTGTTCTCAACCACTGTCTCCACTGTATCAATCTCAGAATGCAGCGGGGCAATTGGAGCGCTATGGCAACCCTGACCCAGATCATCAGGTACAAGACACAGAGGAATGAGTAAAAGTACTCCAGTACAAGTACTGCTACTGCTGTGAAAAATACTCTGGAAAAAGTACAGACATTTCTATAAATGTAAAGTCCAGTACTTTTACTCAGTTACCTGCCACTTCTGGTCCTTACTATGGCAACATCTGCCCAAAATGATCAGGTGACATTTTGTCTCTCTTCCAGCTCCTGTTGTGTGGGGGCAGAGCCTGGACCACACTCCGAGGCCTTTCATAGGCTGTTCCTGCCATCGGTGGTGGATGGTCTGCTGCGATTGGCCGTCGAGCTGACCAAGAGGGCGGAGTCTGAATCTGCCTTCAGGTCGGTGATGGAGTCGGTCGCATGGATGATCAGAGGACACACACAGCTGACGGCGCACGGTCAGTGATCAATACATGTGTTACAGAACAATATAGTCCAGTTCTTTGTGTTCACATTTTAGCTTCAGTGGGATTTTTGGGGGGATTAGATAAACTATATATTTTTGTAAAGGTTATAGTGTATAGAATCAGAAAATTAATGTTTGCATTTGTCCAGATGTCTAACTTCTTCTAAACCCATGTTTTCAGGGTCAGGGAAACCAATGAAGCAATATGGCCGCCATATTGACATCTGGACAAATGCAAACATTAATTTTCAGATTCTATACAACATAACCTTTGCAAACATATATAGTTTACCTAATCTCCCCAAACTCCCACTGAAACACATATTATCCTGGACTATTATGTCACTGATCAGTACGTTACAGATCAATATGTCACTGATCAATAATCCATTGTGTCCTCAGTTCTCAGTTCAGTCCAGTATGAACAGATCCAGATGATTGACAGCGTCTCAGTGTCTCTGTTCTGTGTCCAGATGTGGATTCACCTGTGTAACAACACCAGGTAAACAAGGGTTAGACTTGGACCAGGTAAACTAGACTTGGACCAAACTGTAAAAATACGAGTATATGCTGATGACGCTGTATTATACGGTTAAAATATTTTCTCCAAAAACCACAGTGAGCTTGTGTGACAGGGAATTTTGACTTTTTTCTCATAATTTTGACTTTATATTTCATGAGTTTGACTTTGCTTAATGCGTCTCATAGTCCAGTGCACCTTATAGTGCATAAAATATGGTACTTATTTTTTAATAGAATTTTTCAAAGGTTCACGTATCCCCTGCAGTACCGCCACGTAGCCCCATTTGAGATGCACTGCCTTAGACAATGGAAACGCAAGCTGTCCAGAAGAGACCTGTACCGTACCCGTGCAGACCTGAGTGTGTGTGAATGGGTGAATGTTAGGCTAATGTAAAGCGCTTTGAGCAACATGAAGGTGGAACAACACCATATAAGTGCAGTCCAGACCAGGTCCAAACTCCAGACCAGGTCCAGACCCTCCTAACCACCTGGTGCACCTGTCTTCAGGGACTTCTTGACTGGATTGGCTGATGACTCCATCTCTTTGGTACTGAACGATGCTGTCAGCCAATTAGCTGTGAGTTGTGACTCTGCAGTGGGCGGGGCTTCAGTCACACTGATCCTCCTCATGGCCAATCAGCTGGGTCTCCGCCTCCAGCGCCTGCTGCTCAGATTCAGAGGTCACTTCATTCTTTCATTCATTCATCTATATGATGTCTCTACAAGCTGAAAGGTCAAAGGTCACTGTCTTTGCAGGTTTGGACAGTCTCTTGAACAAAGACTGGAGGGGGCGGGGCTTTGATAAGGAAGTTGATCAGTTGATCAGGGTCATCCGATCCAGTGAAAGCCTGGTGAGATTGTCACACGAGATCCACACAAGTCAGGTGAGCACATGTATGTATGACCTCTGACCTCTGTCTAGGCATGCACTGAGCGTGTGCGGGCAGCCTGTATGATCCAGGCTGCGTGGAGGTCGTATCAGACCCGACGGCGAGTCAAGAACCTGAACCGAGCTGTGAGCAAACTGCAGCGGAAATACAGGTAAGATAGTCAGCTGCAGGGTCAGTGTTAGTCATAGTCAGACTAGGCGGTCGCCTAGGGCATTAGATGTCTTGTTGGTGCCAAGTCCCACAGAATTAGAATATTAAGATAGTGTATTTTCTGGACTATAAGGTGAACTGAAAAGACTATCATTTACTGACAGTGAAACTAATACATGGATTAAATCTATTAGTGTTAAATCACTGGGAATCATAATTTTGACCCCTGTATGACCCCTGTATGTGCTCGTCAGGGCTCTGAGAATGCAGCGGCGGCGGAAGCAGGAAGCTCAGCGATTGGACGAGGACATCCAGTACCAGGTATGTTTGTGTTCAGTCTGACCACAGCTGTTACCTGGGAAACGCTGCTGACTCTCAGGGGGGCGGGGCTTGTTTCAGGTATGTTTGCGGCGTCAGCAGGCAAGGAGGAAGTTCCACCTGAAACAGCGACGACTGCTGCAGCTGCTGCCTCCAGGTTCGATTCCTAAGCAGTTCTTCATGACTGATCAAACCATGGGGATCGTTTCGGTCCATACTGAATTTATAAAATTTTCTTTCATTACAAGTGAAACATTTAAATAGTGATAACCAAACAAATATGAACAAAAGTACAATGAAGGACAATAGTTCACGACAACTAACTAATACTAACTGATGTTAACTAATGCTAGCTGATACTGATGCTAACTAATGCTCACTAGCATGTAGCAGTATGATGACATGACTAAAGAAGTGTGTGTTGACACAAAGCTTCACTACCCACCTACGCATAGAATCCAAGATGGTGTCACAGGTGAATTAAGCTAATCACAAATGTGGCTTCATCACAAAATGAGATGGAAAAAGTTATTACATTTCAAAAATGTATGTGGCGTTGTTAGAACACGTGGCTCACATCCTGGTGTTGCGTCCACAGACCAGGTGCAGTCGTACCTGCAGGAGTGTGAGCGTCGCGCCGCTGTGGTCATCCAGAGCCGTTGGAGAGGCTTCCGTGAACGCCGCCGCCACAATGAACGGCGATGTACGCCAGTACCCACCCATGCTCAGCAGCAGGCTGCCATGACGCTGCAGAGGGTGGTAAATATACACAGTACACAGTACAAATATACACATACAGTTGTGTGCGACTACACGCTCTAGATCATCTACGGACCACTTCCTGTTTTTTTTCAGGTGCGTCTGTTTATACAACGACGTCGGGCAGCTAAACTTCCGCCCATCTCTCACTTCTGGATTGGTCAGAAGGGTTTGACAGACAGCAGGAGGGCGGAGCTACAGAAACAGGTGCAGGATTACATCAGCACGCATCCGGTAAGAAGTGGACGTCCAACTGAGTCAGCTGATGTTTATATGTTTATATAAGTTTATATATATATATATATGTGTGTGTGTGTGTTTGCAGTGTACGTCGACCCTTCAGGAATGTGAGCGTCGTCATGGCGACGTTCAGCTGCTGTTGTTGTCAGAGCTTCAGAAAGAAGATGAGAGGAAGAGGGAGGAGACCAGGAGGAAGGCTCTGATGGCCCACATTAACACTCAGCTGGACAAGGTCACAGGTCAGAGGTCAAACGTCACCCAGCTGGATGAGGTCATAGGTCATTGGGCAAATGTTTTTGTTTATAAACACTGTTTAGACTCCACCCCCTCTCATCAGGCTCTGCCCCCTCTGGATCATCATTAACTCATCGTCACACTTCGTCCATCGTCCACAGTTCACTATAATCAATACTCTTCCCTCATTTCATCAGATTTAATTTCCAATTGATTCACTGAGTTCATTTTCAAACCAGATCAAAGAATGTCATTGATCCAATATTAGTTTTCCACCACCAACCTCCACATCTTTAACCACAGTAATATATCATTACCCAGTTACCTACTGTTGTTGAGTCAGATGTTACCACACAACAACTGTACCATTCACACTGTTTTAAACACACACACACACACACACACACACACACACTGGGATTGATTTGATCATCTATTGAATGGCTCCCTTTAGTTGATAACAGATATCACAGCTGTGAGGGCCTGATGAACACGGGTTAGGGGTCAGGGACCTGATGAACACAGGTCAGGGGTCAGGGACCTGATGAACACAGGTCAGGGGTCAGGGACCTGATGAACACAGGTCAGGGGTCAGGGACCTGATGAACACAGGTCAGGGTTCAGGCACCTGATGAACACAGGTTAGGGGTCAGGGACCTGATGAACACAGGGACATTAGAACTATGTTATTTTTTTCAGCGGTTGTGTTTGAAAACGTATAAATTTGCCCACTCCCCTGGCCCCTCCCTCTTCCTGCAGATGCCCCGCCTCTGTCCATCGTCACAGCAGCAGAAGCAGACTCTTTCTTGAGCCTCTCGGGTCCCGTCGCCGCTCGAGCCCGCGACGCCCACAATGCACTGCTGTGGTCGCCACGACTGCCCTGGTGGAGGACACTGGGAAACTCAGACCACACTCACACCTTGAGTCCCGCCCATTTAGAGGGGCTGGAGGCGGAGCTTGGAGGACTGTATGTGGGAGGGACAATCGAGGGGGTGACCTTTGACCTCCACAGTGATCCATGAAATTCAACTATGACTGATCTGAAGTTTAACCAGTTAGTTTAACCAGTTAATTTAACCAGTTAGTTTAACCCAGGGTCAGACTCGGCGGTCGCCTCGGAAACCAAGGTGCCAAGTCCCACAGAATTATAATATTAAGATAGTGTATTTACTGGACTATAAGATGAAGTGAACAGACTATCATTTACTGACAGTCAAACTAATATATGGATTAAATATGTTAGTGTTTAATGACTGAAAATTTAGAGTTTTTATCTGATCATTTTGGGTGTTTAACTCATAAAGGGTATTCTCTGTTTTACTCTTTTCATGGTGATATCTCACATTTTCATTGAGTTACACACACACACATACACACACACACACACACACACACAGTGATTACAATAATCTCAATATTGGGTTATATTAAAAACAAGATGACTGTTTGATCAAGTAATGCATATTTATATTTTATTGATTAATGTGTATTGACGTATTATTGTCTGACGTGTTTGTCTTTTCTCGGCGCTAGCTTTTTTTTCTGCTTTCATAAATAACGGACGTTCATCTGTTCATCGACCGTCTCTGACTAAATGCATTCGTTGTGTTTGTTATTGTGGACTGAAGTGCTTTTGACTCGTTCAAACGTCTCGGTCCGAGCTGCGTCCAAACTAATGGTCTGAGCGGAGGTTCAAGGACCAACGCACGCTAATGGTCCTGCCTTAGCTCCATTAGCCAAGGTCCATTAACCCTTCACAGACCTTCAACCACCGCAGTGACTCAGACCCTTAGGACCCTGACCCCACAACACAACAACACCACAGCTGGAGGACCACCATGGGGACGATGATGATGATGATGATGATGATGATGATGATGATGATGATGAAGTTGTGGACGATGATGGGAAAAGTGACAATGACAACGATAATGATGGCAGGGATGACGATGGGGACGATGAAGATGACAGGGACGATGATGATGTATTGATCGATCAATTTATTACGTCTGCGAAGGAGGTTATGTTTCACCTCATGTTTGTTTGTTTGTTTTTCAGTAAGATAACTCAAAAAAGTTATGGATGGATTTTGATGAAACTTTCAGAGATGATTGATAAAGTGTCAAGGAAGAGACCGTAACATTTGGAGCTATAAAGGTCAAAGGTCAAGGTCACAGTGAAGGTCAACCCCTAATTATTAAATTATAATTTTAATACATTTTAATTAATTAAAATTCAGAGATAAATAAAAAGTCTAAATTATTAGTTCACAGATAAATTGTGAACATTGTTTGAATTCTTTTATTAAGAGGATAGCCCCTTGAGATGAACCATGTCGTTTTCAAGGGAGTCCTCATTTCAATCAGCACAGAAGAACCAAACAAGATGCACAAACAGAGGCAGTGGTACAGAAAATGAAACACACACACACACACACACACACACACAGATACATACACACACACGTACAAAGCTCTCTTATGATGAAATTCCAATCAGGAACAAGAACATATTCACAACATGAACCATGATTAAATTACAGACAGTTACAGATGATATGATGTTACAGTTACAGTTACAGATGATGTTCAAAAATGACATTTTTGAATAAATGAATAGAGGTTATAGAGCGTAGAGAGGGCAGGAGGTTATTCCAGTCAGAGGGTGCTTTGTATTGGAAAGAAAATGTCCCTACTTCTTTATTGGTTCGTGGAACTACAAAATAGGTTTGAGATATATGTCTTAAATTATGAGAAGAAGTAAATGGAATAAAGTAAGGCTTCAAATAATCAGGACAATTAAAGTGAATACATTTAAAAATGAACAGTAACCAATGAAAGTGACGTCTGGAGGAAGGAGTGATCATATAAAAGACAGTGATTGGTTCTGAAGGGACATCTAAGAATAAACCTGCAAAGACTCTTCTATACAACACTGATATGGACATGGATGATTGTAGAGTTTGGATAAATGATGTCACAGTAATCAAGGATTGGGAATAACAAATGAGTAACAATCTTTTTTCTTACTGAAAAACTAAAGCAATGAATCGACAAATAGAGTAACTTTAAAGTAAGTAATTATATTAGTAATAGACTGTATATGAAAGTTAAAAGAGAGAGAAGGGTCAAGCCACAAACCTACATATTTACATTTTAACACTGGTTCAATGAGTGACAAGTGACACTGAGCTGAATAACTGAGGTTGACCGGTTTTGTTTGTGGAATAATATTGAATGTGATTTTGTTGTGTTAACAAAGAGTTTATTGGATTGAAGCCAAAGCTGTTCTCTGTCAAAATTACTTTGCAGAGATAATTGAATGTCATAAAAATTATGTTTGGAGCAATAAATTACGTATCATCTGCATAAAGATGAATATTACTTTCTCTGCAGATAAAGGGAAGATCATTAATGAAAATAGAAAATAAAAGAGGACCCAGAGAAGAACCCTGAGGAACTCTTCTATCTGGAGTTAGAAAATTAGAGTGGCTACCTTTAACCCTTGTGCGGTCCTTCGGGTCAAAGAGACCCGGTGGTTCACAAATGTACCTTTTTATACGTACTGTAGGATGCCATTGCTTACTACTGAAAACAGTAATATATCCTTGGGGGGTGGGGTGATGAGTCTATGGAACTGAACTTTGGAATCTGGGTTTTTAAGACCCGATTGTAGGACACAGCCAGTGTGCCTTTTACGAAGGACCGCACAAGGGTTAACTGAAACGCACTGTTGACGATGGTGCAAATGAGATCCAAACCTTGGCAGACTGGTCTGAGCTCTACCACTGATCTAACATGTATTATTGATCCATTGGTCTTTATTATTGATCTGAATTATTGATTGACTCTTTGATGTTTGGGTCTTTGAACACGTCCTTCTGAAGTGGTTCCACATCCTGGCTCCGCCCCCTGGTATTAACTGAACCCAGTTCTGTCTAACACCTGTAACCTGAGCCTGGTTCTTTTGTGTGGACAGCGACGGCAGGTGGCGTTCTGCCGTGACTCCGCCCACCTGTCGGCTCAGTGTTAATCTGGGGAAGCGGCGTGCTGACCTTTACAGACAGAGCGCCACTTTCAGGGGGATTTATACCAATCTGCTGCATCGTAGACCGTAAGTAACCATGACGACTGCAGGGTGGATGGCAGGAAATTACTGACAATGACATGAACACGCACAATGATACAACGGTACGGCGAGGACGCAACGATACGGCGAGGACGCAACGGTACGGCGAGGACGCAACGATACGGCGAGGATGCAACGATACGGCGAGGACGCAACGATATGGCGAGGACGCAACGATACGGCGAGGACGCAACGGTACGGCTAGGACGCAATGGTACGGGGAGGACGCAACGATATGGCGAGGATGCAACGGTACGGCAAGGACGCAACGGTACGGCGAGAACGCAACGATACAGCAAGGACGCAACGATATGGTGAGGACGCAACGGTACGGCAAGAGAACTAATCAATTCAATTTAATAAATTAATTGTATGTGTGGATGTGTTTGTGTATGCGTGTGTGTGGGTGTGTTTGTGTATGCATGTGTGTGTGTGTGTGTTTGTGTATGTGTGTGTGGGGGTGTGTTTGTGTGTGCGTGTTTGTGTGTGTGGGTGTGTTTGTGTGTGCGTGTGTGTGTGTGTATATGCGTGTGTTTGTGTGTGTATGCGTGTGTGTGTGTGTTTGTGTATGCGTGGGTGTGTGTGTGTGGGGGGGGCAGTCACTCATTGATTGTTCGTCTTCATGGTGTTTTTATGTTTTCAGTTCATGACGTGTGTGTGTGTGTGTGTGTGTGTGTGTGTGTGTGTGTGTGTGTGTGTCCTTGGTGTATGGTATAAAAGTCCATGTGATGCTGAACTCTGGTCAGAACAGAAGAACTGAAGCTCCAACAAACGACTGAAAAACACCAGCAATAAGACGACGGACAGGTGAGGACCAGAACCACTGGACCCAACAGAACCAGGACCACTCTGACCCACTGGACCAATTAGAACCAGAACCACTAGATCCACTGTACTGACTTTTTTTTCATTTTATTTTATTTGATTGTATTGTGTTTAATTATTTCAATGTTTTAATTAAATGAAATGAAATTTAATTTAATTTTACTTCTGAACAGTGTGACGTTTCTCCTTTCATTTTCTTTTGTGTCTTTGTCTCTGATTGGTTGGCAGGAGAATGTGTCCCGTATGGCTATTGGTTGCTGTGGTGGTTGTGGGCGGGGCCAGAGGAGTTGTCAGTCAGTGCTGGGAGCATCCGAGTTGTCAGGAGGTGGAGTCCGAGAGCAGCATGATGGTAAATAAAACATGTTTCTGTCAATCACAGGGTTTCTATGGATTCATTTGGATTAATCATGATTAAATATTTTCTTTCAATTGATATTATCTGCGTTTAAGAGCAAACAGACTCAATAAAGAAGTGGATAAATCGGTATTCAATGCGTTTGTCAAAAGCTAGCTAACGCATTAGCATTAGCCTAAAAACTAGAGGTGGTCAAAGTACTAACATCCTGTACTGAAGTAAAAGTACAGCTACTGGTGTGAAAAAATACTCTAGAAAAAGTAAGAAGTACTGATTTAACTTCTACTGAAGTAAAAGTACAGCTACTGGTGTGAAAAAATACTCTAGAAAAAGTCAGAAGTACTGATTTAACTTCTACTGAAGTAAAAGTAAAACTTTTTTTGGAACGCAATAATTATTGAACGAGTGTGTTATGGATATGGACAGAAAATGTAGGAAAAATGGAAAAAGGTCATCATGAGATTAAAAAAAAAGTGTAAATATTAGATTAAAAATGCATAATTTTAAGATAAAAAGTCAAAATTGTGAGATAATAGTCATATAACTATAATATACAAATATAAAATGTAATAAATCCACAGATTTTCCCTCTAAAGTGACTTATTTCTCTACTGTCACATCTGTTTAGTTTGGAAAAAGTAATGAGTCTATTCTGAGAATGTAAAGAGTATAAAGTACATATATTTATATAAATGTAAAGAGTATAAAGTACATATATTTATATAAATGTAAAGAGTATAAAGTACATATATTTATATAAATGTAAAGAGTATAAAGTACATATATTTATATAAATGTAAAGAGTATAAAGTACATATATTTATATAAATGTAAAGAGTATAAAGTACATATATTTATATAAATGTAAAGAGTATAAAGTACATATATTTATATAAATGTAAAGAGTATAAAGTACATATATTTATATAAATATAAAGAGTATAAAGTACATATATTTATATAAATGTAAAGAGTATAAAGTACATATATTTATATAAATGTAAAGAGTATAAAGTACATATATTTATATAAATGTAAAGAGTATAAAGTACATATATTTATATAAATGTAAAGAGTATAAAGTACATATATTTATATTTCATCATTTTGACTTTTTAATTTCGAGTTTCTTTGAACCATGTTTTATCATTTTTTTCAGAACCCAAACATGGTAGAATGTTCTTTTTATTTTAAATCTATTATTTCATAAAACCTCACAGACTCATCACCTACCGTCTCAGACTGACTTGTCTTCTTTTTTTCGTAGGAGTGCATCCAGATCTGCCGTTCAGACCTCACCGCTGAGACGCCCATCATCCCAGGCTCCGCCCACCTCCAGGCCCCTCCCCCCTCTGATCCTTCCTCCTCCTCCTCCTCGTCTCCTCAGGCCAAGCGCTCCTACTCCATGGAGCACTTCCGTTGGGGGAAACCCGTGGGCCGAAAACGCCGCCCCGTCAAAGTTTACACCTCCAATGGCGTGGAGGAGGAGTCAGCGGAGGTGTTCCCTGGGGAGATGAGGAGGCGGGATCTGGCCAATGAGCTGCTGGCTGCGGCAGCGGAGGAAGAGGAGGAAGGGGAGGTGACGGAGCAGCAGCAGCAGCTCCTGGACAAGAAGGACGGCACGTACAAGATGAAACACTTCCGCTGGAGCGCACCGCCCGCTAACAAGCGCTACGGCGGCTTCATGAAGAGCTGGGACGAACGCAGCCAGAGGCCGCTGCTCACGCTCTTCAAAAACGTCATCAACAAAGACGGACAGCAGCAGGTGTGACCCCGCCCACCGGGTGACGCCACAGCCAATCAGAGCTCGGGCAACTGCGGCGAAGACGGATATTGAACGACTGTGGAGAGGAGCAGGTTTTGATATTTATTAACAGTGTAAATATGTGTACATTCAACACAACATAAAGACGTATTTGCAAGCAGCAGGTGGTCGTGTTTTTATTAACACTGTCAAATTAAAACCATTTTTAATCCCATTAATGAAAAATATCACAGTTTTAAACCAGTGAAGGACAGAAAGTTTGACTTTTTTTGAACAATTTTGACTTTAATCTCATAATTTGACATTTTTTATCTCATATTCTAAAAACTTTTTTTTTTTTATCTCGTAACACTTGTGCATCATGTTTTTATTCAAATGAATATGATTTTTAGTCCCATTAATCATAGGGTTATTTCAGATTGATTTTAATTAATCATGATTCAATTGATATAATTCACTGTTAATGTTGTTTAGGAACCAAGTATACGTACTTCATTACTCTACTTATGTAGATTTTTTTTAGATATCTGTACTTTTATATGAGTATTTATGTTTGTGGAAACTTAACTTTTATTCCCTAAATTTTTTTCACAAATATATGTACTTTATACTCTTTACATTTATATAAATATATGTACTTTATACTCTTTACATTTATATAAATATATGTACTTTATACTCTTTACATTCTCAGAATAGACTCATTACTTTTCCAAACTAAACAGATGTGACAGTAGAAAAATCAGTGGAGCAGAAAAACTAACTTTATATGTTATAGTTCTATGTGTTGGGTTCTTTAATCATCAGCTTGGTTATTCAGAGTATGTGGATTCAAGCCCAGTCCGAACTAATGTGCTAGATGTTTAATTAAAGGCTTAAAACACAACAGGAAACATGTGGATAGTCTGAAATAATGACATAGTCCACTTTTTAACCAGATTTGAGAGATGGTCAAAAATTTGTCATTTTGGAGCCCTTATAGCCTTACCATTTGAACAATGATTTTTGGGAAACATCTCAAAACACCTCGAAACACCCCCAGAACCTTTAAAAGGGCTATAAAAAATGGTATAGGCCACTTTTTAACCAGATTTGAGGGATGGTCCAAAATTTCTCTTTTTGAAGCCCTTACTATAGCCTTACCATTTGAACAATGAATTGTCATCTGAAGCCTCACCTGGATAGATGACTAACAGTGAAGTCCTCTAGTGGTTCAGTGTGTTAAGTGTTCTCCAATGAACACGGTGTCAGGAGAAGAAACCATGGTATACCTCCCTTCTACCTCAAAATTAATGTGGTAGTAATTGTAGTAGTAGTACTTGTTGTAGTAGTAGTAGTAGTAATTGTAGTAGTTGTAGTAGTAGTAGTAGTAGTAGCAGTAGTAGTAGTAGTTGTAGTAGTAGTTGTAGTAGTAGTAGTAGTTGTAGTAGTAGTAGTAGTAGCAGTAGTAGTAGTAGTTGTAGTAGTAGTAGTAGTAGTAGTAGTAGCAGTAGTAGTAGTAGTAATAGTAGTAGTCGGTTATAAACCTGTAGAATACATAAACTATGGTATAAACAGGCAGATGCTACTTCCTGTAATGAACATGCCATTAATTGTATTTATAAATATATACCAATATAAAGTTCATAAATATACAGTGTATATTCACAGAAATACACATAATCACATTTTTTCTCATGTGACATCTCTGATATATTCTGGAAAACTCTTTATCAATGTGTCTTTGTCACCCCTAAATGCACATTAGTCATGACTAACAAATAAATAAAAATATGTTAAATATGAATGAAAAACTGAATGGACAGTATCACCACTCCAACATGGCGGCTCCACGGAGAAAGTCCTGAGCACCGCCCCTTCCCTCTTACCATCTCACATCTACCAATGAACATTAGTCATGACTAACAACAACCACTAGATGGCAGCACTGTGACAAAGATCTCGTCAAGGTAACGCGAGAGGAAGACTTCACTCTGCGCAGGCGCAATATCTGACCCAAATAACTTTACGAATAAACATAATCTTATTAAAAAAAAGTAAGTCATTTACTTTGCAAAGAAAAACAAAGCAACATTTCTTCAACTGAATTCTTTTTATTAATTGTGTTGTAATAGTGAGCAGTGTCCAGTAGAGGGCAGTGAAACTACTGTTTAATCATTTAGTGGATTTAAATGTGTGACCTGAAAATATGAGTTTATATTTGACACAGAATGAGATTAAATTCAGTTAAAAAATGAAGAAAATGACACAAATTATTACAAAAACATGAATTTAATCTGTTTCAATAAATGTTTCTTCATTAAATTCTAAATTAACATCAAGAGAAGTTGTTCAGTTGTTTTAACTTTGTTCGTAATTTTTATTTATTAATTCATGTTTATGTATTTCGTTGCAAATTAAATTACTTCATTGAATTTTTTATTATTTTTAATTGAAGATTAATTTTATTTGTAAAGTAAATGTTGATAGTATTTCATGTGAAACAAATGAACATTAGTCATGACTAACAATAACCACTAGATGGCAGCACTATGACAAAGTAAGATCTCGTCAAGGTAACGCGAGAGGAAGACTTCACTCTGCGCATGCGCAATATCTGACCCAAATAACAACAAAAGCCGACAATATAAAAGCTTCAAGCTAACTGTGAAAAGTTTAAGCATTTCTGAAAGAGGTAGTTTATGTTTTATCCTGTAGTTACGGCTGGTTTTATGCTAATAATGAAGGAGTGTTAAAACACAACAACTACAGTTAGTCACATGTTCTCCAAACAGTGAGTCACCGAGTGGACTAAAGCTAAGGTGGCTAAAGCTAAGCTCCACAGATAAATACATACAGCTAGCTGCACTGTGTCAATAGTGTTCACATTTTATTGTTTCACTCTGATATGAATAATTATAATGTGTGTATTTGCTTAATGTCCACACAGGCCTGACCCAAAATGTCTACAAAAATTTCAGTAATATGGAATGAAATAAAGAAGATTATTGTGTTGTTTAAATACATTTTCTAATCACCTCTAGTCTAAGTAACCATTCCTGTCTAATTTAGTGTATGTGTTTCCATCCAGGTGTAGTCAGTGAATGCAGCACTATACATACAGTGATGAAGATAAGCCACAGTGACCTGAACATCACACAGACTGTTAAAGGAATGACCCTTCCACTGTCAGTATAGACTGTCATATTCAATGGTATATGTTCATTACATTTGTCTGTTGTGTAAAATATGTGATGTTATTATTTATCCACTTGTAGTTTTGTTTCCTCAGTGGATGAGATGATGAAGGAACATCCTACAGAAGTGATGACATCTGTGTGTTGATGCTGCTGGGTGAGATATGTTCTCTTTATTCCATTCTAATAATAATTGTAAAAGAAACATTCACATATAGTTTGATCTTTATTGTTCCTTTCATAGAATAGATGGTCTTTATCTATGTGATCTATTTGATTTTCTTTGTAGGATGTTAAAGTAATGTCAGTCATTCTTTTGTCACACTTGTAGATTTCCTGCCTGGGTGGATGAAGTCCTGGAACTGGAGGAGCATCCTACAGACCTGCTGAAGCAGCTGAGTGATATATTTGATTTTTATTATTGCAAAGCTTTTTTGAGGTCAGTGAATACTCCAGTGTGTGATGGATTTGATCTGTTGAACGGTGTTTTTGTTTGAGTATTGACGTGAGGATTCAACTGTTTTGAAAAAGTTTGTAGAACTTTGATATTTTCTAGAATCTTCCTGTGTGTGTTAATGTGTCAGAGATAGACAGTGTGTAAAAGCTGAGTGTGAATTGTAAATGTTAAATAGATGAGATGTAATTGTGGTCATGTTATTGTCAGTTTTGTTGTGGGGTGTGTGCTCCTCTGCAGCTGTGTGAAAAGGTGTCAGACAGGAGTTGTCAGTGCCTCTGTTCTCGTTGCTCAGCGGTTTGGTCCTCTGCCCTTGTGTGTCTGCCTGTCATGGGCAGATTGTGGGTTCAAGACCCGCGGGTGGCGGGCGTGGAGTGTGGACGGTGAGGGAGGGACGGAGGGGACGGTGGGTCGCATAGCTGACGTCACAGCAGAATCTTTCCCTAAACTGGAGTAGTTGTCACTTTACACATACCCCAATTTAAAGTGGTTTTCTCCACGTTTGATGCTCTTGCCTTCGTCCTGAAAGAAGGAGGTGAAGCTCGCTCAAGTCACAGCCATTTTCAAAGAGTTTGATGGTGAAGCATGGTGGTGACGTCATATTTGTGAGACGACCGTTGTAGTCCATTACTTACGCTCACATAAAACCTAACGTAACTTTTGATGCCTGTCCAAAGTGAGTGCTTTCTAAATGAGAAAATGTATGTTTAAAATTCACAGACATCATATGTGAAAACCGTAGCACATATCAAACGGGACCAGAAAATTACTTTTATCCCTCCATTGACTGGCGTTCATTTTTTTACGGCACTTCGACCGGAAATAGAATCGCGTCACTTCAGATTATTAGATGCACGTGTGACAAATTAGTCCAGGATTGGGAGGAGCTGGACTGATAAATACAGGTGTGTGGAACAGACAAAGGAAGATGGTGTGAGAGGACGTTGCAGGAGAGGATGATACAGACGTGACAGAACAACAGCATGGACGGAAAGAAGGAGCTGGAATCCACGCAACACAAAAGTAAAGCGGGAATGGAAGAAGGACTCATCACCTAAGACCACAATGGAGTCCATGGCCAGCATCCCTCTTTCTCATCCCACGTGAGGCTTTTAAAACTTAAGTAGCTCTACTCCTTCACCTTTTTTTAAAAAAAAGACTGAGCTGTTTTTTTGTTTATAGTTTATCAGCTGTTGTCTCTGTTTTAACAATGTTTTTATAGTAAGAGAACATTTAACTATTACCACTTTTGTTTGGTTTTTTTTTTCCTCAACGGTGAAACTGGCTGGTACAAAAGAATCATGTGACATTAATATGTAAGGAGTCATCTGGAAGAATGAAAGAACACTTTATAAAGTTGGGCCATAGCTCCTCTGGATATTTGGATATTGTCTGTGGTGTCCCGTAGCAGTTGATATTTGGCCCCAAATTGTTTTATTTTGTATATTAATGAACTGCATAAAGTGATTAAAACCTTAAAATTAATACATTTTGCACATGACACAATTTTAGTTCAGGAGAAAACATTGCGCAATTGGAAGCAGCTGATTAGAAATGTTAACAATTAAATGGAATATATATATATATATATATATTTCTCTTCTGTGTATGTACAGAGACAGAAGGGGACGATGGATATTTTTTTGATTGGGATATTTTAGCCCATTTTTGTTTTTTTCCCCCCTATATTTTAGAAGTTTTTAAATATTTTGTATATTTAGTTGCTATTTGGTATTAGTTTATTTTCTGTGAATGAATTTTAGCACAATTAGTTTTTTTTCCTGTCCATTTTTATGTATTAAGGGCAATTTGAGTAAAAAAAACAAGACAGAACAGTTCACTGAAAAAGTTCCTAACATTATCAACTTGTTGAAAGTGTTGATGTGCATCTGTAAAAATGATCAGTTTGTTTTTTGTAGGTGAACTCATCTCCATGGTTAAGGTGGAAGCAATAACTTTGAGAAGAACCAGGACAAGTCTGCTGTTTTAGAACTGTTTGAGTTTGGCAATTATACAATTTCTATTTAATGCATTATATGAATTTGGACTTCCCCTTCTAGAGTTTATTTATACTGTAATGTTAAAGTTTTGTAACAAATTAACCCCAGTGTTTATTGATGTCATATCCTTTGGACTAGAACATTGGTTGTCAATGTTTTACTTTTTTAAGCCATGACTCCCAAATCTTGTAGAAGTAATTTCAAGTTGAATAATTTTGAAAAATGAGTTAATGAGCCAAAGGTGTGTTCATTTTCACACTCATGTAAACTTTAAAATATAAAAAATATCTATGCAAGCAACTTTTGTGAGCAAATTATAAACTGCAAAGTGTCCTTGTTTATTGGTTAAAACATAAAATAGTCATGAATTAATAAATGAACCTGTCTTATACCAAAAAAAGATTCAACTGCTGAACTAATATATATAATAGAAATGTTCTTAAAACATTCGATACAATATGAAATAAGGTCATGAGTGTCAATTTTATTCTCTATTCACTGTATTCTATATTTCCAAATTCTAATTTTGTATTCAAAATGACTAATTTTATGTAAAATTTAAAAAAAATCAACTCCCCCCACTGGGCTTTTTCCCAGTCCTCCTGGAGGTACACGTACCCCACTTTGGGAACCCCTGGGTGAGGACAATGAGGATGTCCAGTATGTGAATAATTTATTTTGGGTTAAACTGTAATCTTAAATCCTCCCACAAGATGGCAGTATTGTCACTACTGTGAACATTCTCTCTTGTGAAGATGGATTTCATTAGCTGCTAACACTGGAGGAAACTATATTTTTCTACTGATGTGTATATGGTAAATAACCACACTGCATTTTCATTTATTTAACTTTTATTAATCCCAGAGCAGTTTTCTGGTTCCATCATCCTTGCGAGTCTTCTCATCACAACCTGCACTGATGAGGACCTATGCTGCACCACACTGGAGCAGTGACAGACACTGGACCATGATCATGTGTAGGTACAATGTAGACAAATACACTTGTATTAAATATACTATTTAAAGTTAGAATCTAATCAGTTAATACTCATTTAATAGAAATGAGAACACTTTTATTGTATGAAAACATTTGCAGTAAAAGTTCAAAGACTGACAATATGAATGCATCCAGTTCTTTTAGTGATCTACAGTTCACTTAATTTGGTGTCAAATGAATTTGAAGTTCCAGGTCCTCGGGCAAGGCTCGCCATTAAATAGAAGAAGCAGGTAAAGGAGTTTCTCTGAGTTTAAAAGACGAAGCGGAGTTTCTGCGGAAACGAAGCGAGGTGGCCCGAGTTAGAAGACCGAAATAGTGAGTGAGATGTAAGTAAAGAGACCAGATGTTTGTTTTTTTTTTCCCACGAAGCTTGATGAAAGGACTGCATCAGCTGGACATCTAATCGGTTTAAACACTAACTCCTGACACTTAAGCAATGCAGTAAAATTAAAAAAATAAATAAAATAAGTAACAAAAACTGCCAAAGTGATCAGTAAAATGAACAAATGAATATTAACCTAACGAAATATGTAACATGAACAAAATAAGACACTAATGGAACACAATTAAAGAAAAATAAAATGAAGTAGAGAGAAAAACATCAACAGGAACTAATAAATATTCACAAAGTAACAAATGACACAAAATTTTAAAAAAGAATAATGACTAGTGTTGTACTTTAGTTCCAGTAGTTTTAGCGCGTTCTAATTTTGACGCCTGAGATCAGTTCCATGAACAAAATTCTCAGTAAAATAACACAAAAAACCCTTGAATTTTTAAAGTAAACCATCCATTCAGAATGTGTCAGCGCTGACGCATCAGGGGTTAAAAACAATGTCTTTATGAAGCTATTTTTTTTAGCATTCTTTGATTCAACACAGTAATGTAATTTTTTTAACGTCATATATTTTCTCAGTAATGTTTAGGTGGAATCAAACATTGAGGTCAATTAAATTACAGGTTGTAATTACATTTTTATTTTTTAATCTGATAAGTTGGGACCCATATTTGACTGTTTTCCTCTTGTTTGTGACCCACTTTTTTGCAGTAAAATTCAATTATTTTTCTCTTCATAATAGACTCAGATAAGTTGAGTGTTAACTTTTATTAGAGAAAATCTACACTTTTTCATCACATTAGCCATTTTCTGACTCGCGCTGTTAAGTGAAAACAACCTTTCACTGTCTTTTTGTAAATCCATATTAAACACACTCCTACTTGAGTGACCTTTTGCTTATGGATGACTATATAAACGGTCATTTTCCTATCCAACATTTATGTTACCATGGAAACTATGTGTAACTCCACATGTTAATTGCATCCAAGTCTAACAATAGATTGATGGATGCGTCTATTAGTATCTGTTCAATGTCAGACTTTTTTGACAATTCTACACATCAATTATAAAGGATATTATTAGAGATAACACATTCATACATTTATTATATGATTCATTCTAATAAGGCAGCAATCACAGACACACACACACAAAGTAGTACTGGATAAATAGTTTTGTGTATAGTGTTAAGATAAACATTTGTCCTCTGCATGAAACAAATGGTGATCAGTGTATTTTTAATTAAGTTTCAAAGTAAAGGTTGTACAGAGGCAATGGTGGTTCCAACCCTGGTCCTCCAGTACCACAGTCCTGTTTGTTTTAGATGTTTCCTTCTTCCAACACAACTGACGGTCATTATCAAGCACCTGCAGAGCTTGATAATGGGCTAATGATTTGAATCAGGTGTGTTGGTAGACGATACATCTAAAACATACAAGATGGTGGTACTTGAGGACCAGGGTTGGGAACCACTGTGGACAAAGGAAAAAGTTGTGACTTACTCTTAGGGGGGGAAATGAAGTTCCTTTGTGTCAGGGTGTGTTAGATTGGAATGTGTGGGAGAGAAAAAAAAAGCACCAGTTGTCATGCAATGTAACAGTTAAAACATTTTTGTAAAAACAGTGTAATATAGGCCTAGAATATATGTATAATTGCCATTATAGGACCCAGTGTGACATCTGCGTCATTTCCAAAATGAATTTTCCCTCTTTAACATTTCCTAAACTACTAAGAGCTAAAGTTTTGCGTTTGTTGTGACTAGATATATTTTTCATAAAATAAATTACAATATAAACAAAACTTAGGTATAGTTTAAGTAAATGTGTACATGTATGTTCCCACATTAAATAAAATATTATCCCAATTAGTCAGTTATTTACTACCTGATCAGTGTACAAATTTCCCCACCATGATCACAGAAACAAATACAAGGTCTAAGCAGGTCATAGTTTGATAATTAGTATCTCATTATTGCTATTATTGATCCAAAACGGGTCTGTTCAACTTTCAAAAGATGCACTGAAATACTATTCTGTCATAAATTGTTATAAACACAAACTAATTTTCTATTAGTCTATGGTATTTGGTGTCGGTAAATCAACACAATTACTGAGATTTGTGAAAACTGATATATTCCTTTTATTCTATTAATGAGTGTACTATGAAAAACTATACCACCACAGAACACAGCAGTAGCCTACAAAAATTAGATTTCAAAAAGGTATGTTCCAAAATGGAAATTCTGAAAAAATTAAAAGGTTCCTACAGTGAAAATGGGAATTGACTTGTACTCTGTTTTTTTTTGTTTTTTTTTCACAATATCAGCAAAATGACCTGACATCCACAAAACTGATATTTGTCTCTTTTTGGGGTTACTGGGTCTTATATTCCCTGTAATTGACCTATGACCCCGATCCGGAGGACTGGCAGCTAGTAGTGGATGCTAACAGATGTCCAAGGAAAACCAGTCATCAACTAGTGCTACAGACGTCTGGATCTGGGAGGATTTGTGCCGTCATCGGATGCTCCAACAACAGGAAACAGAAGATATGGAAGAAATGGGTATGTGAGACACACAGGCTTTGACTTAATAAAGAGGACTGTCCATGTTGATTAGCTACAGTCTAAATGGTTTCCCTGGTGGAGGAGGGTGTTGGGAAGGTCTGGGTTAAAATCTTTAATCAAAATACTCATTTGTGTTAATGAAAACATTTAATAAACACAAAAACAAGCATTTAAATTATCTTTTTTTTATTTGTTTTATTTAACATTGGTAAATAAATGAAGCTGTGTAGCAAAAGACAATGAATTAAAAAGTTTTATGACTCAGAAGTTTGAGTACACTCTATCATCCAATTTTATAAGTAAACTTTACTTGAACCGTTTGAGTAATTTTTTTTAATTAAACCTTACTTGGAAATTAGCTTAAAAAGTTGTGATTTAACAGTGTAGTTCCCAGCCTGTGGTGTAACACTTGTGTTTTAATATGAATCTAAACACATCATATATACTTAAATAGTGTTTGCACTTACTGTGTTTACTTTGAGCATTTACAGTTTTCAGACACTTGCATAGAGTCAATATTTTATCACAAGTGGAACTCCTTTCATTGTAACAGGTGTCCATGTCTATAATGTCTGAGCATCCTACACATGAGTCATGTCTTTCTAAGCATGTGTGAACTTTACCCAAGGTCTGTGTCGTTGAGTGAAATGAAACTGAATCAATGCAGACTTTCTCCAAACTCCGCCTGACTATCTTTGACGTGAACAGACCTGACGATGGATAAAATGAGTCACAGATGGTCCTGAAGAACAGTCATAAGGTCAGTGTTTGAGTGGACAGTGGTAGTGGTCCTTCAGAATCCTGTCTTCTTTTAAAGCAGGGGTCTCAAACTCATTTTCTTCAGGGGCCATTTTGAGCCTGATTCCACCTCCAATGGGCCAGACCAGTACAATGAGAAAATAATAACTTATAAATAATATTTGTATAGCACCTTTCATACGAACACTGTAACCCAAAGTGCTTCACATTGATTCACATTTTTACGTTTGTCACTGTACTGCTGAGGAAATGGACCCATAATGGCTACAGATCACTGCAACAAAACACTGATTAACTACCATTTGCTCGAGTGTCTCATAACTTTTGCTGTCCTTCAGTAAATCAGAAAAGTAAAGACTTCTTGTCTGTGTTGTGACCTTCCCTGAAATGTTTCTGCTCCAGTTTATTTCCATTACCTATAGAGCTGTGCAAGGTCCAACTCCAATGACTTCTAAACTAATCACTCCTCGCGTATAGAAGTCATCTGCAACGTGTGGACTTCCTAAATTTTACACAATTTGTTGCTGATTACTGTTTTTCATTGCAATTCGTGTTTTCTTCTGAATAAAACCCACTTGAAATACTCAAGGAAGGGTGAATCGGACAGACTAACTGTCATATATGATTTTTTTTTTTTTTGATACCACTGAAAACTAAGGAAATGGTCACAGATGTTGTTGTGATTGACTAAAGAAATCCAGAAAAATGTAAATATATGAGCCCAAACCTTGTTTTGACAAAGCCAAAAATCATTATTACTATATTGAAAGTAAATTTAACTGTACACTCTATGAGCTGTTGTGTAAATTAAGATTTGTTTAATGCCACAGCTGAAGTGCATAGCATTAGCATAGAACCATCACTGACTAAAGGAAAACACTGTAAGATTATTACTAATTTACTTAAAATATTAGATGTGCAATAGTTTGTTTTAGTCCTGTTAGAATATTATTCCTAGTTAAATAAATTCAAAACCTTCAAGTATAGGTTTTTTTATGTTGACTTACATTTTCTTGCTAGTTACACTCCAGCAAAAATGATTTCCAGTTTTCTTAACGATTATTATTAATAAAAGGTGACATTTGACCAACTGACAATCTGTGTGACTACGGACAGCAATTGTTGCCAGTCAAAAATATTTAATTTTCTTAAAAATAAAGTACAAAAGAATAACATGATTCAGAGGGACTCGAATGATAAAACTCTGGGGAAAAAATCTGGCCACAAATGGGTGAACTGGTGAAGAGAAGGTGGAAAGCATTACTAGAATTGGGCGGGAAATTAAGTTTGAAATATCCAGAATCCTGAGTTTCTAAATAAATAAATACAAGCTGGACTGGTACATATTTTGACCAAGAAAATAAAATTCTCTTTATGCACTAATAACGTATGGATTTTCTGCCTCCGTCCATAATTATATACATCTATATAAATATAAAGTGAATACTTTGTAATGTAGTTAAGCAGAAAATGAAATGGTCAAAAACAAATTAATGTTGGCACAAAAGAAGTCTCTTCTCTGAATGTTTGGGTCAGCAGAAATGTGGATATTAAAATAGTCATGAGTCAAAAAAGGTTCAGAACAACTGCACTAAAAGATTAAAAAATAAAAATAAAGGAATCCAACCAACAGGACTGACCTTTTTTTATTTTTTGCTGAATTAATGCTCTCCTCTTTACCCCCTTGAAACCCACCTGCAGGACTTGTCTTTGCATAGACAAACATTTCCCAGCATGCCACACTGAATCGCATTACTCCAAATGAGGCCCCTGAGATGGAGGACGGCTCCTGCATCCTGCCCGAAGACACGTTAAGGTATGAAATGTGCGACAAGTTCATGGAAAAAGAACAAATAACAGAGTAAACATGTGTTGCTGTGTGAGGAATTTACACGACTGTTGAATAAAATATACATATATAAATACACAAAACCTGCTCAGGGCTGAGGGACGGGCATGATTTGGGTTTTATGAAGTTGGCTGAGGACACAAGAGTGAGACGGGATAAATGGAGGTGTAGACTTCAAAATAAAAGTTTCAGATTTACATGGTTCAGAGGAGAATGAAAATTCACACCACTGACTTTTCTGGAAAAGTCAGAGGTAAATAAAAGTGCACTGCAAAAACAAGATTAAAAAACTAAATCTGAGTAAAAAAAAAAAAAAAAAGTGCTCAAAGAAAGTGAAACCAGTGGTGACAGGCACGACAAACCCTGCATTTTACCAGATTTACTTTATCTTTTATTATTGTGAAAACATTTATTTTTTATTGGCTGGAAATTAAGCAGATGGTCATTTATATTAATGTGAGATTTAGTCATTTATTTATTAATATTCTTCTTTAATGAGATTATTTTTTTATCTCAGGTGTTTTAACTAAAGTTGTCAAAATTAATGCAGATTAATAAATCACTGATTAATCTGATTTAAAAATGTTAATGCAGTTGGTGGATAAAGTGATTAATTGTATATATTAATATTTTTGCACACGTTTTGGATACTTTATCATATTTTTGGGTGTTTTTTCAGTAACTTATATAGTACAGTTTCTAACTGACGTTTTTTCTCTGCATAGTAATAACAATAATATGACTTTAATCTATGATTGAATGATGTATTTATTTCAAATATGCATGTCAAACAGAAGGAAATAAAACACCTACACACAAGACATGAGATATATAATATAACTGATAAACTCTCACCCTTTCTCCTTAAATAATAATAATAATCCAAGTTTAAGCATATTTATTGCAGACTATATAGTATTTGGCTGTTACTTATCAATAAATAAATTGGTTTCTGGCTTTCCATAATGAACACATTTCCATAAACATACAATAACAAGGTATATAAATGTATATTTATACACAAATACATCCAAATATTCTTTTTTCCTCCAGTGGTTCTAAACTTCTATATTTTTTTTTTACAAATGTTTTTATAAATGTAATGAATCCTTCCATCTTAATATAAATAGAATAAATAAATGTTCGTGCTCATTAAAAGTCTTACGTCGGTAGAAGTATCTAAGCATTTCTGAGATGCTGCGCGTGCGTCTGTGTTGTTTTAAAAGTGCAGACTGTAAGTGTGTCTCATCACTGGTTGTATAAAGACGCTCGGCGCGTTAATAAAAAAAATCCCACACAAACAAAGTGGGCACAACTTGACCGTGCGTCATGTCGTGTTGTGAGTCAGTGTGGGGAGGACACGGGCCAAAGCAGCATCCTCTTCAACATCCTCGACAGAGACCCACGGTGTCGCCAGGACCGTCCTCCACCAAAGTGGTGACGGCCCGCTCCCCACACGTGGTCCTCAAAGCGGCCTCGGAGGTGCTGGTGAAAACTTTACGCTTCGTGAAGAACATCCCGTGTTTCCGTGGACTGCCGGCTCCGGATCAGCTGCGGCTCGTGCGCAACAGCTGGACGCCCCTGCTGGTGCTGGGCATGGTGCAGGACTGCGTGGACTTTGACACGGTGGAGACGTGCCAGCCCAGTCTGTTACATAGGATTTGAACGCACAGCAAGGATGAGGAAGATCAGCGTCAAGGAATACGCCTTCCTGAAGGGTGCCATCCTTTTTAACTCTGGTAAATGTTACCAACTGTTTTATTTCATTCCTGTTTTTCCCCCATTTGTTCATAAATGTATATTTTTAAGTCATTAAAAAAGTAGGTTCTAAAAATTCTATTTTTTTTTTTTTACTTTTTCTGGAGGGGGGGTATAAAATAACTTTTTCTGAGTAAACTCTTTTAATAACATTTATTTTACATCTCTGTTTGGATTTTGCATATAACAAAATAAAACGGGATTTCTAGTGTCTTTGCAACTTTTTATGATTTATTAAAGAACTAGGTGGCAAGTATCCCAAAACATGAGATGCGGACTGCACAGGAAATGACCTCAGGTGGTCCCCATCATACAGGAAGCAGGGACACGTCCTTATTTGTAGTCCCAAAATACTAAGATGAAAACATAATAAAAGCTTAAAATACAATAAAACATAATAAAAGCTAACAAATACTAAGATAAAAATGTAGTAAAAGCCTAAAGTACTAAGATAAAAACACCAAAAATAGCCTAAAAACAAACATAATAAAAGCCTAAAAATACTAATATAAAAACACCAAAAAATAAAAGCCTAAAAATACTAATATAAAAACACCAAAAAATAAAAGACTAAAAATACTAATATAAAAACACCAAAAAATAAAAGCCTAAAAATACTAATATAAAAACACCAAAAAATAAAAGCCTAAAAATACTAATATAAAAACACCAAAAAATAAAAGCCTAAAAATACTAATATAAAAACACCAAAAAATAAAAGACTAAAAATACTAATATAAAAACACCAAAAAATAAAAGCCTAAAAATACTAATATAAAAACACCAAAAAATAAAAGCCTAAAATAAAAACATAAAGCCTAAAAATACTTGGATAAAATTAAAAAAACATAAAAGCTAAAATACTAAGATTACAATAATGCCTAATAAAAACTAAAACAATACTAAGATTAAAATACAGAGATAAAAACATAAAGCTTTTATTTTTTATATGCAAAATCCAAATAATGAAATAAAAGCAAACGCATTTTCAACCTTTTTTGAGTTCACTCTTTAAAAAAGTATGTTTAATTCTATTTTCAGTAAGATGTTTGTTAAATCTTTTAAACAGGCATATTTAATAATTGGGACAGGGGATGCTTGGCACTTTATCTATTAATTGGTCCATTTTATTATTTTTTTTCTTTTCTATAAATCCCTGTGAGATGTTTGTTGTTGTCTGAGACTCTATGAATAAAATTGAATTGAAAATGTAAGTTAAATTACTTTGTCCTGTAGAGGTGATGGACCTGGAGTGTCAGGAGTACATCAGGGCTCTGCATCGGGAGGCGGAGCGTGCACTGAAGACAGTTATCCGCTATGGCAGCTTGCGTGCGCTCTTTGAACCCTGAGACCGTGGGGCGGCTCTTCTTCAGACCCGCTAGTGGGGCGGCTCTTCTTCAGACCCGCTAGTGGGGCGGCTCTTCTTCAGACCCGCTAGTGGGGCGGCTCTTCTTCAGACCCGCTAGTGGGGCGGCTCTTCTTCAGACCCGCTAGTGGGGCGACCACCGTGGACGAGCACGTGCTGGCTGCCTTTTATGAGCGGTCGAACCCGAAGGACTGTGGACACTGAAGTATGGTTCAGATCAACTTTATTTATGTCCTGTAAGGGACATTTAAGGTGTGAAAATTAACTTATGTGCAAGATTACTAGTTAAAGAAATTTTAGTTTGGAACAGGAAAAGATAAAATAACTAAACTGATTTCCTCTGAAATGTTAAACTTTTTCTTAAATATTAAGGATTTATTGCCCACTGATATGAATGAAATTGAAAATAAATGAAAAGTGCTGGTCAACTGATATTTTCAATGCATTTCATAATTTGCTGTTACAAATGTACAGTTGTGTCCAAAATA
This sequence comes from Siphamia tubifer, assembly GCA_020466265.1. Lineage (NCBI taxonomy): Eukaryota > Metazoa > Chordata > Actinopteri > Kurtiformes > Apogonidae > Siphamia > Siphamia tubifer. The sequence continues at coordinate 1,580,377 of CM035784.1, forward strand.
ATAGCAGTCCAACATGACTAAGTGTTTTTTGGTACAAATCTTAATATTACATGGCAAATTTACCAGTCGATGTATTAGAATCAGAGAAACTCAACATTCACGATATAAATGCTTCAGTCTGTTAAATAATTGAAAGGGGTGTGGAGTTCAATCACTGTGAAGAGTGTCCTTCAGGTGTCCCATATTTAAAGATGACACCAGCACATGTTTTACAGGCAATTTTCTCTGAAAACCTGAGAAAGTTGGGTCGTCCCAGACACTGTTCAGAAGAATGGCGTACTTTAAAACATTGACCCAAGAGGGGAAAACGTATAAAAGTGCAAAACAAATCAGCTAAAATAATCTGCAATGTATTGAAATGGAAAGCTAAACCAGAGAGTCATGGAAGAACCATTGGAATGGACCGAAGAATAGTCAGAATGGTGAAGACTCAGCCAATGATCAGCTCCAGGGAGGCTCATCTATCAGCAAGAAGTCCCCGCAAAGTCCCAATGTTGTGGAAAAGACGATACAATCTGCCAGAGACCATATCTACTGGAACATTTTGTGGACTGATAAAAGCAAAATTGTTTTTTGGGTCCAAGGGCCACAGATAGTTTGTGAGAAACCCCCCCCCCCCCAAAAAAAACAAGCACGCATGACATGGGGCTGTTTGTCTTACCATGGATCAATTTGCTTGCATCAAAATATTTGGAGGTTGTCCTGACTTACAATGAAGAGGAAATGTGTTTGAACAACACAATGATCCCAAATACACCAGTAAACCAGCAGCATCTTGGTTCCAGACCAACAAAATCAATTAATCAGTGGACTTTAATCCAATAGAGAACATGTGGTGTGACGTCAAACGCTGGTTCTGAAGCAAAACCCAGAAATACGGAAGGTTGTCGAATCATCCTGGGATGGAAGATCTGTTTCCAGGTGTCAGAAGTTGGTTGACTCCATGCAGCACAGATGTAAAGCAGTTGTCAAAAACGCTGGTTATGTAACTGAATATTAGTTTTGTGAACCACAGGAATGCGAAGTCTTGTTTCAGTTGAGTAAAAATTTGAGTTTGATAAATTCACACTGCTATTTTTTTGAACCGCCCTCAATCACTTTTTCTTTTCTGTAAATTAATTCAAATATTTTTTCTTGATGCTTTCATGTAAAATAGAATGTACAGTGTTCCAAGTGAATGGGGGGAAAATAGAATGTTGAGCTTTACCCACATTTTTAACACCATTATTTTGAACACAACTGTATCAGTTTGCAGTGAAGCATTTATTGCCAATAAAGTTTAAAAACCGTAAATGAGTAAAATCTTGAATAAATATGTTAAAATATAAGTTAATCTGCAGCAAAATGTTTGCTTTTAAACTAATGTCCAGGTACTTTTAATTGTAAAGTTTATTTGTCAAGTAAAATTCATACACAAAAATATTTACATTTACAAAAATAGTTTTAAAATGTATAATTGCAGTTAAAAAACTATCAATAGGACATGAAATGAATTGGTTAAAAAATAAGAGTGCAGATGGAACCCTTTCAGTCATATGTGTACAGCTGGTGTATATATGTCCAGTACAATGAAAGTCAAACAGTACAGTATTAAGTTCAAGAAATTCAAAGAAAAATATAGAAATGTAAAAGATGCTGCAAGATGTTATAAATGAAACTTGATCTTTTTTTCCCCAAATTGACAAAATGGGCAGAATCTTAGTCATTTCTTTAAAAAAACTCATGACACAAGAACATAACGGCATTATGGGTAGTTTTGTTAAATTTTTTTGAAGGTAAAGCAGTTGAAAATATAACAAATGTACAAGTGAAGCCATGAGAAAAGGTCACAAAGTAAAAGGTTGAAGCACACTTTCATCTTCCAAAGTGTAGACGAGAGAAACTGAACCTGTTGACCTGAACTGGGTCAACAGGTTCAGTACAATTTGTTTAATTAAATAACTATTATTAAAGCTCGGTGTTTCAGTTTGTGACTTTAGTCAGAAGATGCGTAACATCTGCTTTTGAATAAGATGTGAAACACGACAAAAAAATCAAACTGTGAATAATCTAATCTTACACATTCACACACTGACGCCATTAACCACTTCACCTTAACCTCAATGGAAAACATCACAAAGTTAAAGGAAAGATTAAAAGGAGATGAATTATGGACAAAGGAAAAGACACTGTGGTGGAGAGAGAGTCCAGGTGGGCGACTCTCACCAAATGTGAAACTAATGTTAATGACTCTGCATAATAATCACTGAGCACTGAGTTCTTTCTCTTGTCTGTATTTGTCCATTCTTACACTTGTCCTACATACCAAGTCTGTTCTTGGATAGTCACCTGGTGTCCCCTTTCCCCACTCCCTCCCTCTGGGGGGAGTGGCAGCTCTCAGTAGTCTTCGCTTGGACACTGGTTCTGCAGTGACTCGCTTGTGTCCTGGGCTGACCTGTGACCCCAGACCTCTTCCCTCGCCTTTCTCTTGGATGGACCTGTCCCTCCCCTTCATCTACAAATGGACGTTAATCTATAGACTGTCCATCCATGTGAGTGGATCTATCCTTCATTGTGGTTCTCCTCAAGATTTCATCTTTATCCCACTGGGTTTTGGAGTTTTGTCTTGCCGAGAAGGAGGGTCCAAGGACAGGGATGCTTGGGACTTTTATCCATTTCTGTAGTTGATTTTGTTTTAGGTAAAGCCCTGTGAGATGACTTTGAAAACTTGAGTTCTTTCTGTCATTTCTTACACCTATTCTACATACATCTGTTCATGGTCACCTTGTGTCCCCTCTCTTTGGGGAGTGGCAGCTCTCAACAGTGTCCGTGTGGGCCGCCATGGCCAACAGGTAGACTCGCTTGTCCTGTGCTGACCTTTTCCTGGACCTCCTCCCTTGCCTGTTTGATGGGTGGACCTGTCCCCTCGCTTGATCTACAAATGGACATTCATCTATCACCTGTCCATCAGAGTGGATCTCTCCTTCAGTGTGGTTCTCAAGATTTCTTTTTTCCCCACTGGGTTTTGGAGGTTGTTTCCTTGCTGAGGGTCCAAGGACAGGGGATGCTTGAGCCTTATCAATTTCTGTAGTTGATTTTGTTTTAGGTAAAGCCCTGTGAGATGACTTTTTTGTGATTTGGGGCTTTATAAATAAAATTGAAAAGTTAAACCTAAGTAGCAGCTCTCTCCGCAGTGTCCATGTGGGGTACTATGGACGAAAGAATTTGCGGTGACTCGTTTGTGTCCTGTGCTGACCTGTGACCCCGTCCCTTGCCTGTCTGATGGATGGACCCCCTCCTCATCTACACATGGACGTTCATCTATAGACTGTCCATCCATTTGAGTGGATCTATCCTTCATTGTGGTTCTCCTCAAGATTTTGTCTTTATCCTACTGGCTTTTGGAGTTTTGTCTTGCTGAGGAGGGTCCAAGGAACTTTTATATCAATTTCTGTAGTTTTTGGTTTAAGTAAATCCCTGTCAGTTGACTTTGTTGTGATTTGAGGCTTTATAAATAAAATGGAAAATTTGAATGGAGTACTTTCTCTCTCCCTCTATGTCGGATGCGTGTCAGAAATGACAAATGCAAAGTCTGGTCATGGCTGGTCACCTTGTGCACCCCAACCCCCTCTCTATGGGGAGTGTTGGCTCTCTCAACGGTGACCACATTGGATGCCATGGACAACGGGATCTGTGGTGACTCGCTTGTGTCCTCTGCTGACCTATGACCCTGGACTGGGAGTGGATCTCTGCTTCAGTGTGGTTCTCAAGATTCTTCCCCCCCCGCACCCCACTGGGTTTTGGAGTTTTGTCTTGCTGAGGGTCTAAGGACAGGAGATGCTTGGGACTTTTTATCCATTTCTGTAGTGGTGGTTTTAGATAAGACCCTGTGAGATGACTTTGTTTGGGGCTTTATAAATAAAATTTGAAAAATTGAATTTAGTTTTTTTTGTCATTTCTTAAACCTGACATACCAAGTCTGTTCATGGCTGGTCACCTGGTGTCCCCTTTTTTTTTGTAGAGTGGCAGCTCAAATGTGTCGACAGGCGCCATGGCTAACAGGATCCGCGGTGACTCGCTTGTGTCCTCTGCTGACCTGTGATCCTGGACTGCTTCCCTCACCTGTCTGATGGATGGACCTGTCCCACCGCTTGATCTACAAATGGATGTTCATCTATCGCCTGTCCATTCATGTGAAAGGATGTGTGGTTCTCAAGATTTCTTTTCCCACTCTGTTTTGGAGTTGTCTTGTCAAGGAGGGGGGTGAAGGATAAGGGATGCTTGGAACTTTTTAGCTATTTCTGTAGTTGATTTTGTTTTTGGTAAATCCCCTGTGAGATGATTTTGTTTAGGGCTTTATAAATAAAATATTTTTTTAATTGAGTTCTTTCTCTCTCTGTCAGACAGGTTTAAGAAATGACAAAGTCTGTTCATGGCTGGTCACCTGGTGACCTCAACAGTGTCCACGTGGGGCGCCATGGACAAAAGGATCTGCGGTGACTCGCTTGTGTCGTCTGCTGACCTGTGACCCTGGACCCTTTTTTCGTCTGATGGATGGATCTGCCCCCCCCCACCTTTCATCTACACATACATGCTCATCTATAGCCTGTCTGTCCATGGGAGTGGAAGGATATGTGTGGTTCTCCAGATTTCTTCCCCCCCCACAGAGTTTTGGAGTTTGTTTTTGTTGCTGAGGAGGGTCCAAGGACAGGTGATGCTTGGGACTTTAGTTGTACTTGTACTTGTAGTTGATTTTATTTTAGGTAAAGCCCTGACAGGTGACTTTAAGAATAACATTGAAAGTACTGCCAACTTTAGCATTAGCTATTATGACCTAGCTAAAGAGTGACTGGACTCAATTAACTAATCGCAGTGTTCACAGTTGATTGGTCAAAGTGTGTACTCTTGGTTGGAACAAAAACCTGCAGCCACCCTAACCCTTTGTGAAACAGCTGGGACATGCTAGTTATAAGGTGACAAATGTCTACTGTATTTTGTCCAATTGTTCCTTGTCTTCATGTGTCTTCTGTCTTGTTATATTCCCACCCTTATTTGTATATAGTACAGTGCCTTGCAAAAGTATTCTTCATCTTAACCTCTTTTGTTTTGTTTCGTCAGTGCCTGGATGTCAAATAAAAATTGGTGGTTTGGGGTTTTGCATCATTTAACAGAACATGCACACAATGTTGATGCCATGTTTTTTAATTCTGAAGCAACCAAGAAATGGAAACTCATGATGGCTTACCCTTGTGAACAGTAATATTTAAATCTGATCACACATTCTCAATTGTATTGGTGTGTGAACCTTGGCTAGGCTATTGTTTAAAAAAAAAAAAAATCCTCTTCCACCACTCAAGTGTTTGTTTAGCAGTATGTTTGTGGACACAGTTCTCCTCCCAAATCAATGATATACTGAAGCTGGTTTTGCTCAAGACTGTCCCTAGATTTGGCACCATCCATCGTTCCCTTGACTTTAACCACTTTCCCAGCCCCTGCTGCTGAAAAACATCCCACAACATCATACTGCCACCACCATGTTTCACTGTGGGGGTGATGAGATGTGCACCACACATAATGCACTTTCCCATAGTTCTAAGTTCTAAATTGGTTCTAAGAAGTAAATAGTGTATATATATATATATATATATATATATATATATATATATATATATATATATATATATATATATATACATACATACTGACACTTGGATTACACGCATAAAAACTCCCAAACATCCCTTGTCCTGAAACCCCTCTCCTTGGCAAGATACTCCAAAACCCAGTGGGAAAGAAGAAGAAATCTTGAAAACCGAAGGACTGATCCACTCCCATGGACGGACAGGCTGTAGATTAACGTCCATTTGTAAATGAAGGAGGTCCGGGGTCACAGGTCAGCACAGGACACCAGTGAGTCCCAGCGGATCCTGTCGTCCATGACTCCCTGTACATTTAACTGCAAATGTTTAAGTTTTTATTGTTAATAAAGAACTTTGACAATGCTCATATCTATGAACAATCCTTTCAGATGGATAAAATAACTTTCCTATGAACTGGCTTTGATAAAAATAAGTGCAAAGTTACCTATTTTCATCATGTTATTTAGTGTGTAGTATATTTGAATTATTAAATGGACTAGACATACAAAGCATTTCACAACTGCCAACCCTCCAATCACTAAACAACCCACTCTACCAAGTGAGCCACAGATATACATATATATAGTTTGCTCTTCACATGACAGAGGAGAAATTAAAAATGCTTGCCATGAAATCTACCAACAAAAATAACTTGAATATAAACAACTAGAAATGCTTTAAAAAAAATAAGTGTAAAGTTTTTTTGACATGTTATTAGTGTATTTGAACAGCCTTCACTTCTACAGTACATAGCATACAGTGGATCACACAGCACAGTATGGAGCACAGAGTGAAACACACAGTGTAATGCACAGCACAGATCATACAATGGAACACACAGCACAGTATAGAACACACAGCAGAACACAGAGCACAGCCGGGTCTTGAACCTCTGACCTTCTAATCACCAAACAACCCACTTTACCAACTGAACCACAGATAAACACAACAGTTTGTTCTTCACATGACAGAGGCATGACTGAATTTGGAGATTGGAGTAAACCACTGACTTTATTTGGTTAATTCAACCTTCAAAATAAAGGCTCCACTCACCAACCTCTGTGGCTCAGGCTGGTAGAACACTTGCTTAGTAACAAAAGAATGTGGGTTCAAATCCAGCATGGGTCACAGTTTTTTTAAAGGCCAAAATCCAACCAGTAGATATAAAAGGCCACCCAAAACCTCCTCTGTCGCTCATGGGCTCTGCTGGCTCAGTGGACGAAAATGCGTGCTTAAGACGCAGATCTGGTTCAAATCACTGGTTCGAAACCCACCACCAGCAGTTGAGCTTCAAAGGGTGCCCCAGGTAAATTGCATACTACTACACTAGTAGTATTATAAATAAGTACTATATTATGATAATACATTTCATAATTAATATATTACAAAATTATCATAATTAATATATTACAAAATTATTATTATTATTAATTAATATATTTTATGATGAATAAATATATTACATAATTATGATTATTTCATATTTAATTAATAAATTACATAATTATGATTAATATATATATTTCATATTTGATTAATAATTATGATTAATATATATATTTGATTAATAAATTACATAATTATGATTAATATATATATTTCATATTTGATTAATAAATTACATAATTATGAATATATTACACAATTAAGATAAATTACGTAAATATAATGAACAATTAACATATTACAATAAATAAGATAATTAATTAGTATATTGCATAATTATGATAATTAATAAGTATATTATATAATTACGAAAACTAATTATGTGTTACATAATTTTTAATATGTTACATTTTTATGATACATAATATATTAAACAAAAAATATCTTGCATAGTTATGTTAGATAACATAAGTAATGTTAACTTCATTATGAATTACTAAAACTTCAGTCATTTCTTGTCTTCATTTTCATAACCCCCAGTTTTCACTTCCCCAAACTTCGGAGGGGCAGAACACCTGACCCTCCGACCCCTTTCACCGGGGAACCTATCTAACACCAGGACATCTGTGACTCAAGCTGGAATCAAGCGGGGCTTGAACCCGTATTCTTATGTTTTCTACCAAGTGTTCTATCAGCCTGAGCCACAGCGACTGGTGACGAAGCTCCCGGTTTTGAAGGTCTTTCAATCTACTGTTTGGACAAAGGCCTTCAAAAAACTCTGACTCAAGTGGGACTTGAACCCACATTTTTCTGTTACTGACCAAGCGTTCTATCAGCCTGAGCCACAGCGACTGGTGAAGAAACTCTTCATTTGGAAGGTCTTTCAATCTACTGTTTGGACAAAGGCCTTCAAAAAACTCAGACTCATGTGGGACTTGAACCCACGTCCTTTTGTTTTCTACCAAGTGTTCTATCAGCCTGAGCCACAGCGACTGGTGAGGAAGCTCCCGGTTTTGAAGGTCTTTCAATCTACTGTTTGGACAAAGGCCTTCAAAAAACTCTGACTCAAGTGGGACTTGAACCCACATTTTTCTGTTACTGACCAAGTGTTCTACCAGCCTGAGCCACAGCGACTGGTGAGGAAAGACCTCCTGTTGAAGGTTTTTCAATCTACTGTTTGGACAAAGGCCTTCAAAAAAGTCTGACTCATGTGGGACCTGAACCCACATCCTTTTGTTTCAAACCAAGCGTTCTACCAGCCTGACCCACAGAGGCAGGTGAGAGGACCTTTTATTTTGAAGGTAGAATTCACCAAATAAAATCAAGTTTACTCCAATCTCCAAATTCAGTCATGCCTCTGTCATGTGAAGAACAAACTGTTGTGTTTATCTGTGGTTCAGTTGGTAAAGTGGGTTGTTTGGTGATTAGAGGGTCAGAGGTTCAAGACCCGGCTGTGCTCTGTGTTCTGCTGTGTGTTCTATACTGTGCTGTGTGTTCCATTGTATGATCTGTGCTGTGCATTACACTGTGTGTTTCACTCTGTTCTGTGTGATCCACTGTATGCTATGTACTGTAGAAGTGAAGGCTGTTCAAATACACTAATAACATGTCACAAAAACTTTACACATACTTTTCTTAAGGCATAATTGTTTATATTCAAGTTATTTAATCCATATGAAAGGATTGTTCGTAGATGTGTATATATAATATAGCCAGTATTATCGTCTAAGACCATGTGGTGACAGTATAATGTCCTCATAAGTGGACACCAGACCCTTGTAGAACAAAATGTGGTATTGTGGTCGAGACAACAGCTTCATATTAAACTTTTTGAATGATGTGCACAACAGTATGAGATTCAGAGGAATTAGAAAGGTGTCTTTATTTTATAGTATGTGTACTCATGAGGTAAGTACTGTAGTGATACATGGGTGTGGGTTTTGTTTTTCCAATCTGTGGGGCATTTGTAGAATTACTTGACCTACCCTCCAAATGAAGGGTCATTATTTTGACCCGACCTGCATATCATAGATGTACTATGGGTGAGTGTAAACACAAAGGTTCTCATTTGGCAAAAATGATACTAACATTATGAAGAGTCAACAGTGTCATCTTTATTTTAGTTCAGGTTCCACATGGTGTGATCTAAAAAAAAAATAGCATAATAACCTTATAGAAATGACTCCAAATTTGCATCAGAAGTTGATTGTAAAATATCTGTATCAGATTGGAATCTGCAAAACTAATCATAAAAATAAAAATTTTGATTTGAAAAAAAAAAACAAACAAACCCCAGATTAGGACATCACTAGTCACATATTAACTCAGAACCTCATTTGCACATGCGGGTCACTTCAGTCGTATTCAGTTCGTACTCAAAACTGACAGAATTCACATTTAATGTTAATATGAACACGTTTAAAAACTACATTTCACTGAAAAATCTAAATTGTGCTTTAAGACTACTGTATGATCTGTATAGTTTTTATGTTCATTTCTTATATCAGTGTTTTTTGTAAAGGCATATGTACTATATGCACACATAAGGGCAGGGGTACAATAAGACAGGACACACAAAGAAACAAGGGTAAAGGTCAGACTAGATAAAAAGGAAGTTCAACAAAACAAGTCGTGACAAACACCAAGTCATACCTCATTTCCTGGATATGACAAGTTATCAAGACTGTTCTGTAATTCAGTCACACACGCTGAGGCAATGAAAACTCAACACCAGTTTGATTTAAAATGGTTTTTTTTAATACATTTATGTTTGTATCTGAGCCTTATGTTGAAAACTTTCAAATAGCCTGCAGCAATCACAATCGCACAGACACAAACAAGTCCAATAGTACCAGTCCATAAACAATTACATGCCAGACCAAGTGTAAGAAAATCCTTTGGACAGGTACAGTCTATAACATTCAATGAGGTCACAGCTCATTTATTTTATTTTGACAATTTCAATATATTGGGAGTGATTTGACTGAACTTTTACAGGAATAAACATTAATTAAAAAACAAGTTGAAAATTTAAAATCACAAAACTGAAAGAAACGCATTCAAAACTAAACTTCAAAAACAGTCAATATGGTCGACATCTCTACAACAATATTGCCATCTCATGGTAAGATTCTACATTACAATAAATAAGTATTCAAAAAGACTAAACTGTGCTGACCTATGACCCCAGACCTCCTCCTCCACCCTCTCCTGTGTGATGATGGACCTGCCCCCTCCCCCCTTTCATCTACAGCAGGGGTCTGTAACCCTGGTCCTAGAGTGCCACTGTCCTGCAGGTTTTACATGTATCCCTCTTCCAACATGTGATTCAAATGATCCACCTATCATCAGTCTCTGCAGCAGACTGATAATGGCCTTCAGGTGCTGAAAGAGGGAAACATCTAAAACATGCAGGACAGTAAGCTCAGACCCTGAGCAAAAATACAGCAAAATTTAAAGCCTTACATTTTCATTGCCTCCAAATGTGTGCATATTTACAGGTCCTAAAAAAAATTTGCACATTGTAATAAATGTTTTCTGTAATGTACTGATAAACACACTTCCATATATTTTCAATTCAATACAACTGAAGTAGTTCAAGCCTTTTATTGTTTTAATATTGATGATTTTGGCAATAAGTTAAGAAAAATCAAAAATCCCCATCTCAAAAATATAGCGGATTTCATCCACCAAAAAAAAAGAAAAATTTTTTAATACGAATGAAAGTCAACCTTCAAATAATTATGTTCAGTTATGCATGGTCAGGAATCGTTTTGCAGAAATGAGCCTGTTACTGCTGAGGTGTTATGAACCAGGATGCTTCAGTAGAGGCTTTAAGCTCCTCCACAGTGTTGGTCTGGTGTCTTAACTTCCTGTTCACAATATCCCACAGATTCTCTCTGGGGTTCAGTAGTACCATGGTCAGTACCAGTGGTTCTGGTACTGTGAGCAGGTGTCAGGTCCTGCTGAAAAAAAACTAAATCATCTCCATCAAGCTTTTCAGCAGATAGATTTTGGAGACCTTCATGCTTCCGATAGTTCGCTGATAAAACACAGGACCAACACTAGCAGGTGAGAATCTTTTGCAGTTCTTTACAGTTCATTTATTGATTCAGATGATTAGGTTAATAGGTCATTAAAGTACCTTTTCATGATATGCACATTTTTTGACATGGGGATTTTGGGTTTTCATGAGCCGTTTGCCAAAATCATCAGTATTAAAACAAAAGACCCAAATTATTTAAGTTGGTGTTAAATGAATCTAAAATATATTAAAGTAATTTTTATCTTTACATTATGGATTTTATTACAATATGCTACTTTTTTTGAGAAGGACCTGTATATTTTTTTTATCCAGTTTCTTTCTTACCTGTATGTGAAACAAAAACAAAGTCAAATCAAATTATATTTGGAGAAAAAAAGTTTTTTATTCTTGGATTTCCAAAAAAGCCACATTTAAAATGATTAATTTATTCAGTCCAATGTCTTAATAGTCAATAGAGTAGTTTTTGTTCTGGATAATGGTTCCTCTGAGGGTCCACAGTCTGTCTTGTGTCTCCTGTGGGGTTCTGCTCCACTCTTCCTGGACCAGATCCTCCAGCTGGTTCAGTTTGGATGATCTAACATCACTCTGGTCTTCAGCTCCTCTACAGTTTCTCTAGATGGTTTATCTCAGGACTTGGACTGGGTCATGTCCTTGAATCGCTACTGCACTACCTTGGTGGTTCTACTTGGCGTTAGTGTCCTTCTGGGACGTCCAATCAGGAGTTTCTCTACAGACACTTTCACATTGTCATCCAGGATGTTGATAAAATTATTTTAAATATCTCATGTCTTGTAACTTCATAAGTTTTGTGGAACCATGATCAGAGAAGTTCCTTAGGATTATAGCCTCTAACCATCACATTATGTTTCCTCCAATAGAACAACACAACTAAGCAGACATCCAAACTGAAGAACACTGTCCAACCATCACCACGGAAACACAAAGAAGCATCCAAACTGAAATACACCGTCTAACCATCACCACAGAAAATCATCCAAACTGACGAACACTGTCCAACCATCATCAAGCATGGTGGTGTTAGCATAATGCTAAGGAGTGCTTTCTCTGCCAGTGGTACTGAGAACCGCATCAAGATACAAAGCATCAAGAAACAGGAAAATTATATCAACGTCTGGACGACAACATGATCAACATCTGCAGAGAAACTCCTGGTTGGACGTCCCAGAAGGACACTAACGCCAAGTAGAACCACCAAGGTAGTGCAGTAGTGGTTCAAGGACATGACCCAGTCCAAGTCCTGAGATAAACCATCTAGAGAAACTGTAGAGGAGCTGAAGACCAGAGTGATGTTAGATCATCCAAATGGAACCAGCTGGAGGATCTGGTCCAGAAAGAGTGGACCAGAACCCCACAGGAGACACAAGACAGACTGTGGACACTAAGAAGAACCATTATCCAGAACAAAAACTAGTCTATGGACAATTAAGAAAAGACATTGGACCGAGTAAACCCAGGATATGAATCATTATGAAAATCCACTAAAAATACTCCTGAATTTTTTTTTCCCTCCAAATATTTGTTCTATACACACATACACACTACTGGTCAAAAGCTTTAGAACGTCCAAACTTTTCCAGAATGTCAGTGAAAATTATGCAGTTCTTCTTGGCACCAAATGTTGAGGCTTGATCGACCTCCACTGTTGCAGAAGTTGGTTCAACACATTTCAATCTACCCCAAGAGGCTTTTTTGGAGATTTGTGAAATGGAAAAAAAAAAAAAAACACCTTTAACAAACAAAAATGTGACATGACAGACCACCATTGGCAGTATACAAATACTTACTCTTCATGTGTGTGTTGTTGTCATAGAGATATGAAGAGCCATGATGTCAGGACGACTCAGTCTGGTCCAGTCCATGGAAGTCATGATGAAAAGACAAAAAATTAAAGAATTTAACACTTTCAAAATGTACAAAATAAAAGGTTCAAAAACTTAAGTGTACTTTGTATTAGTGTCAATATTTGTGAAGTCTAAACTGAAACTGATATTTTTTGTCACTCCAATCAATGCAGATTTTCCTGTTAACAGAATTCAATCAGTGGAGCATTTAAGACGCTTTTAAAAGAAAATAAAAAGTGCATCAACATCTCCACAACAATATTGCCATCTCATGTTAAGATTCAACATTACAATAAGTACAATAAGTATTCAGAAAAACTAAACTGTGCTGACCTATGACCCCAGACCTCCTCCTCCACCCTCTCCTGTGTGATGATGGACCTGCCCCCTCCCCCCTTTCATCTACAGCAGGGGTCTGTAACCCTGGTCCTAGAGTGCCACTGTCCTGCAGGTTTTACATGCATCCCTCTTCCAACATGTGATTCAAATGATCCACCTATCATCAGTCTCTGCAGCAGACTGATAATGGCCTTCAGGTGCTGAAAGAGGGAAACATCTAAAACATGCAGGACAGTGACACTCTAGGACCAGGGTTACTGAATGGATCTGTGGTTTTCCCCAAAGTTTCTTCTTTCCCACTGGGTTTTGGAGTTTTTTTTCTTGCCGAGAAGGAGAGTCTAAGGAGAGGGGATGCCTGGGACTGCATCTATTTCTGTCATTGATTGTTCTCTCCAATCAACCCTGTAAAGCCCTGTGAGACGACATTGTGATTTGGGACTAGAAATAAAATTTAATTGAAAATGTTAAGGAAAATCACCCTGGAATGGTTACGGTTAAAATTAATTGACCCCTACTATCATATGTGAAACATAAAATAAAAGAAGAATTTCATACATCTGCCTACAGTGGGGAAAATGGTCAATTACAAATGACACTCATGTTTTATGTTCCCATTTTCATGGGAAAATAAAACATGTACAATTTAAAGATGCTACAACTAAAAAAATATACCTAAAAGCAAACATATACACCAAATGTATTTAAGCTCAGGGTTAGCTTGCTACGCTAACAGATGTATTCATCCATGCACCTTGGGCCTGTGAACCCTGGTGTTCCACATCATCGCCGCCATCGCCAAAAATTCATCATGAAACAAAATGTGTATCATCCGACTCAGAAAATGCAAACGTTGACACCAAAAACATCTGGAAAGGGCTCCCATGCTTGTCAGTCTCTGTGATGCCAGAGTTTTCTATAAAAAACTTGATTAGCCTGACAACAAATTCTTCCACAGACTCATCTTTCTGTGTCCATATTGCAACAAAAAGGACAGTCATCTTTAATCCTCTGAAGCACTTCATATACACCCTGTCTGTAAGACGCAACATTTCTGTTATGGCCAATAATCTTTGGTAATTTAAAAGTCTGAATAACGTGTTGTAATCATGTCCCTGTAAGTTACCGCTCAGTGCACCCCAAGGTGAAGACTTTTCCTCACCGTCTTCTTCTCCCTCCACTGTGATCAGGAGGTGAGGGGAAAAGGGGGAGGAACCCATGCAGCCTGTTGTTGATAGGCATGTGGAGGAGGGGCATCTGTTGCAGGTGTTTATGGTGCAGAGACATACCAAGGTGTTTGATCATCTTCTGGTGAGAGAGACAATGGACCAGCACCTGGAAGAGATGGTTACAAAACAGCCTTTCCTTTCCCTCTTATCATCACTTTTCCTGTTCTTTCAATGCAACCAAACATTCATCCTCCCTTTTCAAAAATGGCATCTTTCTGCCCATTCTTTTCTTTCCCTACTTTCACTCATTCTTCCACATTTGCAAGAATTTTATGTGTTTATCTACTTTTCTCATGTCATCTGACTTAATGCTTTATATATATATATATATATATATTTTTTTTTTTTTTTTTCTTTCTCTCTTGGTTTAATTTGTCCTCGAGTTGTAATATCTGGTATCTAGTTAGTAGGACTTAACGTATTTGGTTCTTTCAAACATATGTGCTCAACGTTCCAGTTAATAACTCAGATTACTCAACATTGATTCAAAACTACTTGTTTCTTGTAAACCTACACCAGGCCTGAACCAGTATTGAACAAACTCATTTAATCATATTCCATAAAAATGCTTCGTTATTTTTTAAAAATTGGAACAATACATCTCACCATTTAGTTTGATTCGTTTGGATCCCGGCGCTTGTAATCAGCGCCCCTGAGCTGGTCCTCGTCACTCAGTCCTTTTTGTGCGAGGTTTGAGGATGAATCTTAAATGATCCAGGATGGCGCCTTTTCCCCAGACTCAGGACACTGACGACCAGCTGCGGGATCCCATCCTCGTCGCCAAATTGTTTCAGAATTATTTCAGTTTCATTAAGAACGATCTTTAGAATAATCATAATAAGTTCTGTTCAACACAGAACACACACACACACACAGGAGCATGTATGTGGAGAGATCTGTGCCAGACCAAGGAGACACAGGTACTTATACAGATACAACTGGCCAATCAAAAGGAAACAAGAGTTTGGGTAGGGTTAAGATAATAAAAAATAGTTCAGGTAGATTCTGAATAAAAAATAAACATGTGGTGTCTGGTTAAAAAAATACCTCTACTGCTCAGGGGATGAACTGATCCCATCGCAGTCGGCCAAACTGAGTAATGAAAGGTTTTAAACCATCGCACAAACTGGAGGATCATAACTAGAATAAGACACAGTAGATTTATAGTCACTGATAATAATTAGACCACTCCTGTTTTCTTCACTTTCTTGTTCATCTTAATGCCTGGTACAACTAAAGGTACACTAGTTTGGCCAAAAATAAAAAGTTTAATTTCAGAGCTGATATCTATCGATTTTCCACTTTTCTAGATCATTTCAGGCATTCCATGTTATCTTTTCTGTATTTTAGTCACATGACATGCATAGGAATTAGTGATTGTATAAGCATTGGTCTTGATGGTACAATGTTTTTTTTTTCATAACTATGTGCTTTATCACATCTTACCTCCATCTATGTCTTCGCTGCCAAAGTAGTTCCGGTAAAAAAAGCATGAGTTCGATCCTGTAGCACTTGTAGAGGGTCACCAGGAAGATCAGAAGCATCAGGATGGCCCCTAGACCCCCAGTCAGCTCCACAGTGTACATGAGCTCAGCTAAAATGGCCACCGTGAATGGAGGGAAAAGCAGCAAAAAAAGAGAAAAATAACAGACATTTCATCAATTTTTGGGTAAAATGACTCTAGTCTTAAGGGTCCGATCGGACACAGACACAGATTAGTAGCTTCACATGCACAACAGAAGGACAGGAATTAGTGGCTTTGTCATCAGATCATTTACCAATCAACATACTGAGTCCAAACCATGTGTTCAGGGAGAAGAAATGAAGAAGATAGTGTCCAAAGGGCTAAAATTATATGTACTGTAAATAAAGTGTTAATCTTAGATCACCTTGGAAGCTTTCATTAAACGCACTGAGATTTCTTACAATAACATACAATAAAAACCAGTAAATAAGAAAACCTGAAACATTAACAGCTTAAGACTCGTCACAATTATGCAGTGCAGTAAAGCATATGCAGTGTCCTTGTACCAGATCAGACTTCTGGCTTGTAATTTTATCTTAAATATCACTTCAACGTCAGTGTCATGGTACCAACAAAACCCTGCTTCTTTGGTTTGTGCTGGAGGGACTCAGTCGTGATCACATCAAGGGAGTTTTTGTTCTTTGCTTGTCATAAGCCCAGAAGGGATCCAGGGAAATGCACGTGTTGGATATGAGCTTGTAAACCACAGGGATTCACAGTTGAAAATGAGACCAAACACACCTACCTGTATGTGTTCTGTGCATTTTGTGGAAATGGGCCACAAAATATGAATGGAAATCAAAGCCAATATCAGTCTAATGTCTAAGGCAGTGTTTCCCATCCCTGGACCTTTGAGGCACACTACCCTGCATGTTTTAGAGGTTTCTCTCTCCAATCACACCTGATTCAAGTGTTCAGCCTATCACCCAGCTCTGCAGGAGATTGATAATGACCATCAGGTGTGTTCACCTGAATTTTTAATCTAAGAATTTTGACTTTCTTCATTTTCACTTTACTTAATGCACCTTATAGTGCAAAAAAATACTGTCATAATATAATATAATATAGATGATTGATAAAAAGACAAAGGTAAAGAAATAACGTTGCTAAAATATATAAATTGTGGAATAGTTTGCCATTACCTAGCCTAAAACATACATGTTAGTGTGCATTTTTAAAAAGGCAGTGAAAGCAAAAGTGACTTCTGTAGTAGTTTATTGAGTTATTCAGCAATGTACTCACGTGCATTTTATCAATTGTCATCCACAAATGTGTAATGAACAGCTGGGCTAGTTCTCCACCAAACATGCCAGGTTCCCTGTCATTGCCGTAGTTAGTCTCGTGAATGATGCAGACTTTTGTGAAAACACCAACAACCGTGCAAACAGGCACGTGCAAGTATCTACAATCCATTCACAAATTGTGGCGCAACTCACCCAGTCGTAGGAAAACTGTGCTCGCCATCTGTCATTCGTTAATTGCTCCCACGCCGTTCGCAACTTAACTTTGAATGTCTAGTTTACACCGATGTCCAGTGGTTGCAGTTCCTTCGTTAAACCGCCAACAATGACAGGAAGCTACGAGTTCATCCGCGGCACTTGTTCTTTCACAGCGGCTGCTCGGGTCCCATGTTCCTCCGCGTAATTGATAGCGTTCAGTTTAAATTACAGGTGTCTTCGAGGGCCACTATCCCGCACATTTTCGGCGTTTCAGCACACCTGATTCAATTAATCACCAGCTCATCACCATGGAAACGCCCTTCTACTTCCGGTCCATTGGTGCTTAGCTAGCAAAACAACTGAATGGGAGCGAGTCGAGCTAAAGTCTGATTCCGTTTGACAAGTGCTCTGAAATTCACATATGATAGCGGTTAATAACAAATAGTTGATGTGGCATATATATATATATATATATATATATATATATATATATATATATATATATATATATATATATATATATATATATATATATATATATATATATATATATATATATATATATATATATATATATATATATATATATATATATATATATATGCAGACCAGCTGTTTTTGATGGGAAGCAAACATGACTAGGTTTTATGTGGGCTTAGTAAAGACTACAATGTGTCGCGTATGTGACGTCACACTCAGCTGTGGTGACACCACTGGTTAAACTGTGTTTCAATTGTCCCTTCACAGGTGCCATTATCTGTCGTCCTGAGCCAAATAGTTGTTTTGCGTAATGCACATACTGCGGGTGTGGCTATAGTGTCGTCTTTCACACCCACAGAGTCTATATTTTGTACAGTATCTGTTTGATTGAACATGTTATATGCTATGTCTATCAAAGGTTATTGATATAGTACATAAATTACAATTAGGTGTATATATATATATATATATATATATATATATATATATATATATATATATATATATATATATATATATATATATATATATATAACCTTAGCTTTAGTCCACTCGGTGACCCACTGTTTGGAGAACATGTGACTAACTGTAGTTGTTGTGTTTTAACACTCCTTCATTATTAGCATAAAACCAGCCGTAACTACAGGATAAAACATAAACTACCTCTTTCAGAAATGCTTAAACTTTTCACAGTTAGCTTGAAGCTCTTGTATTGTCGGCCTTTGTTGTTATTTGGGTCAGATATTGCGCATGCGCAGAGTGAAGTCTTCCTCTCGCGTTACCTTGACGAGATCTTACTTTGTCATAGTGCTGCCATCTAGTGGTTATTGTTAGTCATGACTAATGTTCATTTGTTTCACATGAAATACTATCAACATTTACTTTACAAATAAAATTAATCTTCAATTAAAAATAATAAAAAATTCAATGAAGTAATTTAATTTGCAACGAAATACATAAACATGAATTAATAAATAAAAATTACGAACAAAGTTAAAACAACTGAACAACTTCTCTTGATGTTAATTTAGAATTTAATGAAGAAACATTTATTGAAACAGATTAAATTCATGTTTTTGTATTAATTTGTGTCATTTTTTAACTGAATTTAATCTCATTCTGTGTCAAATATAAACTCATATTTTCAGGTCACACATTTAAATCCACTAAATGATTAAACAGTAGTTTCACTGCCCTCTACTGGACACTGCTCACTATTACAACACAATTAATACAAAGAATTCAGTTGAAGAAATTTTGCTTTGTTTTTCTTTGCAAAGTAAATGACTTAATTTTTTTAATAAGATTATGTTTATTTGTAAAGTTATTTGGGTCAGATATTGCGCCTACGCAGAGTGAAGTCTTCCTCTCGCGTTACCTTGACGAGATCTTTGTCACAGTGCTGCCATCTAGTGGTTGTTGTTAGTCATGACTAATGTTCATTGGTAGATTTTTTTCTTTATTTCATGTAACATCAACAAACATCTAGAAAACAGAAAACAAAGATAATCCATGAAATTAATGGTTTCTAAATATAATAATAAAAAATACTAATGAAATAAACAACAATTACATTTTTACTTCCCTGCGTCAGATTAAACGACAAAGCAGATAAACATACTAAAGACCTTCAGCATTCTGAGATCTAACTTTTTCCAGAGTCTAAAAACATAACAAGTTCCTTCAACAAAACCTGCACATGAGATGTATATAATTATTCATATCAGAGTGAAACAATAGAATGTGAACACTATTGACACAGTGCAGCAAGCTGTATGTATTTATCTGTGGAGCTTAGCTTTAGCCACCTTAGCTTTAGCCACCTTAGCTTTAGCCACCTTAGCTTTAGCCACCTTAGCTTTAGCCACCTTAGCTTTAGTCCACTCGGTGACCCACTGTTTGGAGAACATGTGACTAACTGTAGTTGTTGTGTTTTAACACTCCTTCATTATTAGCATAAAACCAGCCGTAACTACAGGATAAAACATAAACTACCTCTTTCAGAAATGCTTAAACTTTTCACAGTTAGCTCGAAGTTCTTGTATTTTCGTTTTGTTGTTGCTTGGGCCAGAAATTGCGCATGCGTAGACGGATGTCTTCCTCTCGCGTTACATTGACAATATCTTACTTTGTCACAGTGCTGCCATCTAGTGGTTGTTGTTAGTCATGACTAATGTTCATTGGTAGATGTGAGATGGTAAGAGGGAAGGGGCGGTGCTCAAGACTTTCTCCGTGGAGCCGCCATGTTGGAGTGGTGATACTGTCCATTCAGTTTTCCATTCATATTTAACAGGACAGACACATCTTCTGAGCATTTTATTAACAGTACTGCGCTAAAACTGAAACCAGATTTCTACGTGTGTTATTTCATACGTTAACTATGATTAATATCATATGTTTGGGCTTGTTTTATTAGTCATAATTAGCTTAATATTGTGGGATTTTCTGATTTGAAAAGAAGATAAATCCCAGGTCATGACTACGTAATGAATGCATTGTAGTTGAATCTGCTCTATGGAGGCTCCACGGCTCATCCTGAACACAGACCCCGTCAGTTATCATCGAACATCGACCTCATATTTGGACCTGGCTGTGGCGGCCATTTTGGATTTCTTCATTTCAAGGCATTATGGGACATGTTTGAGGCCAAGATACAGAAGATTTGAATTCAACACCCTTCAAAACCCCTAAAAACACCGTATGACAAAAATGAAGATGAAATGCTTTTATAAATTAGGAGTGAATATTTAATAATTATTATTGTAAATTAATGGATTGAAATGGGAATAGCGAACCATACACAGACCAATGTTCATGGTTTTTAATTTGAAACAAAAATTATATATATATATATATATATATATATATATATATATATATATATATATATATATATATATATATATATATATATATATATATGTATATGTATACAGGAAATAAAAAGACAAGGCATGGAGTCGAAGTTTGACAGTTTGTTTATTTCAACTTCTATGACAGATGAAGGAAAAGGCCAACATGTAAATGAATGTGTTCAGACAAAGGCAGGAGAAAGAGCTGAACATAAAGTCACACCAGCATAGGTTTATTTACAGCAGCTGTTCACCTTTAGTGCACGCTAGTTCTGAGCAAGAAAACTGGGACCAAACCAGAGGTGGAAAATAACAAAGTACAAGGACTTCCTTTACTGTGCTTAAGTACATTTTTTAAGTATATGTACTTTACTTGAGTATTTTTTTTTTTTACTTTTACTCCCTACATTTTTGTACAAATATCTGTACTTCATACTATTTACATTTATATAAATATTTGTACTTTATACTCTTTTCATTCTCAGAATAGAGTCATGACTTTTTCAAACTAGACAAATGTGAGTCACAGTACCACAATAGTGGTAAATCAGAAATTGTGATTTACAATATCATAATTTTGACTTTTTTTCTAATAATGATCAATTTCTTATCTCATAATTCTGATATTTTATCATACAATTTAGATTATGTTTCTCCTATTTACAACCTTTACATTTTTTCTAAATACCCACTAACCTGAGTACCACGACCAGATAAAACACGTCATCTACACACTAACACACTTCTAAAGGTTTTATTGTTTTATATTTTTGACATTTTTCAGTTTTTTCTGCTTAAATCAGTATTATTTCATCCAGTTTTACATTTTAATTTATTACAATTAAGAAGTTTTAATTTTTTACTTCAGTAAAGTAGTTCTTCTACTTTTACCAGAGTATTTTTTCACACAAGTAGCTGTACTTCTACTGCAGTACAGAAGGGGAGAACTTTGACCACCTCTGGTTCTGAGCAAGAAAACTGGGACGGAACCAGAGTCAGAACTGGAAGGCACACGTTCAGTCTGGAGATTAAAACAAAAACTAAAAGAAAAAGAAGAAGTCAACATTCACACACAGTTGTGTTTAACGTCTGCAGTTACATAAGGCCTTTCAGAATGGAATGGAGCGGTCGGATATTTGGGATCATTTCGCCAAGATGGCACTGAAAACTATGACGTCAAATAATGGTGTGAGGTCCAGTTGACTCCACAGCATTCTATGCAGGATCAGTGTTAGTCATAGTCAGACTAGGCGGCCGCCTAGGACACTAGAAGTCCCACAGAATTAGAATATTGAGATACTGTATTTTCTGGACTATAAGGTGAACTAAAAAGACTTTAATTTAATATGAATTTAATATATGAATTAATACTGGTTATGTTTAGTGACTGGGAATTTAGACTTTTTATCTGATCATTGAGACTTTTTATCTGATAACTTAGACTTTTTATCTAATAATTTAGACTTTTTATCTGATCATTTAGACTTTTTATCTGATAATTTAGACTTTTTATCTGATCATTTAGACTTTTTGTCTGATCATTTAGACTTTTTGTCTGATCATTTAGACTTTTTATCTGATAATTTAGACTTTTTATCTGATCATTTAGACTTTTTATCTGATCATTTAGACTTCGCTTGATGCACCTTATAGTCCAGTGCACCTTACATATGAAAAACCCTAAAAATATAAACCATTCATTGACAGTGTGCCTTATTGTGCGGAAAATACAGTGGTACCATTGGATTCTCTGACCCCAAAAACATGGGTTTAACAGTTAAAACCACCATTTAAATTTATTCACAGGCTGAGATATTCTAAATAAGAATTTAATGGCGGCCATTTTGTAATTAAGCAATATTGCTGCCATATAGACATATGGACGAAGGCAAACATTGATTTTCTAATTCTATACACTATAACCTTTACAAAAATATACAGTTTACTGAATCCCCAGTACTAGTAGTTGGGAGCATTTAGATTATTGACCTGTTATCATAAATCCCCTTCACGTCTCAGGGCTAAATGATCACAACATTTACACCCTTAAATATAACTGTTAGAACATTCCATTCATTTTTCTACCTTTAAGGTGGATCCGCTTCAGTCCAAATATTTTACATTCAGTATACTCGAAGGTACGATGTGTCAAAGCAAGATACAAGTGTTCACGTGTGGATTAAAAATGTTTAAAAACACTGGAGGGAAATAAACTCAGCTCCTCCTGCGACTTCAGCTGATGTTGTACTCGCTCAGTTCCACCTTAAATCCACAGGAAGGAGGAAGACACAAAATGAAGAGGAACGGTGACTGTAGTGTAAAGCAGGAGTGTCAAACATACGACCTGTGGGCCAAAACCAGTTCGGTTTGGTTCTGTCTCTTCTGGTCCTACCAAAACGGTGGTTGGAGCTGGAATGTAGCAGCTTGTTGGGTTAGGTGGAGGCGGGGTCAGGTAGTGGTGGTGGAGGCGGGGTCAAGTAGTGGTGGTAGAGGCGGGGTCAGGTAGTGGTGGTGGAGGCGGGGTCAGGTGGAGGCAGGGTCAGGTAGTGGTGGTGGAGGCAGGGTCAGGTAGTGGTGGTGGAGGCGGGGTCAGGTAGTGGTGGTGGAGGCGGGGTCAGGTAGTGGTGGTAGAGGCGGGGTCAGGTAGTGGTGGTGGAGGCGGGGTCAGGTAGTGGTGGTAGAGGCGGGGTCAGGTAGTGGTGGTGGAGGCGGGGTCAGGTAGTGGTGGTGGAGGCGGGGTCAGGTGGAGGCAGGGTCAGTAGGAGGAGATGTCAGAGGAGCTGCTGCTGGTGCTGGTGGTCTGAGCTCTTTTAATGTAGAGGTTGAGCAGCTTCATCTGTGGAAACAAAACCAACAGACAGAACCTAAAGAACCTGCTGGTACTAGTACTACCACCCTGTACTGCAATACAAGTACTACTACTGGTATGGAAAAACTGTCCACACAATATTGTCCTGTACAGAGGTGGAAGGAGCTTAATCTGTACTGTACAGTGAACACGTCTGCTTATCTGCAGCGCACGTTAACATCAGTCTATAGAAAAGAACATCTTTACTCAAAGAAAGAGAAATACTTAAATGCAAGTAAAATTAAATGATTCTATTGAACATGTTGAATTTTATCATGACAAATGCTCAGGAACTGGTGCAGCGTAAAACTTCATTCCAAACTTTTCATTGTGTCAGTGTATGGATACATATGGGATCACCTTCCCTTCTGAACATGAGTAAAGAAACAGAAGATTTTCCCAGGGTACCTTGCTCCCGGTGAGCTGTGCCAGGTAAGGTTTGAGCTCCTCTCCAATCACAGAGTAGATGGCGACCAGACAGAAGACGCTAGCTTTCCTCACACTACTCTCCGTGTTATCGTAACCCTGCGAAACAACAAAGAAAAAGCATCAATAATGATCAGTTCAGTTCAGTTTTAGTCCATTTTACTGCACACTGCAGGACAATCAATACTAGTGGAAACACAGATAATCATCCACCACATTATGGATTTTTGAGGCATTAGGTAAACTATATATTTTTGTAAAGGTTATAGTGTATAGAATCAGAAAATTAATGTTTGCCTTTGTCCAGATGTCTATATGGCGGCCATATTGCTTCATTACAAAATGGCCACCATTAAACTCGTATTAAAATGGTGGTTTCAACTGTAAAAACTATGTCATCATTTAGATTTTTAATCTCATAATTGTAACTTTTTATCTCATAATTCTGACTTCGCTTAATGCACCTTCTATATGAAAAACTTAAATTAACCATTCATTAACAGTGTGCTTTATAGTGCTGAAAATACAGTCGTACCATTGGATTCCCTGACCCTGAAAACATAGGTTTACCCCCCCCCCCCCCCCCAAAAAAAAAAAAACTCCCACTGAAGCTAAAATGTGAACATAATAAACTGGACTATAAAGCACATTGGCGTCGAGCGTGTACATGCGGCGTGCGCTTGCTTTGGCGGGTGTCTGACCTGCAGGAGTCCAGGGATGACGTCAGGCAGCAGCTGATGCAGCGTTTCCTTGGCGATGTGTTCGATGGCCCTAGTCTGCATCTTGATGGCGGCCAGGTTGACGGGGTAGTCGGCCGTCTGCACGATGGGGCACAGCACCTTGACGCACTGGTCAGGGTGGATGGAAGCGGCCAACGTGGACGCCGCCTCCTCCGCCGCTCGCACCACCTGTAAATCAGAGCGCACGGTCAGAGGTCAAAGGTCAAAGGTGTGCATGCGGGCAGTAGACATGGATGGTGGTAGGTAGGTCCTGCCTCCTTGTGTGAGTCTTTGTGGGCCTCCAGTGTCTTCATGATGGTCAGCTCTGCGTAGTTCTTGAAGCGCAATGGTTGGTTCCTCAGGATCTCCTTCAGAACCCGCATCGCTAGAGCCCGGATGGTGTGCTGAGGGAGGGTTCGATTAGATTAGAGTAGAGAGGCTACCAGAAGCCTTTTGTGAAGGCAGCAATTAGACTCTTCAATGTGTAATAATGATCTTTTTATGGGTGTGATCTGTCTGTCTGTCTGTCTGTCTGTCTCCTTACATCTTTGTCTCCTAGTGTCTCCAGTAGCAGCAGTAGTGTAGTTTTAAAATGCTCCTCCCACACCACCACGCTGTCCTCTCGTGCCACCTTCAGCAGCTCCAGCAGCGTTCTCCGCCGCTCGTCCAGGCCCGGCTCCGCCCCCTGTACCTGGGACAGCGCCTTCAGCAGATCCCCCACCAGCTCCAGCTGCTCTGCAGCACTCACTGCAGACAGAGTTAGCGTTAGCGTTAGCCTCGGCTTCTTCCACAGGTGGAAAGTAACTAAGTAAAGGTACTTCATTACTGTACTTAGGTACTTACTCCCTACATTTTTATATAAATATTTGTACTTTATACTCTTTACATTTATATAAATATATGTACTTTATACTCTTTACATTTATATAAATATATGTACTTTATACTCTTTACATTTATATAAATATATGTACTTTATACTCTTTACATTCTCAGAATATTCCTGTGACATTTTTTTAATCACAATTCTGATTTTTTTCAATTTAAACTTTGCCTTTTTATCTCATAATTTCAGCTCTTTTTCTCATATATTTTTTTATCTCACAATTTGGACTTTTTTATTTCATAATTATGCATTTTCATAGAATAATTATGACTTTTTAATCTCAATTGTGACTTTTTTTTCCCCATTTTTCCTACATTTTCTGTCCATATCCACTAAACTGAGTAACTGACCTGATCAAACACATTATCTTCACAGTAACTCACTTTTAAAGGATTTATTTTAGATACTTTTGAAACTTCTAAGACCTTTCTTGGTTAAATAAGTATTTCCTCCATGGTAAAAAATAAAAATTAACTTTTTACTTTATTACAATCGAAAAGTTGTACTTTTGTACTTTTACTTCAGTAAAGCAGTTGAATCAGTACTTCTACTTTTACCAGAGTATATTTTCACACCGGTAGCTGTACTTCTACTTAACTACAGATTGTCAGTACTTTGATCACCTCTGGTTTCTTCTCTTCATTGAGGAAAATAAAAGACCACAAATATCCTACGTAAAAGTCGCACGGTCGTTTTAGAGTCGTATATTTTTCATCGCCGTACCAGGAAAGCTTTTGGGGTTGAAGACTTTGTTGTCCACACATTCTTGTTGGTGTCCTGGAAAAGACGACAAACACCAAAACACAAAAAGTATTAAATTTTTCCATTTTATCTGTCACATGTCATTATATTTTTGCATATGTCAATAATTCGCATCAGCATCACTTAATTTGCATGATTATTTTTGGAACTACTGTATTTTCTGGAGTATAAAGTGCACTTAAAAGTCTTTAATTTTCTCAAACAACCAACAATGTGCCCTCTGTAATGCAGAAAATACTGTAAATTTGTATTAAATTCAAGATTTTTTTCTGTTAAGCTACTGTATGTTCAGGAATATAAGGTTCACTTAAAAATAATTAATGTTCTCTAAAAACCACAGTGCGCCTCATATATGGATTAATTCTGGTTGTGCATAGTGACTGGGCATTTTGGCTTTTTATCAGATAATTTTGACTTTTTATCGACTTTTTCTCCCATAATTTAGACTCTTTTAAAGTTGTATGTTTTGTTACAATTCAACAAGGTTGAGTTATTGTGACTGTTTAGCTTCACTAAATGTGCCTTATATATGTAAAAACATCAAAAAATAAACCATTCATTGGGGTGTTCACCTAGTGTTGGCCTAGTGTTCACCTAGTGTTAGCCTAGTGTTCACCTAGTGTTGGCCTTGTGTTGGCCTAGTGTTGGCCTGGTGTTGGCCTAGTGTTGACCTCATGTTGGCCTAGTGTTCACCTAGTGTTGGCCTAGTGTTCACCTAGTGTTCACCTAGTGTTCACCTAGTGTTGGCCTAGTGTTGGCCTAGTGTTGACCTAGTGTTGGCCTAGTGTTCACCTAGTGTTGGCCTTGGGCACCACATTGACCAGAACCGGCCCTGCTCACCGTCCTTCAGCAGCTCCACGGCGTCTTCCTCCTTGTCCGCCACCTTGTCTGTGGCGTCGCTGTAGTTGTAGGGGTTGTAGTCTCTGAAGTGCGACCCAGCAAAGGAGCGCGGCGACAGCGTGTTGAGCAGCGACGTCTTATTGTCCAGAGCCGTGCGTCCGCCCACCTCCGCCACCGAGACTCCTAACTAAAAAACAGACACGTATCAGAGTGGCGGTGCAAAACAAAACTGGAAAATATGGATCATTTTACCACATTAGATTTGTTTTATTTCTGTTAATATTAAGGTATTTTCTGGATTTCTCCAAAAACCACAGAGCACTAGTCTAGCAGCGCTATCCATATTCAATCCATGTATGGGTCTAGTGGTGTTTATAGTCATAAAAATACACAAAAAATTACACTGAAATGCAGAAAAGTACACTAACATGCACAAAAATACACTAAAATTAAACTAAAATGCACAAAAGTACACAAAAAATTACACTAGAATGCAGAAAACTTCACTTAAATGTAATTATTCAGTGTTGTAGCGACTGTGGCCATCGTCATGGAGACGTGCTCACCATAACGTCACTCCTGGCCTCTATCAGGTCGTCCTGGCTGCGGAAGCTGAAGTTCTGGATGGCCTCGGAAACACCACGAAGTGAACTGTACACCTCCTCTGAGTTCAGGTTTTCACTGCCGTAGTCCAGAACACTGTGGGCCAAAGGAGGGGGGGGGCAGAGGTAGAGTTAGGTCATTATTACAACTAAAACAAATAAAGAGGAAGAAGAAAAAGAAGAGGAAGAAGAGAGAGTAGAAGAATAAAGAGAGGAGGAAACAGGTGTGGGGGCGGGGCTAACTGGGAGTCAGGCATAGGGGAGGGGTTACCTAGGAAACAGGCATGGGGCAGGGTTACCTGGGAGCCAGACCTCTGTGGGAGGAGTTAGTGGTGGAGGTCAGGTGATGGAGGTGGGTCATGTGACCTGAGCTAGACGACGTCTGTAGACGAAGGAAAAACAGATTTGACTGAGTTCACCACATCTGAGTCCACTGAAGGGTGAGAGCGGAGGGGCTTGTTACCATGGCGATGGTGCTGTGGGCAGCGGTGTTCCTCAGGTGGTTGTGCAGCAGCCTGGTGGTTCCGTCCTGGAAGGTTTTGGGCAGAGCGCCGAGGAGCTTCGTGAACTCTGGAGTGTTGAGCTCAAACAGAGCGATCAGAACGCACTGAGCCGCCTGTGGACGCACAACAGACAGGTGGTCAGACAGACAGACAAGTGGTCAGACAGATGGACAGACAGGTGGTCAGACAGATGGACAGACAGGTGGTCAGACAGATGGACAGACAGTTTCATCAGGTCCATGGTTAGATGTTAAAGAAGTGGCAACACAGACTTTAGGAGGATGGGGGGTGTTAAAGAGCTGCTCCTCAGGGTGGGGTGGGGGTGCTTTGGGGGGGCTTCTACCTGCTTACACCTCTCCTCCAGGTTTCCCTCCCCAGGCAGAGAGGCCACGGTGCTGGGTCGACCTGACAACTCCTCCCCCCCTGCCGCTGCCGCCGCCCAGCTATGGAGGGTCTGATGGGTGGAGGGCGTGGCCAAAACACATGACCGTGATTCGGCAGGAAATGAAGAACAAAAAAAAAGTAAAACAAAACTCAGGAGCATGAGATGAATTAAAAAAATTTTTAAAAATTAAATATGTGGAAAAACATTAAGAACTGACATAAGAACAATAAGAACTGACGTAAAAACAATAAGAACTGACGTAAAAACAATAAGAACTGACGTAAAAACAATAAGAACTGACGTAAAAACAATAAGAACTGACATAAAAACAATAAGAACTGACATAAAAACAATAAGAACTGACGTAAAAACAATAAGAACTGACGTAAAAACAATAAGAACTGACGTAAAAACAATAAGAACTGACGTAAAAACAATAAGAACTGACGTAAAAACAATAAGAACTGACATAAAAACAATAAGAACTGACGTAAAAACAATAAGAACTGACGTAAAAACAATAAGAACTGACGTAAAAACAATAAGAACTGACATAAAAACAATAAGAACTGACATAAGAACAATAAGAACTGACATAAGAACAATAAGAACTGACGTAAAAACAATAAGAACTGACGTAAAAACAATAAGAACTGACATAAAAACAATAAGAACTGACATAAAAACAATAAGAACTGACATAAGAACAATAAGAACTGACGTAAAAACAATAAGAACTGACGTAAAAACAATAAGAACTGACGTAAAAACAATAAGAACTGACGTAAAAACAATAAGAACTGACATAAAAACAATAAGAACTGACATAAAAACAATAAGAACTGACATAAAAACAATAAGAACTGACATAAAAACAATAAGAACTGACATAAAAACAATAAGAACTGACATAAAAACAATAAGAACTGACATAAAAACAATAAGAACTAATGTCAGAAGATATAGTTCATATTATGGGATGAAGGTCGGATTGGTTTGTTCAGGTTCAACCGTCGTCTTTTGTTCCAAAACCAATCTAATCAAATAATTTAATCTAATCTAATACGACCCACTCATACTAACCTAGTCATGTATAATCTAATCTAATTAAATTTAATCTAATCTGAACTGAGACCAACAGCATGTGAGCGGAGGCAGTGTTCTGGGCGGGGTCATGAGCGGTGCTGGGGGCGGGGTCATGTATACCTTGCGGACGTCGGAGCTCTTTGGTTCCGTGGTCCAGGTGATGATGCGTGAAACGGCGAGGCGCGTCTCGCTGGAGTTGACGAAGTGGGCGGGGTCCATCTGTCGGGCCAGGGCGTGGATGTATCGCAGAATGGACACCTTCACCTTCAGGTTGGGCGTCTGCGTCTGGTCCACGATGAAGCGCATCAGGATGTTGAACTGCTGCTCCAACGGGAACGAGTCTCTGCAGATAAAAACCCACAGCAGAACCCACTTTACTGCCCCGCCCCCAAAGGTAATAATAAAAATATGATACAGTAAAAAAAGTGTCCTGCTGACCTGGTGATGTCCAGAGCCTTCTGGACTTTAGCGTGGACGGAGCCCAGCAGGTCGGCGCCTGTCTTCTTCAGCAGCTGCGTGAGGAGGACGAACAGCCAGTCCTGGAGCTCGTCTCTATGCAGGACAATGAAGTCCACCAGTGTCTCCAGGAACATGCTGAACACCTGCTCCAAAAAACACAAAGTACAGCTGTGACACAGGCCGCTCACACCAGGACCAGGCGGACCAGGCGGACCAGATGGACCAGATGGACCAGGTGGAGCAGATGGACCAGGTGGACTAGATGGACCAGGCGGACCAGGCGGACCAGGTGGAGCAGATGGACCAGGTGGACTAGATGGACCAGGCGGACCAGGTGGACAAGGTGGACCAGGTGGAGCAGATGGACCACGTTGACTAGATGGACCAGGCGGACCAGGTGGACCAGATGGACCACGTGGACCAGGTGGAGCAGATGGACCAGATGGACCAGGTGGACCAGGTGGAGCAGATGGACCAGGTGGACCAGGTGGAGGCAGGAAATACTTACTCTGGGAGGTTGTCAGGAGAAACTGCCTCTACTACACAGTACTGTATTTACCACACTATAAGGCAGACTGGACTATAAGGCAGACTGGACTATAAGGCAGACTGGACTATAAGGAAGACTGGACTATAAGGCAGACTGGACTATAAGGCAGACTGGACTATAAGGCAGACTGGACTATAAGTCAGACTGGACTATAAGGAAGACTGGACTATAAGGCAGACTGGACTATAAGGCAGACTGGACTATAAGGCAGACTGGACTATAAGGAAGACTGGACTATAAGGCAGACTGGACTATAAGTCAGACTGTCACAGAATATTTAATTTTTTATAGTTTTTCATATATAACACGCATTAATAGAAGTCAAAATCATGAAATAAAAAGTGAAAATGATGAGATACAGAGTTGGCTCGGTGGAGGCGCAGAACACTTACTCTCTGAGGTTTGTTAGAGTCCGTAGC
Organism: Siphamia tubifer; assembly: GCA_020466265.1. Lineage (NCBI taxonomy): Eukaryota > Metazoa > Chordata > Actinopteri > Kurtiformes > Apogonidae > Siphamia > Siphamia tubifer. Next base: position 1,611,634 of record CM035784.1, read on the forward strand.
CGTGGCGATGAAGCCATGCAACGAAGAACAGTGGGTGAGTTAGAGCGCAGACGAAACAGGTTTACAAACACAACAGGTGGACATGCTGCACACAAAGAAAAACTACACATGTGACGAGGTAGAAAATGTGGAAGGTTCTGTAGGTTCTGTTGTGTCCAGGTTCTTACTTTACTGTGAGGGTCTGCGAACATCCTGGTGAAGATCTCACACAGTCTCTTCAGTTCCACGCGGCTGAAGGAGCACAAACACAACATTTAGTTCTAGTCCTAAAACAAATATCAAAGTTCTTTTCATGAAAGTTCCCAAGATGATCTAAGAACTATTTATTTATAGTTAACATGGAAAATACACTGGTACTGCTACTTATGAAATTCATTTGTTCCAGAAGTGTTTTCGTGCCGTGAATTTTTCAGAAATAGTTTCATTTTACATGTAAAAGGTCTGATTGGTTCCAAGGCCCCAATACTACCCCTAAACCCATAATACTACCCCCCTAAACCCATAATACTACCCCCTAAACCCATAATACTACCCCCTAAACCCATAATACTACCCCCTAAACCCATAATACTACCCACCCTAAACCCCCACCTAATACTACCCCCTAAACCCATAATACTACCCCCTAAACCCATACTACCCCCTAAACCCATAATACTACCCCCTACAACCCCCACTACACCCCTAAACCCATAATACTACCCCCCTAAACCCATAATACTACCCCCTAAACCCATATACTACCCCCTACCCCATACACCCCTAAACCCCTAATACTACCCCCTAAACCCCCAATACTACCCCTACCCACCCCAATACTACCCCCTAAACCCCCAATACTACCCCCTAAACACCCCTAATACTACCCCCTAACCCATACTACACCCCCTAATCACTACACCCCCTAACCCCCAATACTACCCCCTAAACCCATAATACTACCCCCTAAACCACCCCTAATACTACCCCCTAAACCCATAATACTACCCCCTAAACCCCCAATACACCCCTAAACCCATAATACTACCCCCTAAACCCCCAATACTACCCCCTAAACCCATAATACTACTCCCCTAAACCCATAATACTACCCCCTAAACCCATAATACTACCCCCTAAACCCCCAATACTACCCCCTAAACCCATAATACTACCCCCTAAACCCATAATACTACCCCCTAAACCCATAATACTACCCCCTAAACCCATAATACTACCCCCTAAACCCATAATACTACCCCCAAACCCCCAATACTACCCCTAAACCCACAATACTACCCCCTAAACCCACAATACTACCCCCTAAACCCACAATACTACCCTTTAAACCCCCAATACTACCCCTAAACCCACAATACTACCCCTAAACCCACAATACTACCCCCTAAACCCCCAATACTACCCCTAAACCCACAATACTACCCCCTAAACCCCCAATACTACCCCCTAAACCCACAATACTACCCCCTAAACCCAAAATACTACCCCCAAACCCCCAATACTACCCCTAAACCCACAATACTACCCCAAAACCCACAATCCTACCCCCTAAACCCCCAATACTACCCCCTAAACCCACAATACTACCCCCCCTAAACCCACAATACTACCCCTAAACCCACAATACTACCCCCTAAACCCCCAATACTACCCCTAAACCCACAATACTACCCCCTAAACCCCCAATACTACCCCCTAAACCCACAATACTATCCCCTAAACCCCCAATACTATCCCCTAAACCCCCAATACTACCCCTAAACTCTTTAAAAATGATAAAAATGTACAGATTTTGTATAAACATGCGTTTTTATAAAATGTAGATTTATATTTTAGTGGGTCCAGGCTAATGTAGGAGTCCAGGACAGAAGAGTTGATCCAGGTCTGGGTCAGAATGAGGATGCATCAGTCTGGTGGATCATGTTTGTGTTTAAATCTTCAGGTAGTCCACTTTGTTTTCCAGTGAGCGTACGTTGGCGAGCAGGACTGATGGAAGCGGCGGTCTGAACAGGTTAGCTCTTAGCTTAGCTGAAAATCCACCGCCACAGACGCACTTCTACTTCCTATGGCTCCGCCTCCCATGTCTCTGAAGGCGGAGCCTCTGTGGGTGGAGACTCCGCTGTAGGACGCTGGATCTGAGCGGCGTAGCAGACCCAGGTTCTGTAGAACGGTCCACGTCTCCAGGCTTGAGGAGTCCAAGTTTGGACCAATTGTCGTTAAACTAATATTTAATCAACTGTTGTAATTCTGGTCCCGATTCCTCTGATCCTTGACCTCTCACCTGAGCATCCTCTGTCCCTTCAGCAGGTTCTGCAGACCCACCAGCCCCTCCTTCCTCTCCGCCCAGTTGGCGCTGGCGCATCGGTTTAGTACCTCCGCCACATCCTCCGTTTGCCGCAGGAAGTGAGGTGCCACGCCACCGTTCCTTGAACTGAACGAGCGCTCGGAGCATGCGCTGGAGGCGTCGCTGTTGGCGTCGTCGTCTGAGTACATGCCGGGCGACTCGTACCGCCGCCGCGCCGGCCGCCGCTGAAGCCACAGGAAACGAAGAGGAGGAGTTTAGAAGAAGAGGAGGGGTTTAGAGGAAGAGGAGGGGTTAGGAAGAAGAGGAGGGGTTTAGAGGAAGTGGAGGGGTTAGGAGGAAGAGGAGGGGTTTAGAAGAAGAGGAGGAGTTTAGAGGAAGAGGAGGGGTTAGGAGGAAGAGGACGAGTTTAGAAGAAGAGGAGGGGTTTAGAGGAAGAGGAGGGGTTAGGAGGAAGAGGAGGGGTTAGGAAGAAGAGGAAGAGTTCAGATGAAGAGGAGGGGTTAGGAGGAAGAGGAGGGGTTTAGAGGAAGAGGAGAAGTTCAGACGAAGAGGAGGGGTTTAGAGGAAGAGGAAGGGTTTAGAGGAAGAGGAGGAGTTCAGATGAAGAGGAGGGGTTTAGAGGAAGAGGAGGGGTTTAGAGGAAGAGGAGGAGTTCAGATGAAGAGGAGGGGTTTAATTTACAAGCAAAACTCCACAGTTGAGTGTCCAGACAGGGGCGTCAAACAGAGGGGCCCATGGGGCAAAACTACCACATGCAAAAACAACACAAGTGACTTTTCTGTTCAATCTTAAAGACAATCTCTGAAAGTTAAACATTATTAACTGATAAAACTTTAGACTCTGGCTCCGATACTCCCACTGGACTGGATTGGACTAGATTCACCTTAGCCCCGCCCACTGACTTTGATGGACGAGGTTGACAGATTAAATAAATTCATGATCCACTACAACACAAGTACCAGGCCTGGAAATTGCATTTTTCAAATTCCAAAACTTTTCCAGGTTTTTTCAAAACCTATGATTAATGACATATTTAATCAATTATTAATTTAAGGATGTATTTATTTATTTAACATTTTTAGCTCTCCATAAATCGCTCTGTATCATGATTTAGATGTCAATCATATCATAAAAAAACAGATGTTGACAGATGTGACAACAAGAGAAGAAGAAGAGCGCATGCAGGAATGTGTTAAAGGGTTAAAGGTCATGCAGTTCATACAGTGTTTGTTTTCTCTACCTTACTCCTGGAGTCTCCTAAAAGCTGAAACGTACGACAGAGCAAACGTTACTGCACAGATACACGTTACAGCGCCGTCACCGTCTCTTTTTCAGCCTCAGCGGCGTCTCGTCTTACCAGAGCATCGGCGACGGCGGCCTCCACCTCTGTGCCGGTGTTAAGGATCCTCATGGCGTTGACGGAGGCGGAGAGCCGAGCCTGATGGGAAAGTCGGTCTGGAAGAGGACGCCAAAAAGATGGGTCAACACGGCAGGAAAAGAAGGAGGTGGAGAAGAAGGAGGTGGAGAAGGAGGTGGAAAAGAAGGAGGTGGAAAAGAAGGAGGTGGCACAGTGACCACTGACACACGCCAAAATAAATACAGAGAAATGACTGAACACACTGAAATAGACCAAAACAGAGAAACTGGTGGAAAAAAATCGACCAAACATGCTAAAATCCACTAAAATCCACACATTTTTTTTAAACCAACGTAAAAATGTGAAGAAGAAATGTACAAAATGTGCTAAACCCCCCCCCCCCCCCCCCCACACACAAAAAAAGTGTAAAAACACATAGGAAATATACAAAAAAAATCACCAAAAATGTAAAATAAATCAAAACAAAGTAGTGGAGAAAAAATGAATGAAACATGCTGAAATTGACTAAAATTCATCCAATTAGCATTAGCATTAGCATTAGAACATTTAGACCAGTGGTTGTCAAACTGTGTTCAGTGATGTTCCCCCTTACAAATTTTAGTCCAGTACCCCCTGACATGGACAAAACACTTTTTGGAAGAAAAAAAGAGGACCAGTGTAAAATCACTGTAAATATTACATCAGTTTTTATCACATCATTTTGACTTCACTTAATGCACCGTATAGGGCGGAAAATACGGTACTTTTAAAAAAATAATAATTTAGAAAATCTCCACGCAGTACCACCACATACCCCCAGGGGTACACGTACCCCCATTTGAGAACCACTGATTTAGAGGATTTGTGTTTGGTTTGATGGTGAATTACGCTAGCGGTGAAACCACGCCCCCTACTGGTCACCTGAGTAGCACTCGGCTGAGGACAGGGCGCTGGTCGAATGGGAGTGACGGTGAGTCGCTGCAGGGGGGAAGGGAAGTCATGGTTACTATGGCAATGACCAGTGGGTGGCTTCACATGGCGTTAATGACCGGATTAAAGCAGAACCTGCACGTTTAGAGAGAACACGCAGAAAGAAAAGAGGTGAAACAGAACCAACTAAAACAACAGCAGAGTTCACATTGTGGTCCTGCCCACTGGGGTCACAATGACCAATGAAATCCATGACCTGCACAGTACCACACAAAGCTTTGTACAACCTTTGACTTCAGCCATTTATACTAGAACCAAGAAGTCCTAGAACCAGGAAGTTCCACCATATTAAGCCTAATTTATTCCTCCAGAACCTGACACATGTGGTCTTTCTGTTCCTGACATTGCTCCTGGAGCTGGTATTTATGCCTCTGTCCGTATTATGGATGTTGTGTTTGAAATCCTCTAGGGGGCGCTAACAAGTCACATTGCCAAGGGTTCAAAAAACATGGCATCTATTGAAGCAGTGATTTAGATGAATTTACTGTGAAGGCAAGAAAAACAGACATGAAATAGACAAGACGATAGAGTGTGAGTCCACTGAATACAAGGAGGATAGAGGATGGTGAACTGCTGTCAATGGTGGTGAACTGCTGTCAATGGTGGTGAACTGGTGTTATTGGTTCTACCTACGAGTCACATGGATGACTCATAGGTAGAACCTACGAGTCACATGGATGACTCATAGGTAGAACCTACGAGTCACATGGATGACTCATAGGTAGAACCTACGAGTCACATGGATGACTCATAGGTAGAACCTACGAGTCACATGGATGACTCATAGGTAGAACCTACGAGTCACATGGATGACTCATAGGTAGAACCTACAACTGCTCCCACAGTTTCCTGAGTATTGTTCCGTTTCTCCCGGAGTTCACCAGATTGCTAAGGTCTTGACCAACGGACAAACTGACGGAGGAAACTACCTTCTAAACCAGATGAAAACATCTGTTTCCATAATTAATGGAGGGAATAAATTCGACTTAAAGTGTGGAACAGTGTGTGGGTGTGTACTCACCCAGGGGGGACACCCTGTCAGGGCTGGTGTCACGGCTGCAGCCCTGACTCATACTGGGGCGAGGGATTCTGCTCTGGACTGGTGGAGTGGAAGCAGACAGACAGACAGGCAGACAGGCAGGTAGGCAGGCAGACAGACAGGAGCAGGGGTTAGCTGGACAGACAGACTGCAGTAACAGAAGGTTAGTTAGGCTGGTGGTGGACAACAGACGTGTAGCTTTAAAATACTGTTATTAATCACTAGAACCAGTTTAATGCTAACGCTAATGTTAGCACCTTTGCTACTTCCTGTCTCTGCTCACGTCCACTGAAGAAACCCTGGACAATATGGACAATAGAGGATGAGTGTCTGAATTCTAAATAATGAGATAAAAAGTCTAAATACTGTAAAGTCAGTCCTATCCTGTAACACAAACGCTTATTCAAGTGGAGTCTGTACCAGTGGAAAAGCAGCATTAGCCGTTAGCCGTAAACATGCTAACTGTGGGACTGACATTCTGGTCCAAATGTTGACGTGTCCTACCATTGGCTGATCTGCTGGGGCTGGTGTCCCGGCTGCAGCCCTGGCTGCGGTGTCCCCGGGGACGGCCCTTCTCGGCGGCGGCGGCGCCCATGGTAGGTCTGTGGCTCCTGCCGTAGGTGGAGGTCAGGAGGCGACCGGGAGAACCTGACCTGCTGCCGGCTGCAAAAGAACACAAAAGGTTTGAACCAAAAAAAGAAGAAAAAGAAACACTTCAAAACATTGACATTGTAAAATAGATGTGTACAGATTTGGTCTTATATTGAGAAAATAAGGAAGGACATGAAACAAGAGCAAGGAGATAAAAGTTTGCTCAAATATTTATGGATGATTCTGGCCCAGGTCAAAAAAACATCTCAAAACTATTCTGTCCTACAAAGTATAAAGTCAGTCAGTGCACACACACCAAAGTGATAAAATAACCTACAGTATTTGTAGATTATTGGACATGAGGCAGTTATTGTTACTGTATATTAACTATTACTGATACTGATATATGGATTAATACTGATATTGATATATGGATTAATACTGATACTGATATATGGATTAATACTGATACTGATATATGGATTAATACTGATATTGATTAGTGACTGGGAATTCAGACTTTTTCTCATAACTTTGACTTTCTAAAAATTTAGACTTTATTTCATTTCTTGTGTTTTTATGTAAGAATTAAGACTTTTATTTCATAATTGTATTATTATTATTATTAATAATAAAATAAATTCATGATCTACTGCAACACAAGGACCATGAAATAATTAATTAGTGAAATAATAATAATATATTTTATTTTTACCTAAAATAAATTTAATAACACATTTATGTATTTCATTCCAATTGTAATTAACTAAGTCTAATTTTAATTAATTATTTCATGATGTATTTAGTTATTTAACTTAGTTACTCTTAGTCCTTCACACATAATGAGTAATAAAATTAAAATGTTGAAAGATGAACAAAAAAAAAGATGAGAATATTTGTCTTTTTGTTCCAGGTGACGGACAATACTCACGCTGAGACTGAGAGACCGCCTTCCCTCGGCTCCGCCCCCTGGTGTCAGCCGCCGTCGGACCGTTCCCGGCGCTTGTCCTTCTGGTCCGGACTCGACCTGGGGACCAGAGTTTCATCAATAAAGGGCTGCAGGGCCGTAAAACACTTAATGCAGTCACATAGTTGGGGGGGGGTACAAATATTTATATAAATGTAAAGAGTATAAAGTACAAATATTTATAAAAAAGGAAAGAGTATAAAGTACATATATTTATATAAACGTAAAGAGTATAAAGTACATATATTTATATAAATGTAAAGAGTATAAAGTACATATATTTATATAAATGTAAAGAGTATAAAGTACATATATTTATATAAATGTAAAGAGTATAAAGTACATATATTTATATAAGTGTAAAGAGTATAAAGTACATATATTTATATATAAATGCAGGGAGTAAAAGTAAAAAGTTTCCAGAAGAACAAATAGTGTAGTAAAGTACAGATACCTATAAAATCTACTTAAGTACAGTTACTTCCACCTCTGGAAAAGACCAACAGGAATTCTGGGATATGTAGTTGTAAGATCAAAGGCAGATACGAGGCCTTAACTGTGTCTCACCCAGCGAGGCGTACGATCCAGGAGGCAGAGCTGAGGCAGAGCTGAAAAACGGAGCCTGCACGGCCACGGCAATGGCGGGCATCCGGGTGCGGGCTGTTGCCGTGGCAGCAGCGTTGACGTCGACATCGCTGCGAGAACGATGGAGCGAAGCGGACGACGATGATGTGGAGGCGGGGTTTCTGGAGGTGGGGGCTAGTTTGGCTACAAACAAGAATCACATTAATGGATATAAATAAAATGTTTACTGATGTTCCCCCTGACAAGTATAGTTTTAGTCAGTACCCCCTGACAAGTATAGTTTTAGTCAGTACCCCCTGACAAGTATAGTTTTAGTCAGTACCCCCTGACAAGTATAGTTTTAGTCCAGTACCCCCTGACAAGTATAGTTTTAGTCCAGTACCCCCTGACAAGTATAGTTTTAGTCAGTACCCCCTGACAAGTATAGTTTTAGTCAGTACCCCCTGACAAGTATAGTTTTAGTCCAGTACCCCCTGACATGGACTAAACATTTATGGGAGAAAAAAGACAGTCATGTAAAATCAGTTTGACATCACTGATTTATATCACTTTTTATTTAATGATTTAGACTTTTTATCTTATAATTTTGAATTTTTATCTCATAATTTTGACTTTTTATTTCATCATTTTGACTTCATTTATTGTTCCTTATAGTACAGAAAATACAGTACTTAGTTTTTAAAAGAATTTTGAAAAGCTTCATGTACCCCTTGCAGTACCTCCACATACCCCCATTTGAAAACCACTGTGCTAGGATGATTTCACAGCTAGCTTAAACACACAGGTTGTTTACGGATTAACACTGATGTGGTTGAAGTGTGCGATAAAATCGTGAGTCTTACATCGGGCTTGGCTTCCCACGGTGCTTTTTACAGACGATGGTCGACTGCGAAGAAAAACAGACATTTGGTCAAAACACTTTTACGAAACATCACGTTGGTAGCAAGTAGTGTTTCTGCTGTAGATGAAGCTACGAAGCTAACTTTAATAGACGACTGAGGCGGAGCTATGATGCTAACTATTTGACTTACTTGAGGCTCTCCTGGGAGGACGAGGACGACCGATCGGAGGCAGGAAGTGACATCATACTGTCACCGCTCCTCAGGTGTGCCTGCAGAGCCTTCTGATAGGCAGACTCCAGGGTCTGAAACAGTTGCTCCGCCTCCCTGCTGAAGTGACCGTGGAAACCCCAGTAACACCTGCGACACAACAACACAAACAGCTGATCCAGTAGCGAGTGCAGGCCAGCGTTTCCATGGTAACACAAAATGGGACTCACTTCCTGGCCACGGATCGTGCCTCGGCGTCGGCATCATGGATACCTTTCTTTATTGTCTCCATGACAATGGTTCCGTGTCTATGAAAAACACAAACAGGAAGTAGATTTGTCAGATGGGTTTTTACAAACACGACAAACATGAAACTATCACGACCAGGGCCGGTTCTGGTCAATATGGTGCCCTAGGCGAATACGATGCTAACACCCCTCTTTCCTTTTTATGGAATTAGAAATGAGCATCTGTATAATATATTGTGACAAATCAAACTTTAAAATAGTCCAAATTATATGATAAAAAGCCAAAATTATGTGACAAACACTCTAAATAATCCGATAAAAAGCCAAAATAAAGCACATATAGTACATAAAAGTACAGATATTGTACAAAAATGTAGGGAGTAAAAGTAAAAAATTCGCAGAAAAAGTAAAGTACAGATACCTAAAACTGTACTTAAGTAGAGTAAAGAAAGTAGTTGTACTTAGTTACTTCCAGCTGTGGTTCTTAGTATAGCAAGTTGTTGTTTTCTCACCTTTCCAGAGCGTTGGTCTGCCACTCCTGAAGAAACAGATCCATGAACTCAAAGCAACGCCTGCAACACAAACAAAGTGTTCATGTCGTAAACCACAGCTGCTCAACTCACTGTCCTCACATACATACAGCAACGACCCAAAAAAAGACAGAATAAACAAGGAACTAAACCTATATAAGTCACAATGGAGGATGTCAAGTCAAAATGATGAGATAAAAAGTCAATAAAGCACTTACTTAGTACTTGTACTTTTACCAGAGTTTTTTTTCACACCAGTATCTGTACTTCTACTTAAGTACATAATGTGAGTACTTTTACCACCTGTGGTTAAAAGTTCCAGTCAAAGGGGTGAAGTCGTTACCTTCTGACGGCCACAGATTTGGACAAACAGTTGCTGGTGATGATGGGGATGAGTCGAGGATAATGCGTGTGCTGCGAAAACATAAAAGAGACGCAAGTTCAACACTGGCTCCTGAAACAACCCAAACCGATGCTGCGCCGATGCTGTCAAGACGTACTCTGAGGATGAGGCGGATGGCGGCCACGCCTGACGTAGCCATGACTTTGGCGCTGTTGGGAACCAGGTGAAGGAGGGTCGGCATGATGGCCTCGGCGGCGTGGTCGAAGCGTGCGCCGAGCACCGACGACAGGTGTCTGCGGAAGAGGGCGGGGTCAAAGGAGTAAGGTGGGCGGAGCAAAGGGTAGAGTCAAAGGAGGAAGATGGGAGGAGCAAAGAGCAGAGTTAATGGTGGAGCAATGGGCGGAGTCAAAGGAAGAAGGTGGGAGGAGCAAAGGGCAGTTAATGGAGGATGATGGGAGGAACAAAGGGCAGTTAAGTGTTGGTCGTCCAGACTAAACATCAGCGGTGTGAAGCTCGTCGGCGCTTTTCTCACCCCAGGGTGATGCAGGCCTCTCTCACCACCTGAGAACGCAGGTCTTTGACCGACAGCTTCAGCGGCGCCTCCATGAGTCGCAGCTGCTGCAGGAAACAGTGATACTCCACAGCGCCGCCGAGGAGAAGCGAGCGAATCTTCTTCAACTGTAGAAGATGAAAGAAATGAAAGATTAAACAACAGTGAGGTGATGTGGGTGTGGCCAGTGAGGTGATGTGGGCGTGGCCAGTGAGGTGATGTGGGCGTGGACATGAGGTCATGTCATAATTTTGACTTTTTATTTAAGAAATGAACAAAAGATTAATCAGTGAGGTGACGTGGGCGGGGCCAGTGAGGTTAAGAGTGGGTGTGGCCAATGGGGTGATGGTGGGCGTGTACACTTACGGCGGCCACTCGAATCTCCCAGTCACGTTTATCGTCCGAAAGAATGTCTCGAATTTTAACCATTGTCTCCTCCACCTCCCTGTTAGAGTAAATCTGTAGAAGAGGAGTTAATGAGCAAGAGGAGGAAGAGGAGAATTATATGTATTATTATTCATAGTTGTAGTATTAGTAGTCAGTAGTTACAGTAGTATTCAGTAGTAGTAGTACTCAGCAGTAGCAGTAGTACCTGCAGTGTAGGTACTTCTTCATAGACTTGTATAAAGTCCTGTTCGTCCACAGCTCCAGCAGCACTGCCATCTCTCCCTGAAAAAAAAAACAACTGACCATGTGACCCACACTGACCATGTGACCCACACTGACCATGTGACCTACACTGACCATGTGACCCACACTGACCATGTGACCCACACTGACCATGTGACCCACACTGACCATGTGACCCACACTGACCATGTGACCTACACTGACCATGTGACCCACACTGACCATTTGACCAGACAGTTAACCAATGAATGAATCCACTAATAAACCACTGACCAGTTGGATCCATGACCCACTGGTCAGTGGTCAGTAATGGTCAGTGGTCAGTAGTGGTCAGTAGTAGTCAGTAGTGGTCAGTGGTCAGTAGTGGTCAGTAGTGGTCAGTAGTGGTCAGTAGTTGTCAGTAGTGGTCAGTAGTGGTCAGTAGTGGTCAGTGGTCAGTAGTGGTCAGTGGTCAGTAGTGGTCACCTGTGCAGGTGTTGCGGGGTAAGGAGCCCATACTCATCGTCTTCCTCGTGGACACAGAAGTTCCTTTAGACGAGGAAGAGCGTCCGCCGTCCACAGAGTCTTCATCCTCCAAGCTTTTGTCTGGAGGAAGACAAACTGGTGTAACCATGGCAACGCTCAAACATCCCAGACATGCAGAGAGTGGGTATTCTACTGTCAGCTGAGTGTGAGTGCACGCATTCCAAAACCCTGACAGTGAACACAACACCACCAGTATAAACCCTGACAGTGAACGCAATAATAATAATAATAATAATAATAATAATAATAATAATAATAATAATAATAATAATAATAATAATAATAATAATAATAATAGTTTCATTGTCTGGGTTTAAACTAAAAAAACAAACAGACTGAAGACACCACAGTGTCACCTGAGTCCCCACAAATCAATCTTCCTGCATTATTCAGAGTTTACACACACACACACACACACACACACACACACACACTGGTTTCCATGTCTGATGAGGACCAAGTTCATAATCATCACTTGTAGGTAAAGTGTGCACTGGGTAGGAAGTGTAAACATCTTTATCTGTCTAAATAAATGTATAAATGAAAATATAAAAACATTTAATTCAATTAATTAATAAAAAAAGAATTAAATATATCTTCAAATATTTGAAAAATACATGATTGGCTTTTCCACGTGTTTCCCTCATGCTTTATCAGGACTTCTGGAAATAACAAGTTAATGGATTTACAGGCTTGTGCATACAGTCACAATTAGATAAAGAAGTCACAATTATGAGATAATGGTCATATAACTATAATATATAAAGTCACAGTTTCTCCCCTCCACTGATTTTTCTACTGTCACATCTGTTTAGTTTGAAAAACTAATGAGTCTATTCTGAGAACGTAGAGTATAAAGTACAAATATTTATATAAATGTAAAGAGTATAAAGTACATATATTTATATAAATGTAAAGAGTATAAAGTACATATATTTATATAAATGTAAAGAGTATAAAGTACATATATTTATATAAATGTAAAGAGTATAAAGTACATATATTTATATAAATGTAAAGAGTATAAAGTACAAATATTTATATAAATGTAAAGAGTATAAAGTACATATATTTATATAAATGTAAAGAGTATAAAGTACATATATTTATATAAATGTAAAGAGTATAAAGTACATATATTTATATAAATGTAAAGAGTATAAAGTACATATATTTATATAAATGTAAAGAGTATAAAGTACATATATTTATATAAATGTAAAGAGTATAAAGTACAAATATTTATATAAATGTAAAGAGTATAAAGTACATATATTTATATAAATGTAAAGAGTATAAAGTACATATATTTATATAAATGTAAAGAGTATAAAGTACATATATTTATATAAATGTAAAGAGTATAAAGTACATATATTTATATAAATGTAAAGAGTATAAAGTACATATATTTATATAAATGTAAAGAGTATAAAGTACATATATTTATATAAATGTAAAGAGTATAAAGTACATATATTTATATAAATGTAAAGAGTATAAAGTACATATATTTATATAAATGTAAAGAGTATAAAGTACATATATTTATATAAATGTAAAGAGTATAAAGTACATATATTTATATAAATGTAAAGAGTATAAAGTACATATATTTATATAAATGTAAAGAGTATAAAGTACATATATTTATATAAATGTAAAGAGTATAAAGTACATATATTTATATAAATGTAAAGAGTATAAAGTACATATATTTATATAAGTGTACGAAGTAAAAGTAAAAGGTTTCCAGATAAATAAATACAGGTACCTATAAAATCTACTTAAGTACAGTAATGAAGTACTTTTACTTAGTTATTTTCCACCTCTGTCAGTGAACGACCAAAAAGCATCTTTGCTCAAACGGCAGCAGTAAGTGTCGTCGTTGTTCCGGGACCTTCCTGACCTTAACTTGACTGCATCGCATCCTGTGCACCATCGGCACAAAACAAATCAGCTGCAGGAACCCCCCACCCCCCATACCCAGGTTATCTTACAGGAGCACACCCGCCTGCAGACCAGTTTCCTCAGCATGACAGTGAAGGAGCAGGTGGAGCAGGAAGGAGGTGCAGGAGGTGCAGGAGCAGGAGGAGGCGCTCACATCTTATCCAGAAGAGCAGAGGTCGAAGAAGCAACACATTTTATGGTAACAATATCCTCCACCCGTGATCGTCCTCTACAGCAGGAGGAGGAACTGGAGGAGCAGAAGGACAGCCGACCAATGAGAGGAGAGGGGAGGGGCCACAGATTGGTGACAAACCCAGGAGCTCAGCCTGGAGGCGGAGCTGAAGGGTGGAGGAGGAGCTACAGGACAAGGATGACTAAGGAGAGAGAGGTAATGAGAGAGAGAGAGAGAGAGAGAGACAGAGGGAGAGAGAGACAGAGAGAGAGACAGAGGGAAAGAGAGAGACAGAGAGAGAAACAGAGGGAGAGAGAGGGGGAGGGAGAGAGAAAGAGACATACGGAGGGAGGGAGAGAAAGGGAGAGAGAGAGAGAGAGAGACAGAGGGAGAGAGAGACAGAGAGAGAGAGAGAGAGACAGAGGGAAAGAGAGAGACAGAGAGAGAGACAGAGGGAGAGAGAGGGGGAGGGAGAGAGAAAGAGACATACGGAGGGAGGGAGAGAAAGGGAGAGAGAGAGAGAGAGAGAGAGAGAGAGAGAGAGACAGACAGACAGAAAAGGTGTCTCAGTGGTCAGTGGTCTTGTCTCACAGCAGAAGGTGTTGGTTCTAATCCCAGACCATGTGGGTCTTCCTGTACAGTTTGAATGTTTCTGTGGTGATGATGGTTTCCTCCAGTTTCCTCTATCTTCCAAAAACATGTTTGTTCGGGTCCAATCCTCCAGCCAGGTGGTTCTGACCATTATCTCATCATTTGGACTTTTTTTCTTTAAATTATGCATTTTAATCCCATATTTATTTATGACTTTTTATCTTAATTAATTTTCATTTTTCCATATCCACTAAAGTGTGACCTGATCAAACACATCATCTTCACACTAACTCACTTTTAAAGGATTTATTTGAGATACTTTTGAAACTTTTATGATTTTTCCTGCTTAAATAAGTATTATTGTGTTCATGACAAAAAGTGCAGTTTTACTTTTTACTTTATTACAACTGAGAAACTGTACTTTTTTAAAACTTCAGTAAAGCAGTTGAATCAGTACTTGTACTTTTACCATAGTATGTTTTCACACCAGTAGCTGTACTTGTACTTCAGTACAGAATGTCAGTACTATGAACACCTCTGTTATTTAATTTAGGCTCTTCTGTTTCAAACTTGGACGTTCTGTTGGTGCCAAACATGGACTCGTCAGCGTCAGTGTGAGCTCATCAGTGCTTCTGTGCAGCTGGAAACCCTTCTGGAGCCTTAAAAATCACGCAGCTGCTTCTTACATTTTCAAATCCGACAGTCGTCCAGCTGCGGAGCGTAATCCTCCATTACAGACGTCCACGGAAAACCATCCACGACTCTTTCACACTTTAATTTTTCACTCTCTTCGCCAAATTTAATGAGTCTACGTGCTTCCTTTTCATCATTTTTCATCATCACTTTTTCATCCTGACAGTGTCTGCACGGGAGCCATGGACGACAGGATCTGCAGGATCTCGCCTGTGCCGACCTGTGACCCCGGACCACCGCCCCTGCCTGTCTGGACCAGCCCCCCCTTCCTGCATTTTACATGGACGTTCATCTATAGTCTGTCCATCCATGGGAGTGGATCTGTCCTTCAATGTGGTTCTCCTCAAGATTTCTACTTTTTCCCACTGGGTTTGGAAGTTTTTTCTTGCCGAGAAGGAGGGTCTAAGGACAGGGGGAGGGTCTAAGGACAGGGGGAGGGTCTAAGGACAGGGGGAGGGTCTAAGGACAGGGGGAGGGTCTAAGGACAGGGGATGCCTGGGACTTTTCATGTACTTCTGTAGTTGATTGTGTTTTTGTAAAGCCCTCTGAGATGACTTTGTTGTGATTTAGGGCTTTATAAATAAAATTGAATTGAATTGAATCATCTGTGAATATTCGCCAACGACTGCAGTTCCATGAAGTTGTTGAAAATAGGACTGCAACCATTAGTCAATAGTAATGGATCATAGAAGTAATGGACAGTCAATTCTATTGTCCACTATTCTGTCCTACAAAGTAAAAAGACCTTACAGTTGTGTTATTGTTAGGGTTAGGTAGATTATTGGACATGAGGCAGTATTCTTACTGCATATTACTTCTTATCTGATCATTTTGACTCACCTGGGACACAGCGGTGTCGTCCACAGGTAGAACTCACCTGACAGCGGAGACACAACCATGTTCCCTGACCTCTGAACCTCATCGAATCTGCTGAAGATGACATTTAACCTGAATGGAAGAACACACGCTGATGAGACCACACCCACTGACACGCTCACAGATACAGATACGGCCCCAGGGTCCCTGAACGCACCGTGACTGCGGCAGGCCTTTCTTCCCCAGGTCCATCCTCACTCGCTCGCCCACGTGGCGGTAAATTTCTACCAGAGTGTCCATGGCAACGTCACGAACCTAAACATCCACCGAAAAATAAAAACAAAAACAATTAAGGGCAAATGATCTGAAACACTCTGGAAATGTTTAATAATATTAATAATAATAAGAGAAAAAATAAATAAATAATAATAAAAATAAATAAAAAATATATACTATAAATAAATATATCTAAAATATTTATTTCACATTTTTATTATTCATTTGTATTCATTTATTTGTCTTTTTTACTGTATTCACTTTCTTTTTTCGTTCTTTATTTTTTATATTATTTAAATTTTGTATTTATACATTTATCTATTTTTATTTGTCTTTCTAAATGAATTCATTGTATTTACTTATTATTTATTTAACTTTTTTAATTTATTGATTTATTTGTTTTGTATTTATTTTACTTTTTTTATTCGTCTTTTTTAATGTATTCATTTTCTTTATATAACTTTTTCTTTATTCATTTTTAAAAATTGTATTCATGTATTTTTGTCTTTTTTATTTATTAATTTTCTTTGTTTTAATAATTTCTTAGATAATTTTTTTATATATTGTTATTGTGATCACCACAGTATATTTTCATGTGTAAAAATACAATGGTGATAAAAAATAGAAACATTAAAACCTTGTCAGTTTTTTTTCTAACAGTTCAGTGTGTTGTCACGCAGACACAAGAGGAAAACACTGGAATGTGTGGCTTCAGGAAGTGCACTTCCTTCTGTGGGTGTGGCTTCCTGTCGCCACGGTGACAGACAGCTTCATGCTTTGGCCTGAAACTGCAGGAGCTTTAACGCACACATGTGACCAGAGGGGGCAGCGTAAGGCAGAGACAACACTGGACAGACGGTCGATGTTGTTCATTTGTTTGATGACTTTGGCCATTTTTGTTCATGTTGTTGATGAGCTGTAGTGGATTGTCGTATATTTAGTACCTGACTGGTGGGGTCTCCCAGGAGGTTACAGATGTGAGGGACTATTTTACTCAGCGTCAAACTCTGCGATCCAAATCTGAAACGAACAAAATATTACATTTATATAATAACATATTTAATAGCACATATTTATATTCAACTGTAGTTAGTTAACCACATGTACTGTAGTTAGTAATTTTACGTACATGTTTAGCGTTGCGATCAAACACAGACACAGTCCTTCTCTGGTTCGGTTGTTCTTGTGTTTGAATCCTCCCGTCATTCGCTCCCACACAAACTGAAAAAAAAACACACGACAGGACGACTGAGCTGTCAATCCCTGCTTTAAGGCGGGACAAAGGACAACAATGTATATGAGTGATACTGGGATGTGGACCTGTGGGTTTGCAGCCTGGTCCATGATTTTCAGCAGAAGTGCTTGGTCCTGGTCCCGAACTTGGTCCTTGGTGTCTCCTAAACGGTCAATGAGACTCGGCAGAACTGTAACACAAATGTGACAAATCTGACGAGCCACAACCGTGAAGATACAGACCCCAACCATGAAGATACAGACTACAACCATGAAGATAC
This sequence comes from Siphamia tubifer, assembly GCA_020466265.1. Lineage (NCBI taxonomy): Eukaryota > Metazoa > Chordata > Actinopteri > Kurtiformes > Apogonidae > Siphamia > Siphamia tubifer. The sequence goes on from CM035784.1 coordinate 1,629,355, forward strand.
AGACTACAACCATGAAGATACAGACCACAACCATGAAGATACAGACCACAACATTGAAGATACAGACCACAACCATGAAGATACAGACCACAACATTGAAGATACAGACAACAACCGTGAAGATACAGACCACAACCATGAAGATACAGACTACAACCATGAAGATACAGACTACAACCATGAAGATACAGACCACAACCATGAAGATACAGACCACAACATTGAAGATACAGACCACAACCATGAAGATACAGACCACAACATTGAAGATACAGACAACAACCGTGAAGATACAGACCACAACCATGAAGATACAGACCACAACCGTGAAGATACAGACTACAACCATGAAGATACAGACTACAACCATGAAGATACAGACTACAACCGTGAAGATACAGACCACAACTGTGAAGATACAGACCACAACAGTGAAGATACAGACCACAACCGTGAAGATACAGACCACAACAGTGAAGATACAGACCACAACCGTGAAGATACAGACCACAACAGTGAAGATACAGACCACAACCGTGAAGATACAGACCAGAATATTGAAGATACAGACCACAACAGTGAAGATACAGACCACAACCGTGAAGATACAGACCACAACAGTGAAGATACAGACCACAACCGTGAAGATACAGACCACAACAGTGAAGATACAGACCACAACCGTGAAGATACAGACCACAACCGTGAAGATACAGACCACAACATTGAAGATACAGACCACAATAGTGAAGATACAGACCACAACAGTGAAGATACAGACCACAACCGTGAAGATACAGACCACAACTGTGAAGATACAGACCACAACAGTGAAGATACAGACCACAACCGTGAAGATACAGACCACAACAGTGAAGATACAGACCACAACCGTGAAGATACAGACCACAACAGTGAAGATACAGACCACAACCGTGAAGATACAGACCAGGATATTGAAGATACAGACCACAACAGTGAAGATACAGACCACAACCGTGAAGATACAGACCACAACAGTGAAGATACAGACCACAACCGTGAAGATACAGACCACAACAGTGAAGATACAGACCACAACCGTGAAGATACAGACCAGAATATTGAAGATACAGACCACAACAGTGAAGATACAGACCACAACCGTGAAGATACAGACCACAACCGTGAAGATACAGACCACAACAGTGAAGATACAGACCACAACCGTGAAGATACAGACCACAACAGTGAAGATACAGACCACAACCGTGAAGATACAGACCAGAATATTGAAGATACAGACCACAACAGTGAAGATACAGACCACAACCGTGAAGATACAGACCACAACATTAAAGATACAGACCACAACAGTGAAGATACAGAACACAACCGTGAAGATACACGTACCTGTTCCCACCTGGGTCCTGAACCTGTCCTGCAGTCGGCTGACCAGAGCAGACAGAAGCTCCATTCCCAACAAAACCACCTGGAAAAGATACAGCACGTTTAAAACAAAAAACAAAGAAATCTTGAAAGGAACTCTGAGAGCACAAACCTCCGCCAAGGCAGACCCCCCACCTTCAAATGAAGAGAGGTCCACCAAGGAGGTATTAAATTTGACTCTGTCTGTTTCATTTGTCTCTCAGCACAAACTAAACTTAATTGGAGATTTAAAAAAGAAAGGCAAGAAAATAAACAAAAGTAAAATAATAAATAAAATGTACAAAATAATAACTAACAGAGAAAGAAACAATGAATGAATAATAATGGATTTGGATCAATGACACTGGCTAAAATGTACCTAAATAAATAAAGAAATAGGAAGAAATAAGAATATATATTTATTATACTTATTACTATATTTATTTTTATCTTATTCTATCTTGGTGCATGCTTATTATATTTTTTTTATTTTATTTTTTATACTATATATATATATATATATATATATATATATATATATATATATATATATATATATATATATATATATATATATATATATATATAATTCTTTTTTTTCTCTTCTTTTATTGACGATGGGAAACCGAAACCAACCTAACGCATGCGCAATAACAGATGTAATACCGCTGTTAGTCCAGCAGATGGTGGCAGAGGAGCAGTGGCGTAAATCACTTTAACAGTCTTTTCTCTCACAGACACAGAGAGGTTCCAAAAATTGCACCGGTCCCTGAGCTCGAAGCCCGGGGTGGTGCTCACGTGTTGCTATGGTGTCAGCAGGGGAACCCTCACTACGCGTTCATTGGGTAACCCACGCCACCCCATGACAAGGAAAGCTACGCGTGCGTAGATGTCTGCTCCAGTATGATACACGAGGACGTCTCCCTTGCTCATGGTTGCTGTGTGTGGGCGTGGCTAAGGTGGAGATCCACAGTGGGTTTACTGAACAGAATACATGGTCACGTGACTCCGAGAAACGTTTCACTGCGTTATTTTCAGTCGCGTGCCTCCGTTTTGAGTGTTTACAGTGGAAAAACCAGCGCCGTGTCCAGATTACCCAGAGTCCTTTGCGGGTCTCATTGAAATCTATTGGAGGAGCCTCATTGTGATGCGTTTTCTGGGTTAGAGCCAAGAAAGGCCAGAAAATGAACAAAACATAAAATATTTCAATGAAATCAAGAAAATTAACAAGAAAATATACAAACTAATAAATAACAGAAAAATAAGAAAAATAAATACATTAAAACTGCAAATATTGATTTACCAGTAAAATAGATAAATGACAGTGAATAGAATGAACACAAATGAATAAAGAAAGAAAGATGAATAAATATTGTTTTTTAAAGGTAAGAAAATGACAGAGTGCACTGTATTTTACACTATTGTCAGTGTATTTTACACTATTGTCAGTGTATTTTACACTATTGTCAGTGTATTTTACACTATTGTCAGTGTATTTTACACTATTGTCAGTGTATTTTATGCTATTGTCAGTGTATTTTACACTATTGTTAGTACATTAGTACATTTCGCTGTTATAATGAACACATTTATATGACAAGCTGAAGCAGAATATTGTTAAAATTAAACAGATTTTTCCATAACAAATGTGTGTTATTTTTGTTTTTCATCGTAAAACACAGAGAAAGCTTTGGAATTTATATACATTTTAAAAGATATTTTAATTTGATGGTTGTGAACCACTTCAGGAACAGGAAGTCTCCCCCCACCCACACACACACACACACCAGGACAGAAACTGGGCTAATGGCCCTGGTAAAAAAAAAGAAAAAAAAGTTGGCGTTCGCCTGGGAGCCTCGTCCCCATTACAGACACTATTTCCATGGCAACGCAAGAAGCTGAAGGGATATGTCGACAGATGTGTGTCTGTGTGTGTGTGTGTGTGGGGGGGGGGGGTTTAAAAGCAGAGGTGTAAATTAAGTAAGTAAAAGTATGTTGTTACTGTTGTTAATAAATCAGACAATAATTTTACAGCACTGTTCCTCTTTTTTTTCAAAAAATGTTTTGTCCATGTCAGGGGGTACTGGACTAAAAAGAGGGAACACTGTTAGGGGGAACATCACTGAAAAGTTTGACAACCACTGTCATAGATAGTGGAAGAAAAACATTTTGCCCTCTGCTGGAGACAAGCAGAGGGCTTCCACCCGGCTTAAAATAAATCATTTCAATATGGGGAAAAAAAGATTTCTGAATAAATAAATCAATTTTTGAATTAAAAAAAAGATTTCAAATGTAAAAACAAAAAATCCTGATACATATTTTAATCGATTTTCCCCCCACCCCTAATGGCGCATTGGCGCAGCCCGAGTTGAAATTAGTTTGCAATCACAGGTGTGTAGGCCCCGCCCACCTTATAGTTGCTGGCGTTGAGCCAGGATGCAGCCAGCGTATCCACCAGGCGGTCCAGAAGGTTCTGGTCCAGAAGGTTCTGGTCCAGAGAGTTCTGGCCCTGGTCCAGGATGAGCTCCAGGATCTCCTGACCCACCTGGATCCTCCTGCCCACATCCTTGTGCATCAGCTGATCTAGAAGATCCTCCATGATCTGTTACCATGACAACCACACAGTCCAGGTCAAAGGTAACATTCAGTCACAGGCATCACGTTTACAAAAAATGACAAATACTGAAGATTTAACCAACAAATTAATTTCATTTGTTTCATTCATTTAAAAACATGGAGGGAAAACAGAGGAAAAAAGAGACAAAAGGAAAAGTCACAATTATGAGATTAAAAAGTCATCAAGATATAAGAAAAAGTTATATGTGATGAAAAAGCATCATTTTAAGATAAAAAGTAAAAAGTGGGAGATACAATTTTAAAATTAAAAAGTAAAAATTATGACATAAAAAGTCATCATATTTAAAAATAATAATAAATTATAAATATGAGATTTAAAAATTTTAAGAGAAAAGTGAAAATTGTGAAATAAAAGGTTAAAATTATGACATTATAAAGTCACAATTATGAGAAAAAAGTCAAAATTTTGAGATACAATGTTAAAATTGTGAGATAAAAGTCATATAACTATAATATAGAAAGTCACAGTTTCTTTCCTTCATTGATTTTCCCTCTAAGTCACCGATTTTTCATACTGTCACATCTGTTTAGTTTGAAAAAGTAATTAGTATATTCTGAGAATGTAAAGAGTATAAAGTACAGATGTTTCTATAAATGTAAAGAGTATAAAGTACAGATATTTCTATAAATGTAAAGAGTATAAAGTACAGATATTTCTATAAATGTAAAGAGTATAAAGTACAGATATTTATATAAATGTAAAGAGTATAAAGTACATATATTTATATAAATGTAAAGAGTATAAAGTACATATATTTATAAAAATGTAAAGAGTATAAAGTACATATATTTATATAAATGTAAAGAGTATAAAGTACATATATTTATAAAAATGTAAAGAGTATAAAGTACATATATTTATATGAATGTAAAGAGTATAAAGTACATATATTTATATAAATGTAAAGAGTATAAAGTACATATATTTATATAAAAATGCAGGGAGTAAAAATAAAGTTACCAGAAAAATAATAAATACGCAAGTAAAGTACGGATACCTAAAAAAAATCTACTTAAGTACAGGAACGAAGTACTTTTACTTCGTTGCTTTCCAACTCTGACATAAATTGGTGTTGTGGGATAAAGAGTCTAAACTATGTGTAAACCTTCGCATTAACACCAGTTTATATTCCAGTTGCCGTTAGCTTTATATGCTAGCTCCCGTGCTCGAGCTGCTGTTAGCCAAAACAGCTAACATAGTCTCAGTATATAATCACCTGTTCGGCGGTGGCTTACGGTGCGCGTGACGTCACTCACCGGTTGCTGTCAGTTTAATTGATTGGTTATCGATCCGGTGACCGGTCACGGAGTCACTCACCGGATGCACCGAGTCCAACCCCAGTATCTTGGTGTTCGCCGAACACAAACCGACGCCAATTATTTGACTGCACTGTCCCAAACGTCCATGTTTAATCCCGGGGTACGGTTCCGTGTGACCCCGGTATGTGGAAACTCCCGGTTCAGGGAGACCGAGTGCAGCTCCACCGAACACCCACAGCCGTCAGGAACCGCAGGAAGGAGCCGACTGTCCCATGAAGGACACCGTAAGAGCGGCCACAGATACAGAGAGAACCCGCTGAAAGGAGACCCCTGGTGGAGAGGATGGAGTACTGCACTGTATACTCTATACTGTATGACTATAGAAAAGTACACTGTATACTCTATACTGTATGACTATAGAAAAGTACACTGTATACTCTATACTGTATGACTATAGAAAAGTACACTGTATACTCTATACTGTATGACTATAGAAAAGTACACTGTATACTCTATACTGTATGACTATAGAAAAGTACACTGTATACTCTATACTGTATGAGTGTAGAAAAGTACACTGTATACTCTATACTGTATGAGTGTAGAAAAGTACACTGTATACTCTATACTGTATGAGTGTAGAAAAGTACACTGTATACTCTATACTGTATGAGTGTAGAAAAGTACACTGTATACTCTATACTGTATGACTATAGAAAAGTACACTGTATACTCTATACTGTATGACTATAGAAAAGTACACTGTATACTCTATACTGTATGACTATAGAAAAGTACACTGTATACTCTATACTGTATGACTATAGAAAAGTACACTGTATACTCTATACTGTATGACTGTAGAAAAGTACACTGTATACTCTATACTGTATGAGTGTAGAAAAGTACACTGTATACTCTATACTGTATGAGTGTAGAAAAGTACACTGTATACTCTATACTGTATGAGTGTAGAAAAGTACACTGTATACTCTATACTGTATGAGTGTAGAAAAGTACACTGTATACTCTATACTGTATGAGTGTAGAAAAGTACACTGTATACTCTATACTGTATGAGCGTACCCAAGTACACTGTAACTGTATGACTGTAGAAGGTATTACTGATAAGTACTCAGTAACTACTGATAAGTACTCAGTAACTACTGATAAGTACTCAGTAACTATTGTTGACAGATAAGAAACTACATGTAGGCTTCAAAGTAACACGATGACCTTTGACCTTGTGACCTTGAAAGGTTAAACCCTCAGTCTCAAGTTTTTAGAGGAAAACGTCCAATAAGAGCTAAGATGTTTATGAGGGGGCGGAACCTGGAAACACATCCTGTTTTAGTTTGGAAACAAATATTTTCATGATTTAATATTCTTGCTTTTTTGTGTCATATTTATGTTCTAAATACAGACAAAACCAGATTTCACATTAAAGACTTTAGTTTTTTTTCTCAGTAAAACACAGAAAAACATTTGTGTAGTTCTTATTATTTACAGGCTATTTATTTTCCTTCTCTGTCCTCCTGCAGATCAAACTGAACAACTTTAGTGCCCATGCCCATATTTGGACGTGAGTAGTAGTGACTACTTGTAAGAGGAGGGCGGAGCTTGTGTCAGCCGCAGATGTCGGAAATAACACTCAGAAGGAAAAAACCCATCAGCGTCAAAAGGTTCATTTTGGTCACATCCCCTCCAGTCTGCGCCATGGACACCAAAGTTATTCACTTTCTGGTTAACGGACGTCTGGAGAAGGCAGAGCTGGGGTCTGACTGCTCTGCTGCTGAGGTCAAAGGTCAGCCTCACTTTAACCTCCAACATAATTTCACTGTATATTAGCATTGTAGTGTAGTTTAGTGAATATTAGCATTGATTAGAATTAGAATGTGCCTTTTTATGGTCATATGTATGTTATAAATACAGCCAAAAATCACATGTGACATTAAATATGTTTTTTTCATTATCATATTTATAAATATTGACAGACTCAGACTTTGAAGTGAATATACATTTAGTTTAGTTTGTCCATGTCATATTTATATTGTAAATATAGCTGTAGTTTGTGCTAACCCTGGACTATTTGTGGCTCAGAAGTGTTTCGGGCGGCGGCGGAGGCGGGGCCTCACCACATCCTGAAGATGTACGACACCAACGGCAGCGTGCTGAACATCTCCCCCTGGCTGAAGGCCAACAGCCAGGACTCGTACTACAGACTGGAAGTGGTGGCGGCCGACGTTCAGAGTGAGTTACTAAGAAAAAATATTCATGACTAGAAAATTAAAACCATCAGAAAAACAACTAAAGGTCGGCACGTTTACTTTTACTTAATAAATCTGAATATGTTTATGGTCATTGTGCAACAAATGTCAGGTTAGCTAGCCCTCTACAGCGCCACCAAAAATAAAAAGATCCTATTTATTGTTATTTCTATTTATATTTTTTAAGTAACGACAAGAACAACAACAAAAAAAACGCAGTCTGAAAATGTGTCAAATTCCCTGGAATATTATGACAAGTGTTTTCAAAGACAACAAACGCCACCCCTTGCAAACTTCAATTATAACTTTTATCAAAATTATATGATAAAAAGTCAAAATTATGACATGATACAGATATTTATATAAATGTAAAGAGTATAAAGTACAGATATTTATGAACAATTGTAGCGAGTAAAAGTAAAACGTTTCCTGAAAAATAAATACTCCAGTAAAGTACAGATACCTAAAAAATCTACAGTAATAAAATACTTGTACTTAGTGACTTCCACCTCTGGCTTTGAGCAGGTGTTGCCATGCCGACGGAGCTGGATAACATGGAGTTCCGGCTGCATCATTTGGAGTCCAAGGTGAAGGAGGGTGTGGGGAAAGCTCCAGACCTCATCTACGAACTCAAGAGTCAAGTGGAGTCATTTAAGAAGAAACTGGAGGTTGGAAAACTGCCACCAAACCTGACCCCTGACCCCTGACCCCTGACCCCTGACCCCACCCTCCTTCAGTGGGTGGGGGTGGGAATTGGTTTGTTTATTCCGTTTGTTTGTCAGCAACTTTACACAAAAACTACTTCCACAAACTACAGAATTCCTTGCTGGGCCTCAGGAGACTATGAGTCGCTCAAGGTCAAAGGTCATAGACTAAGGCAGGATTTTGGAATATGTGCCTATTTAAAGTCCCAAAGGCATTTCATATCAAAAGTCAAAATTATGAGATAAAAAGTCTAAATTCTGTCCTAACCTTAGCCGTTGTGTGTTGCTGTTAGAGCGTGGAACACCTGAGCTGGATGGGTTTGTTCAGGGATGACGCAGGACGACACATCCAGGACAAGCTGACGTCCAAACTGCAAAAGCCCCCAATGAATCTGCAGGAGGAGCAACATAAGGTCCGCATGCACTTCCTGAACATGAGGTTAGCCACGCCCACTTCCAGACGTCCAGAGGAAATGATTGGGTTTAAGTTAGTCGTGTAGAAATAAATGAGTAAACAAATAAATAAACAAATGACAGAATAGTGAGGGGTAATAAACAGTAAATAACAGATTGTGTTTTCACAGTTCACTGCAGGTGACAGAGGAAGTCAGAGAACACCTGAAAACTCCCATTTTTGACAACTGGTCAGTACAAATACACACAAATATACACAATATATACACACACACCAGCAGAGGTGGTCAAAGTACTCACATTCTGTATTTAAGTAAAAGTACAACTACTGGTGTGAAAAAATAAAAGTAAAAGTACTGATTCAACTGCTTTACTGAAGTAAAAGTAAAAAAGTACAACTTAACAATTGTATATATTTATATACTCTTTACATTTATATAAATGTAAAGAGTATAAAGAACAAATATTTATATAAATGTAAAGAGTATAAAGAACAAATATTTATATAAAAATGTAGGGAGTAAAAGTAGAACATTTCCAGAAAAATAAATACTCAACTAAAGTACAGACACCTAAAAAAATCTACTTAAATTCAGTAACAAAGTACTTTTACTTAGTTACTTTAGACCTCTGCAATAATAAACACACACACACACAGTTGTTGGCCTAACCCCGCCCACCTGTGTGTTGCCATGGCGTTGTCCTCAGGCAGTGGGAGGATGCAGAGATGCTGGTTCTGCTGCAGGTGATGTTCACTGACCTGGACTTCCTGACCGCCCTCCACATCCACATGGACGTCCTGAACAACTTCCTGTTTGAGGTTTACTGTCACTACAACAACATCCCCTTCCACAACTTTAAACACTGCTTCTGTGTCACACAGATGGTACGAACACACACACACACACACGTTTAAATGTCTCATGAGGGCCAAGTTTATAATCAAGCAGATATTGGGTAGTGAGTGTGAACACATCTTTTTTAATTTTTTGAATATAAAAAAATTTAAAAATGTAGTAAATAAATCAAATTAAATAAATAACATCAATATAATAATTTAAAAATAATAATCTATAGTGACCTTTGACCCCTGGTGACCCCTCCTGTCACTGCAGATGTATGGGCTCATCTGGTTAACGGACCTCCGGAATAAACTGAGCAGAATCGACCTGTTCATCATGTTGACCTCCGCCCTCTGCCACGACCTGGACCACCCTGGATACAACAATGTCTACCAGGTCTGTGGCTCCGCCCACCACACTGTTTTTACCTGGGAAATAAACGTCAACTCACTGGTTTATTTCTGCGCAGATCAACGCTCAGACTGACTTAGCGCTGCGCTACAACGACATCTCACCTCTGGAAAACCACCACTGCGCCGTCGCCTTTGGGATCCTGGCCAAGGTACACATGCATAGAGTAGGACTTTCAAAATAAAAGCTTTATTGCAAATGCTAAAATGCAATTTTGACTTTTTTTTGTCATAATTATGACTTTTTATCTTTACTTGTACTTCAGTAAAGCAGTTGAATCAGTACTTCTACTTTTACCAGAGTATTTTTTCACACCAGTAGTTGTACTTGTACTGCAGTACTTTTACCACCTCTGTTTGTGACCATCCTCAGCCTGAGTGCAACATCCTGCAGAATCTGACCTGTGACCAGTACAAGCACATCAGAGGAGGAATGATCAAGTAAGACTCCGCCCCCACCTGTTGTAGCCACACCCCAGCCACACCTCTGCCTTTCCCGCCCTTATGTTTTAAATTCTGGTTTCCAGGTGCATTCTGGCCACCGACATGGCCAGACACAACGAAATACTCAACAAGTTCAAGCTCATTCTGCCCGTGTTCAACTTCACCAACAAGGAACACAAAGAAGTGGTAATGACTCACATTTTCACCAAAATAAAATAAAACAAGATTTACAACATTTTGCATTTAACTTTCTTTTCTTGATCTTAAAACAACAGTTACAGTAAAATGCTAATTGCTAATGGTAACAGATCATCAATAATGCTAACAGATGTTTTTTTTTATCAAGTGCTCACAGCTAATGCTAACAGATGTTCAAAAACACTGTTAATGCTAATGGTTCCTCCAAAATTATAACTACTAGTTGTGCTAATAGATGGTAACTTAATGCCAATTGATTCTTATGAATGCTCACTGCTAATGCTAACAGAGTCTCAAGATTGTGCAATGCAAATGCCAACAGATTTTTAAAAATCTTCACTGTTATTGTGAATGAATCCTCAAAAAATGTACGCTGCTAATGTTAACGGATACTTAAAAATGTACACTGCTAATGCTAACAGATGCTCAAAAATGCTCAATGCTAATCCTAATAGGTCCTCAGAAATCCTGCGTGGTAATGCTAATGGATTGTTCCACATTTTTAAAATGTTTTTGGGATAACTCCGCCCCCTCTGCAGCTGATGAAGATCATGGTGAAGGTCAGCGACATCTCTAATGAGGCTCGACCAATGGCGGTGGCCGAACCCTGGCTGGACTGTCTACTGCAGGAGTTCTTCAACCAGGTTTAACAAACATGAAGTGGCTGTGTTCTGTTGCCATAGCAACCACAATTTATCTAATTGTTATTGTTGAGTGTGCAGAGGTCTGTTATTGTTGTTTACAGATTGTTGTTGTGCGCTTGTTTCCAGAGTGACTCAGAGAAGCTACGGGGTCTCCCAGTCACTCCGTTCATGGACAGAGACAAAGTTTCCAAACCTTCGTCTCAGACAAACTTCATCAGATTCGTTCTTCTGCCGCTCTTCACTGAACTCACCAAACTCTTCCCCTGTCTGGAGGTGAAAAGTCACACACACAAAGGGCAAAGGTCACTCACACACACGCCCACAAAGGTCAAAAGTCACTGGACAAACACCATAATACGCAACAACCCACAAAATAATAAGTTATTGGTCTAAAGTTATGACGATATCAGCTCAGGTCTTTTATTACTGCGCTATCGGCCGTTATTACTATGCTGTCAGTTGTTACATCTTCTCAAATCTGTTGTTTTTACAGGAACATATTTTGGAACCTGTGCGTCGAGCTTTGGATTATTATTCTACGATGGAGCGAGCTACGAAAGGAGAAGATGAACTGAAATAAAGTGTTTAAATGTAGAACCTGAAACATCTGGAATAGTGTTTAAATATACGTAGAACTTGAAACATCTGGAATAGTGTTTAAATATATACTTGCATATAGAATGAACTTTGACCTTTGAAGAAACTGCAAATGAAGACGACGATGAAGCATTTGATATTTGGACACAAGAACTCATTAACATTTTTCTGTTTAATTGAAGATGTTTTTTTTTGCGTATTCCAGATTTTATTTTCTTCTGTTTGTTAATTCATGATTTAGTTTTTTTTTGCTCAATTAAAAAATTTTTGTGGCTCAATTCAGTGTTTCCTTATTTTTCCATGATTCAAGATTAATTTATTTTCACACAAATATTTTTTCGAATGTAGGAAAAACAAAACAAAACAAAAAACAGTTGTTTTTTTCACGTCCAAAAGTGGATTTATTTGTCAAGGTGCGAGCGTTCGTTCATCCTCCGTTCCATAAATATTTAGATAAAAATAAAATATAAAAAAGGACGAATCAGGGCTCAGCGTTAGTGTTTTACACAAAAAAATTGATTAAATACAAACAAAAAAACAATAACTTCACAGACATCGTTCATATACACAAATGGTTTAAATACATTCTTTTGGCATTTAACGAACGAAAAAAACAAAAAACATACATTTCGATATGGAATGTGTGCGTTTTCAAAAACCACTGAACAGGAAATAAACAGGATGAAGACACTTTACATTTAGATTTCATATGTTTTTTTTCCCCCTTCTTCACTTTATCGTCCATGTTTGTAGTTTTTCAGAGACATTAAATATTACTTCCTGTTCTTTTCCAACCTTTGGGTAACAACAGGTTGGATCCAGTGAAAAACATGAATTCGACAAAACTTTGATGAAAACGGATTCGGATTTTGAGTTTCCCAACAATTAGACGCAGAAAACCCGTAATATTAGTGTTTTGTAATTAAAAACATTTTTAAAAACTAAAAGAAACATCGACCCAGGCAGCGACGATGTAAACATGGCAGCAGGGCCGGGCGGAGAATCTGACGAGAACTGCGATAAAGACGGACACCCGAAAAAAATAAAAAATACATGGTTTACGTTTTCAGAATTTTCAGGTGACGGAAAAGTTCGATTAACCACACAATTCCTGGAACAAAACCGCATCTTCTACTACATGTGCGAAAAACATCTACGAAAATGTTCAAGAGGTACCAGGTCTACATGAGGAGGTCTAGGTTTGTATTAGTCTAGTCTTCATTAGGAGGTCTAGGTTTGTATTAGTCTGGTCTTCATTAGGAGGTCTAGGTTTGTATTAGTCTGGTCTTCATTAGGAGGTCTAGGTTTGTATTAGTCTGGTCTTCATTAGGAGGTCTAGGTTTGTATTAGTCTGGTCTTCATTAGGAGGTCTAGGTTTGTATTAGTCTGGTCTTCATTAGGAGGTCTAGGTTTGTATTAGTCTGGTCTTCATTAGGAGGTCTAGGTTTGTATTAGTCTGGTCTTCATTAGGAGGTCTAGGTTTGTATTAGTCTGGTCTTCATTAGGAGGTCTAGGTTTGTATTAGTCTGGTCTTCATTAGGAGGTCTAGGTTTACATTAGTCTGTACTTCTTTTGGAAGTCGGCCAATATTTTTAAAACCTGCATCGACTTCTGGAACAAATTAATTTCGTAAGTTGAGGTACCACTGTATTTGGAATTTATGCCAAGTACATGGCGTGCACTACGTTATTTACCATGACAGTGCAAGGGGCACTCTCATGAACTCGCTAGGATTTCCCACCTGGACCCTCATTCCTTTTCCACATCGGACCCTTTCATTGTCTCGCAGATTCTTCCACTCCCTCATCTTCAACAATGACGCTCGTGTTCATAAAATGAGATGGAAAAGTAGGGAAACGGAAGTGCGTATAGGGCAGATGTAGAACAGGACCAATCAGAGGCCTCTTTCCTTTTCTACTCTGCAGTTGGATACATTTTTTGGCTCTGTAACTCTTCGCAGACGACTTGACTTCTGAGCCTAAATTGGCCTTTACTATCAAATACCTGCCAATGGAGGTGGGGGGTGGTTTTATGGACCTGAGTCGGGGGGAGGAACCTCTGCTACAAATCAACAATTCAAAATTGGTGTCGGGTATCGACGAAGCATCGGTATCAGAAGTCGGATCTGTGCCTATGACATGATTATCGTTAATACGTCTGTTTAATGACATCTTTTATGTGGAAAACACACTATTGTCTTGTCGTACAACCTCCAAAAATGTGCCTAAATCTTCCACAAAGTGTTTTAATTCTCAAAACAAACACACAAACAAACAAAAAAAACCCTGGAATATCAAAATCGTAATCTGGGGGAAAAAATCTAAAGCAGCACAAATGGTAAAAAAAATTTAAAAAAATTCAGGAAAAGGAAAATATACCTGGGCGTTCAACCCTGGACTCAAGTCATCTTCAAACGGGACTGGGGTTAATTTAACACCTAGCTCCACATGGCAACAACACAAAACAAAACAACTCTTGGACGCAACGCAAAGTGCAAGTTTCCCGACGTGTCCTGTGATAAATTAAAACATTTACAGTAATAGCAGAACTCTTCTACGATACGTGATAATGGCTGCCGACATTCCACCAGCGCATGCAGCTAACCTTTTTGCTTTCAGTTTTGGGCGCCGTTTACACATGGACGATTGTGAGTGTAAACGAGAAAATATTTTATGAGAAGTGCCTTTTGTTTCCACATCAATCGTACCATCGGGGTCTGAGAACGCAAAAATCTGAACGCCCCTTCCAGAGTGGGGAAGTTTTGAAAATGAGCCGGGTTGTGTCTCTGTTTAAACAGCAAGAAATGTGCAACATATTCACGTCGAATACACCTTTATGTCGCTCTCAATGCACCGAGCTGCTAAAACAACAAACACTACCAACAGAAAAAGACAATTTTGCGCTTGCTCACAGACATGCCAACGTTCTGTCACAGTACCACCTAGCTGCCTGGCACATATATCCAAGCGAATTTCACCCACTGTTGCTTCTTCATATAAACAAAGATTTCCTCCTGAAAAAGCTCGTCTAAACACGGATGAAGAATTAAAGATGAGACGCCGCTTTTGCATCTTCCGTATTTTATCGTCACTGTATAAACATAGCCTGACAAGGTTTAGGTTCATTTTATCGTTGCAAAACCGACCGACCCTCAGCCTTTCATCGCACTTTTTTAGGCTCCATATGATCCTTTTCGGAGTCAAATGCTCCTCTTCCCAATTTAGAAACAATTCAAAACATTAAAAAAAATAACATTTTCAAGTTCAACCAACAGGCCTCATGCAAGATACTGCCACATGTCCTTAACTGGTGTGAATGTTGTGTTCAGGGGTCAAGGGTCACAAACTCACAGATATTTTGTGGCCCCCTACTTAACATCAAAGAGTACCATTACCCCTGTGACGCACATAATTATTAAATGCACCTTTTGGCCGAGTCTTGCCACACTTTTATTTTATATATTTCAATCACTTTTAGCCTGCCGTCAATAGTCTGGTCACAGCTTCCAATGCGATTTGTTTCCAAAGGTTATCAAGCTAGCCAATCACAAAGTACATGGAGATGCATGATCGCTTAGTTGAAACATATTCTGGAGTGACACCAAGTGGACGGACAATATCTGCCATCGCACAGTTCCTGCCGTGTCTCTGATGAAACAAAGACAAAGGTTGCCAACAACCACAGGCAATTTCAGGAAAAGTGGGAGATGGAATATTTTTCTGTTGAGCCCAGGGGCACCCCTGCGTATCTCGTATGCACTGAGAAAGTCGCGATGCACAAGGAATGCAACATCTGACATCATTTCTCAAGTAGCCACGCTAACGAGTTCATGAAAAACTTTAGAGATTAGAACTAGAACCAGTTTGCAAATATTGAAAAAATGTTTCATGACGGTTGCTTTACTGTTTCTGTCCAGGAGAGACTCGTACCGTACCGTACCCGACCTGACCCGTACCCTACTGCATAGTGGAAACTCGACCTCATCACTTATCGCTAACGTAGGTGTCCCGTTATTGAATCCCTACCACTTGCGACTCCATTTTAAAGTGGATAATTGTGTTCGTTGTTGAACCAGTGCGGTTCCACTTCAACTCTGGGCTGAATGTGGAACCTGATCTGATACGAGTTGGACTGTTGGTGACGGGACGGACACGAACGACCACTATGACACTGTGGGGTTCTTGCATGAGGCATGTGGGTGTGGCTGGAGACGTGTGTCGAACACATGGAAAAACTGCTGCAGGTCGGGGACTTGGCTTGACAGGAAGTGGGTGGGGGAGGGTGGGGTCAAGTGACAGGAAGCAGGACAGTAGTTTTGCGCTGGCTTTAGTCATCGACAACGAGCAGAGTTTAATTGAACATGATGGACTCCGGGTCCTGGTTCATCATCTGAGCCATGTGGCGCAACACGTCCTTCTTGGTGATGATGCCCAGCAGACGCCTGTGGGGACACAAAGGTCAAAGGTCATTTCAGCACTGTCTGACACCACTCAAGTCTGGTTTGACCTCCTGTCTGTCCTCCTCTGCTCCTCCTCCTGTCTTCTTCTCTGCTCCTTCTGTCTGACCTCCTTTGTGCTCCTCCTATCTGTCCTCCTCTGACCCTCCTCCTGTCTGGCTTCTTATGCTTCTACACCTGTCTGTCCTACTCTTTGCTCCTCCTGCCCGTCCTCCTCCTGTCCATCCTCCTCTCTCCTCCTCCTGTCTGTCGTCCTCTCTGCTCCTCCTGTCTGTCCTCCTCTCTCCTCCTCCTGTATGTCCTCTTCTCTGCTCCTTCTGTCTGACCACCTCCGTGCTCCTCCTTACCCGCTCCTGGTGACCAAACACTGGCGCAGGCCCAGTTTGCGGAAGATGTCGACCACCGTCTCCATGGGCGTGTGGTCGGTGACGGTGAAGGGGCTGAGGTTGAGGACGCGGCGGAGCTTCAGCGGCTGTGGGTTACTGGCCGGCAGCTGCGGCGCGTCCTCGGTGAAGTAGACCACCGAGCTGCTGACCACACCATCCTGCTTCTGACGGGCGTTCTCTGAAAACCAGGGGGTGGAGACACCAAGCCGTCAGGTGGGCGGAGCCAACCGTTTAGACGATATAACCTGGCCCGTCATCCTGTCAGAGGCTGGGTTAATATACTGCTGTGTGCCATGTTAACTAGCATTAGTTAGCTTCAGATAGCCTTAGTCACCATTAGCATTAGTGTCAGTTAACATTGATTAGCATCAGTTAGTTTTAGTTAGCATTAATGAACATCAGTTAATATCAGTTAGCGTGAACTGCTATTATCTTTTTCTCATATTCTTCCCTTTAATTTGGTCAGTCTGTTTTTGGATGAAGCTACTGCAGCCTTTTTGCTTTTTTTATCTATTATTTTAATTATTTTTTTTTTTTTGCTGAACACACCCTGAAGGAAGGTGGGGGGCGGGGCTCCAGTCATCTGTCCACATCTAAAATGTCAAACCACATGGACACACTTCCTCTGGCCTTTACCACCTTCTGTGTTTACCCACCAACATGGCTGCCACCTGAAACTGTGCAATGGACAGACGAGGACTGAGGGACTTACTGATGGCCAGGGTCAGGTCTCGGCGCTGGACGAAGCCAATGAGCCTCTCTGACTCCCGGGAGACGACCACCGGGAAGCCGTTGTAGTCAGTGTCTTTGATGAGCGTCTCCACGTCCTCCACCGTGGTGGCGTCCTGGGTGAGCACGGCCAGCGGGGGGTCGTTGCGGCGGGGCCTCATCACGTCTGTGGCCAGTGTGCGATGCGTGAACTCGTCGCGGACATCCAGGTAGGGGTAGCCATTGAGCTGTATGTGCGACTCGTAGATGCCCTCTTTGCCAAAGGCATCCGCCACCCACTTGCTGGTGACGGCGGCGGCCATCAGCGGGACGATGTACTCCAAGCCACCGGTGAGCTCGAACATGATGACCACCAGGGAGACGGTCATCCTGGTCACACCACCTGATGTGAAAAAATGCAGAAAATTACACTAAAATGCACCAAAATCCTAGCCTAGCCTAGCCGCACTATCCATATTCATTCCATGTATGGGTCAAGTGGTGCTTCATAGTCAGAGGAGGCGGGGCTAAAAGGTTGTCTTTCAAATCCACTGTATGCAATAGGACGGTACTACAACCAATCAGCGTAACCTTTAGGATGACGTAGTTAGAGCGCTGGAAAATTGACAGAGGAGTCCGGAGTAAGTTAGGAATGACTAAACAAAATGGTGGATTAAAGATTGTTGACGTTTTCTCACATTCTTCACTCATCTGTGATAAAAGGAAATATACACCTGTTGTTGTTCTTCTTCTATGGTTGTTTACGCTTGTTTCACTTTGTTAGGCCCGCCCTCTGACTATACTTCACCGTGACTGGTCAACCAGTTTCAGGGAAACCAAGCCAAAAGTTACATTGAGCAAAACTGGACTACTACGATAGAACAATAGATTTGCTGCTGCTAGGAGGGGCTAGCATGGCTAGGCTAGAGTTGGACGTGAATCAGGAAATAAAAAAAAAAAAATCACTTTTTTTTTTTTTATTAGTTCAAGATAATGTTGTCCAGACTCCAGATAGAAGAGCACACACACCTACACAAACAAACAACACATTATTTACTGCACTTATTCGTGTTCAAACTCATCAGCCATGTTTGTTTCATATTATGGGATGGAGCAAGGCTTCCCTAAAATGAGCTGCTCCGCCTCCTGTTTCCACGGAGATGGCCTGACTCACCTAGGCATGCGGCGGCGCCCACCATGGCGTAGAGCCCGGGGGTGACACAGTCGGCGCCAGGGCGACACCAGTTTTTGAAGATGATCCAGTCGTGGTGGTGGTATGCCATCTGCTCCACGGCGATGCCTACAATGCGCCCAGCGATGGCGCCCACCGCCATGCTGGGGATGAACAAACCCGAGGGGATCTGGAAAAAAAGCAGAAGGACAATGACTGCTACCAATCAGACACTGGTAAAAATGGCCAAACGTCTCGTTCTTTACTACCAGAACTTTTACCGGGCGATCAGTCGTATATGTATACGTTTACGCTCTACTTCCTGAACTCCTCCCTCCGATGCTTTCCACTTCTGTTCTCCTCTCTGTGTTTAGGGTTGATAGTCTACAGTGTTCTGTGTCTAGGGTTGATAGTCTACAGTGTTCTGTGTCGAGGGTTGCCAAACGTCCCTTGAAATACGGAATAATCCCGTATTTAAAAACAAAATTACGACTGGTATTGAGCTAACTAGGTTGTCAAAGCAAGCAATCAAAGTCTGTTTACATTAGCTAATGCTGCAGCAGAACTTCCGGCAGAAATGAAATGCATTTCTGGACAGTGATGGAGCCACCCAGGGTTTGTTGTGTAAAATTGTCTATATACTATATATATATATATATATATATATATATATATATATATATATGTTTTCAGCTGGAACACCCACCATCCAATCTAGTGTAATCCAATCTAATCTAAACTAATCCAATCCGTATCACACTGGTTCTGACCCGCTTGGAGTCACACCGATTCTGAATATGGATCTGAAAGTGTTTGTTTTCTGGCGTTTGTTTTCCAAACTTCCGGGTCTACTGCACCTTCATGCCAAAGGTGAATATGGTGATGACGATCTTGAAAACGAGCGCGAGGGCGAGCTGCCACAGGGCGTTGTAGACGCCGGGCCCCGCCGGGCGGTCGGGAATGTCGTCCACGGGGCGGCTCATGTTAGGGTTGTTGACGTAGTCGCAGAGCTGCGACGACTCCAGGGCGCCGCAGTCATTGAACAGCTCTGAGATCAGCTCGCTGGTGCTGCGGCGCGTGTAGGGGTTGGGGAACGCCAGGACGGCGGTGATGCCCGTCACAGCGATGACCTCCAGGACCGGGTACTTCCCCAGCAGAGTGGTCTTCCTGCGCCGGCACCAGGCAATGTTGGCCCGGATGAATAGCGTCCCCCACAGGCCTCCGAAGACGCCCAGCAAGATGAAAGGTACCAGCTCGGCCATGTACCAGGGCGTGTGGTACTCCACGTAGAACAGCACCAGGCGGCTGTTCCCAAATGGGTTGATGGAGCGCAGGGTGAAGGCAGCGACCAGAGCAGCGAAGAACGAACGCCATAGGGTCTTCAGAGGGAAGTAATAACTGACCTGGAGAACAGAGGACAAAAATAAATCACTATCTGCTCCAAATATCAGCGGCCTGCATCACTCACTGGCTAAGAAGGAAAGAATAAATAAGTGGTACTTATATTTCTGTTTATATTTTTAATTATGGCAGGTTCAGTCCTTACGGAGTATTAGGACCACGTGTGAAGAAAAAAATATTTTTGATATGACGAGATTAAAGTCGGAACTTTGAAATTAAACTGAATATTTCGACATTAATCTTGAAATGTCGAGAATAAAGTTGAAATCAAATATTGACTTTAATGTGGTCATTTCATAGACAGATTCATCGTTCTGTATCTGCAGTGTCTGTGTACTTTTTGATAGTTTAATATTTCTAGACTTAAGTTGAGAGGTTCTTCTACAGCCGCATCATATAAAGATGCCAGGGTCAAATTAACAACGTTATAGTTTCTGTGGGTGGTGACTGTCCGTCTGTGAAATAGTTGCAGGCTGAACATTTTTGGAAAACACCTTCACTGTCAGTTAAATTGAGGTCACATTACACTTTCCTTTACTTAAAGTTTGAGTAATGTAGCAGTTAAAATACACAACTTATCACCACCGGTTTGACTCAAGGATTTTGACTCAGGAAAGGAGTCTCTGCTGCTGCTGTTATGGCAACCAACGACACCCGGTGCATGCTGGGAGAAATCACAAGCTGTCCGTTGAATCGACCTCCACACACTTCTGGGTTGAAATGAAATGATCGCAGTTCATGTGATGAGACACACAGTTTACTATTGGTGTGAACCCTGCGCTGCCCTGGAGTACTTCTGTTCCCACCTAGGAATGTAAACCTCGACATTTCGAGATTAAAGTCAAAATTTCGACTTTAATCTCGTCATATTAAAAAAAATATCTATTTTTTTTTCCACATATGGCCCCAATACTCCGTCATACATCCTCCATACTAAGACTGATATAAAAAAATACATTTAAAAACTGGTATCGGCCCCAAATAAATGGGTGGATCACTGGTCTAGTTGGAGAACAAACCTCTTCCAGGCTGAACAGGACTCCTCCGATGGGCGCTCCAAAGGCCACCGACACACCGGCAGCAGCAGCCGCCGATAGCACCTGAAACACAATGACGAGAACGGGGGACGGTGATCAAACTAGAGGAACCGCCGACCAACGGTTTCAACCTTGATGACGGTGGACAGAAAGTACAGACGCACCTCTCGCCTCTTTCCTTCGTTCTTGCTGTACTTTGAGAAGAGGCTGCAGAAGAGGTTTCCGCAGCAACAGGCCACGTGCACCAGAGGCCCCTCCTTCCCCAGACTGAGACCCGACGACACGGCCAGCACCAAGGTGACCGTCTTAATCAGCAGGGTCCACTTGCCCAGGTAGCCCCGGATGATGAAGCCGCTGAGGATGGTCTTGATCTGCAGAGAAACCCAAAGATGTCTTCCATGTTTTCCACATTTTAGCTTTCGTGGGAATTTTTTGGGTGGATTAGGTAAACTATATATTTTTGTAAAGGTAATGGTGTATAGAATTAGAAAATCAATATTTGCATTTGTCCAGATGTCTATATGGCGGCCATATTGCTTCATTAAAAAATGGTCACCATTATATCTCAGCCTCTGAAAAGTTTTACCTGTTAACCCACATTTTAAGGGTCAGTCCAATGGTACTATCGTATTTACATACTATAAGGTGCACTGTCAATCAATGGTTTATTTTTTAGGGTTTTTCATATATAAGGCACATTAAGCAAAGTTCAAATTATGAGATAAAAATTCTAAATTCTGTGCGCAGTTAGTGTTGGGTTTCTGACCTCAGGAATTCCAGATCCACAGGCGTACGGCGCGAACACACGCACCAATGACACGGCCAGAAAGGAGAAGAGCAACGCCCACAAAACGTACAGGAAGTAGTTCAACACATACGCTCCAGCGCCCTGAAACACACACAAACACAAGTAAACAAAAACAAACAATTGATACTGTAACTAGTATTACAAATACTACTACTACTACTACTACTACTACTACTACTACAGTTGTTTCTCCTGCTCCTCTTCCTCCTCCTTTATCAGGTTAAACTTCCTCGCAGGTGCATCTTTCCAGGATTCATATACTTTAATCAATACTTTTCCATGACTTTTGGTCAAATGTCCATGACTCCGTACTCCTAAAAATACCAGTGGACTTTAAACAATCAGAGTAAAAAGTTAAAGTGTTATGTTAAAGTCTTTTTACTTTTCCAAAACCTTTCCAAGCCTGGAATTTGCATTTTTCTAGTTCCAAACCTTTTCCAGGTGTTTTCACAAACATACGAGACCTGTCTTTTTTTTCTTCTCGGTGGATTTTGTCAAACACACACTTCCTGTTCTGACCTGGGCGTGTCCTGTCATAAGCTCCGCCCACTTCTGCCACTGCGGACACTTGTCTCGGTCGTCGAAGGTGGTTTCGTTGGACGTCCAGCAGCACTGCTCGTGGCTGTACCAGAATGCCGACAGACACACGCCCTCCTTCAGGTCCGTCATCCAATCAACCGCCAGGTCAATCACACCTGCCAGCGTACCTGCGCACATGCCACAACAGGTTACCCACAATCCACCAGTTCACCCACCCAGTATTCTAATTTAAAAGAATACTAAAAATAAAGTACAATTAAAAAATAATAATAACAAATTAAATAATACAAATGTGCATAAATAAGTAAACAATGGAAAAACTTTATTACAGTATGTATTCATTATTCATCATGAGCCAAAGAAAGTGATTCTGGTGCGAATGAAAAGAAGAAGCGACTGCGTTATCAATAGAAGTGAAACAGGAGATGATAACAAAAAAAGGAGGAGGCAGTCGTTTTGACTTTTTATCTCATAATTTTGACTTTTTTTATCTAATTTAGACTTTTCTTTATCTTAGTCATCATTCCATCAGCACCAATAAAAGACATGCTGGACACATTTCTTCAACTTTCCCACTTCATGGAAAAAAAACCATCACGAAAAAATATTCACGAGTCATGCTATCGCCCACTTTGATGATGTATGCCTTGTATATTTTAGGAAGATTATGAAAAGTGGTCAAACTCAATCATCTTTGGGTCAATATTTCACCAAATGTCTGTGAACAAACATTGTTGAAGGTGAAAGTGACAATGAAAATGATGATTTACAGTTTATTCTAATGTCACATAGTTATCATATATACAGAGAGGGTGTTTTGTGGGACTGACCTGAGAGCAGTCCTATGAGCAGCATGACCACCCAGCCTGACCAGGCATCCAGCAGACTTTTGATCAACTCCCAGAGGGACTCTTTACTCTTACTGGTGATCTGACAGATACACACACATAACATTATAATAATATAAATACAGTCTGATATTTTTATTTGCAGCTTAAGTTGATGAAAAAATGAGGAAAAATGTAAGAGTTAAAAACAAATACTGAATAATTCTAAACACTTTTTAACCTACACTTAAAGTGTAGTTATGAGAAGGAGTCACAGTTATGACGGAGATAAAAAGTCAGAAATATGAGTTTTTAATCTGATAATTTAGACTTTTTATCGTGCTTGTAATTTTTGACAAATACGCATGGGTATCCAATCTGTGGACATGAATCTATTGACATTTATCTTACACACAGACGCTTAAAAAAATTAAAATCTGTTCAATTACAGTAACAGATTTGTTGTCCTTAGTTACGTCCAGCTTTACTTAAATGTGTAAATCTTAGTGTAAATAGCGTAGAAGGCTGTAGAACCTTGCGGTGTCGGTCTGTGTCTCTGGATTTCTCTCTCAGCCAATCGATGGTGTGAAAGTCTTCGTACGTGCTGACGTCTGGAAAAGGCTCGTCTAAAAAATCCATCAGATTTCCTGCTCCGTTCATTTCCTCTGTGGGCGTGGCACTGCTCACACCTGTCCATTCACGTACGGACACATTCAATATCACACAAACACAATACACATTGCTTATATCAGTGGTTGTCAGTGATGACAACCTGGGAACCTGACCTGGGAAAAACATTTTGGAAGAAAAAAATAGGTACAATGTAATATCTGTGTCTGATTTATTAAATTCAAACTTATATCAGTTTTTATCTCATAATTTAGACTTTATCTTGTGATTTTTACATCAATGTGTCTCATAGTGGAGAAAATACGGCACTTATTTCTTTAAAGACTTTTGAAAAGCTTCACATACCCCCATTTGAGAATCACTGGCTCATATAACTAAATAAAAAAGGAAACAAGTGAACAAAAATAATTAAAAACTAAAAATGCAAGTTAACAAATAAAAAGTCAGAATCATGAGAAAAAGTCATGATTATGAGATTAAAAGTCCAAATTATGATATATTAAGTCACAACTTCTGATTTACAACTTATTTTTCATACCGTCACATTTGTCTACTTTGAAAAATGTAATGAGTCTATTCTCAGAATGTAAAGTACAGATATTTATATAAATGTAAAGAGTATAAAGTCCAGATATTTATACAAAAATGTAGGGAGTAAAAGTAAAAAGTTGCCAGAAAAATAAATACCTAAAAAATCTACTTAAGCACAATAAGAAAGTACTTGTACTTAGTTACTTCCACCTCTGATTTTACTTGCATTATTTATATTATGACAATAAATCATTCTATTCTACATCATGCTCAGTGAATTAAACAGGAAAACAGATGGCTTTCACAGTGGGAAAAAATGCTAAATTCTGAGGATAGCGTTATAATAAATTGTTGTGGAAAGGTTAAATAGAAAGAAAACAGTATTTGAGAATTCCCACTGGGTCCTTCTGGGTTCAGATGACAGATGTAGATCCTGCACATCACGCACAGGTTGGAAATACATTCCTAAAATCCAGTAGTCTGATGCAAATCCAGGCACAATTTAGTGAATGTATCCACTTTAAAAACCCACAGATATTGGAACACGTTGGTAACATCTATCATTTTAGAATAAATGTAGTTAATTGACTGTGTTTCAGTTTTTCTCCGCTAACCCTGCTTTTATTTAAAACCATTTTAATTTATCCGTAGCGACCAGGGTCTCTTAAATAAAACCACTTCTACTCAAACGGCTCATTTATTTAATAAAGATTCCCACAGATACGTTAGCATGCTAAAGCTACCGCTAGCATGCTGCTAATACTGAGAAGCTGCATTAACGTTACCGGGCTTCCTCTTACCTTCTCCGGCCTCCATGTTTCCGCTCCGTACTGGCACTTTTAGGCGGTAAATGTGTCTTTTATTACAATTATTTATCCGACGTACAATGTCTTGGTCATTTTGGCTTCGGCGAAATGATAAATTGGCCTTGAAATAATAAGAAATAAACAGACAGCGTCAGAGATTGCGTCCTTCTTCGTTGGTGTCGATTGTGAGCGTGTTGCTGAGCACGAGCATGTTACTGCCCCCTATGGTTTAGTGTTGGTACTGCCCCTATGTTTGACTGTTGCTATTTAATAACTGACATTTTTACTCCAACTTCCATTTTAATCTTTAAATCTACACCATTAACACAGAAAAGCTTCTCATCATTAAATAAAATCAAACTTTTGGACATAGTATTCATGAATTGTTTTACAGACTTTATTTTCCACCAGTTTGTGATCCTTTGAGACTAAATAATGATTCAGTTTCAGCAAATATAGCTTTGATTCATCACATTTTATCATAGAAATGAAAAAAATGTCATACTTTGGGGCAGGGGTGCTGGCAGGAATTTTCAGCCCCGTGAAAGATTCAAATTCTGGGCCCCCACAGCTTACACCTGGAAAAAACTGAAGTACCATTGTTTGAATATTGGCTCATTCATGGACCATGAGTTTGTGACCTTGTTTTATAACTGACGCTGCTGCTGTTACGTTGTTTGACCAGTAGATGGCAGTATCAGCCCAGACAGTCAACCCAGTATAAGCTCATAGGCTGGGCTACATACAAATAAGCATGAGCAACCTTGGTTTGGACTGTTCTTCATTCAAATGTGCAAAATTGGGTTTAGTATGGAGTTATAAAAGTTATAAGCATGCAGGTTTCAGTTGTGCATGCAAGTTAGATGAATTTTAGTTGACTCACACTCAGTAGCCTTACAAGTCATTAATCAACTAATGCAAAAGTTTACCATCATGTCCAGGGAATAAATAGTTGAAATCATGTTCCTTCTTTACTACTTCCAAAGGTCAAAGTTCAAACTAAAGCTGCTTTTATAAATAACCCCTCATTCTCCTAAGTTTTTTGTTTCTTTTTATTTGTGTCCCTCCATCATTAAACCAGTCACAGCAGTATTTCGAACTTTAGCATCAAGTACATATATGGGTCAAAATTATCAAAAGTTTATGTATAAAATCTCAGTAAAATGTCTCCTGAACACTTCTAACTATGAGTGTTTGTTAAATTCCTAGCGTAACTTCTTCAAATCATGCCTTTTAGGAAGAACAACAACTGACTCTGACAGTAATTAAGTCTGAAACAAAGAAAAATCGACTCCAAACACGACTTTCCTTGGCGCTGGCGTTAGGTATTTCCCCGTCATGTTTGGTACCGTTGGAAAGATGGGGATTCCCTCTAGACAACCCTTAAATAGAAATCTACACAATTATAGATTTGAACCAATGGGAGGCCTCAGAACAAAGCCTTCTGCACTAAACTAAAGCCCTTGTTGCTATGGCGATGTTGAAAAACAGCCTCTGATTGGTTGAATTAGTGTCACACAAACATTTTTAATAAACTTTAATAAATATAAAATCTGAATTTATGAAATTTGACCAAAGTGACTGGTTTTGTGCTGGAGGGTCACATTTCATTTTAGTTTCGGTGGTTGTGTGGTCTGAACTGCAGCATTTAGCAAGAGGAGGGTTATATGACAATATGATGAAGAACTAAAGAAAAGAGTTATGGAAATTGACAACCATGTTTAATTAGATCATGTTAGATGATAAAACTTTGAACTTTATTAGCAAAGTCTATAAAAGGGAAACATTATTAAAACTAAATATGTGATGAGCCATCCCTCCATGAGCCCCTGTCAGTGCTCAGACCCTTAGAATCGTTCTCATGTTTCCCCACCTAGCTGCACCCCTGCCTCTGAGTTTTCACATGGTTTAATTTGATGAAAAATGTGACCCACCACCAGTAAACCAGGCATAAGTGTGTGTAAATCCAAACAGAGTTATGTGTGTATCTTGGTAGAGTGGAAACTAAGGTTTAAGATGGTGAAAA
>CM035784.1:1661505-1746505 GCA_020466265.1 Siphamia tubifer
GGATCAAACCCAACTTTTTTCCACCGTTTCTTTACAGGACTGCAACTATTAGTCCATGTCTCTGACTGCGAAAGACACGTTCCTGAAACACGACGCTTCCACTCACCCATCATTTCTACCATTCCTGTCCACCCATTCATGAACTATATAGGGGGGGGGGGGGTTGTATTGAAAATGACCCCTTTGTTACAAACTCAGAGCCATTATTTGATAAAACAATCTAAGTGTTAACTTTTGATCCCACATGTGTGGAGGTGATTTTCACCCAGTCTGGTGTACATTTTGCTTCAGGTTGGCATGACTGATGTTTGTGCCAAATTTCATTTGACTACATAAAAAAAAATCCCATTCCAAAACTTTAGGGGGCGTCAGAGCCATTTTAGGATCTAATGATACAGTCTCATATCATTATTGTTGTCATTCTGCACAAACGTTACATATAGAGCCGTGGGTCCAGATAAATGGGGACATATGTTCACCTACTGATGTTGTTCAGTTACATTTAACAGAAAGCTCTTTGCTAACGTTAGCCTTTGTTTTGTTGGGTTAAAATACTGATGCTTGTGTCTTGTCAGTGGACATTGTTACGTTACAGTGAACTTTAATACCAGGTGTTCATTACTGGACAGACGTGTGTCTGTGTTGTTCCTCCACGGACAATGTGATGACGTCATCACGACCTGTTGACTCAACTTTGACTTTAAGTCGACTTGAAAAAAACTGAAGTCTTTAATGCCCTAGTACGTTCAATAAAACGTGTTTTCATCGTACCCATCTTTCTTCTGTTTATTATCATTTGTCACATAATTACATCAACTTCATGCAAACTAAAAAAATTAATTAATAATCATCAGATTAGTCGACTAATCGTTTCAATAGTCGGCGAGGAGTCAACTATTAAAATAATGGTTAGTTGCAGCCCAAGTTCATTACGCCACTAACCTTAACTCTGAGCTCTTTAAGGGGCGGCGGCAGCAGGAGTCCTCTGATCTGAGTTACGATTGGTCCTTCCACTCCGGGGACAATGATGGTCTCTCCTTCCCGAAGTCGACCGTTAATCAGGATGACGTCTATCGTGGTGCCCATCCCCGGCAGAGCTTTCACCTGGACAAATACACAGTCAGGTACCAACGAGTCACACCGCCTCGAGGGATGGGCGAGTTGACCGAGACGCTTCTCACCTCCATGACCTGAGCTCGCAGCTCGTCGCAGTGTGCTAGTCGTCGGGCCAGCATTGTCTGGGTCAGCTCCACCAATAGAGCGATGAGGTTTCCCATCCCGTCGCCGCTGTGGGCTGAGGTGGGCACTAACGAGACGAACGTCCTTGGGTCTTTGTTCTCGTAGAACAAGGCGGCGTTTAGACCCTGACAAACAAACCAACAATGAGCTGTGGAGTTCCACAGGGCTTCGTATTCAACCCTTTAATTTTTCTCTCATGAGCCAACTTTCATGCAGGAATTGAAAACCATCATGTAGCGTTAGCTAAATGTGTTACGTTAGCATACCATACACCTATTCAGCCTGTTGTTCTCCATTTTATTTTTTTGTCTTATTTTGTCTTTCGAGATGAAATGTTTGTTCTTAGTGTTGGATTTTATCAAATACATTTACCCCAAAAATGCGACTTATACTCCAGTTCCTTCATTATTATGTATTTTTTAGCTGGTGTGACTTATAGTCTTAATGTTACGTACCTGCTGAGCGAATTCCACGATGACTGCCTTGGCTCGCTCGTCAAACTCGTCTTTCGTGTTCTTCTTCTGTTTCTTCAACGTGGCCACAACATCCGTGTCTGGACTTTTTTTCCAGTCGTACAGACGATCGATCTGATGAACGACGACCGTCAGTAAGAAGTAAAAACAAAACAAGCAGTGCCAGGAACAATTAACCCCGCACCCCCGTAAATATTTTAGCTCCTAACCCAAGCGCACTGACTAGGACAGAGCAGGATTCGAACCGCCAACCCTTTGGTTCATGGACATCCTGTTCTACCATTCGAGCCTCCCCCACCCCCCTGCTTGACCTACATTCGCCAAAATTTTATGGGATCTATTGTGGACCACCTCACACCTAACCCTAACCACTAAACTTAACACCCTAAAACTAAATGTTAACCTTAACTCCGTAATCCCGTAACCCCTAACGTGAACCCCTAACATCAACCCTAACCCCCTAACCATACCCCAGGGTAACTGGGTCCCACCTTGTTGAGTGCAACGATGAAGGGACACTTCTTCTCCTTCAGGAGGTTGATGGACTCCAGTGTCTGCGGTTCCAGACCGTGCATGATGTCCACCACCAGGATGGCGATGTCGCACAGGGAACTGCCTCGGTTCCTCAGGTTACTGCCGCACACAAACCAAACGCTCTGGTTAAAGTCGAACAAACACTAAAGCTCTGCCGCAGCGGTGGAAATCGACGCCTTCGTGCTGACTTTACCTGAAGGACTCGTGGCCCGGTGTGTCGATGATGAGCATGCCAGGGATCTTCAGGTTTTCTTTGTCGAACTGCACAAACAACACCAAAGATCAGTGCGCTAAAACAAAGGGTTAGCTAACTAGCGAGCTAGCGACATGTGTTGTAGTTAGCTAACCGCATGTAGTGTAGTTAGCCCCCCACCACACCCACTATTTGAAAGCAAATGGATTCAATGATTGAATCTGTGCGACTTTTGACAGAGCAGTTGTTCATACATTTTTGACCATTTTCGTCTGCTCCTCAATCGTTTCTCTCGGGACATTTGTGGCTCCGATCTGCTGCGTGATTCCTCCAGCCTCGCCATCCTGAACGTGAGTGTGTCGCAACTACACAGGAAGAACAAATGCAACAGCAGTGTTACCATGGTGATGCGATGGACCAATACAATTACAAAAATACAAACACAAAAACGTTAAAATATATATGTCTAGTGTTCCTGTCCAAACGCTCACCTTGTCCAGGATTTTGGTCTTGCCGGTGTCGACGTGTCCGAGCACACAGACCACCGGAGCCCTCAGCCGGTCCACGTCGATGTTCTTCAGGTTCTCTGCCCTCCGTTTCTATGGAGATGCCCAGAGGCAGGGTCAAAGACAAAGCAGTCGGCCCCCCCCCCCCTCCCCCCAGTGAATCCTCTTCATTGACTGATTTTTATTCTGTTGTTACCTTACAATATCGACTAAAAGAACACAAAGTTTGAACCTCCTAGCTCAAACAGTTTAGGATGTGGGTCCTCACCTCGATCCTCCTCTTGGCTCGGTCGTAAAGTCGTTCCTCCTTCGTGCGCCCGTCGTCGTCGTCGCTCTCGCTGCTGTCGTCATCACTCTCCTTCGCTGCCGGCTTCCTCTTGGCCTGACCCGCCCCTGCCACCTCCTTCTCCTCTACCTCGTCCTCTTGGCTCTCCTCGTCATCCTCCTCCTCATCGTCGTCCTCCTCCTCATCTTCATCCTCCTCCTCGTCACTGCCTGTTGGCTGAGGAGGCGCGGCCGTCGTGTCCTCTTTGACTTCAATGTGGACTTTCTTCAGCTCTGAAAATAGTCCAGGACATTATGTATTTCATGGGATTTTTGGGGGGATTAGGTCAACTATATATGTTTGCAAAGGTTATGGTGTATAGAATCAGAAAATTAATGTTTGCATTTGTCCAGATGTCTATATGGCGGCCATATTGCTTCATTAAAAAATGGCCACCATTAAACTGTTCTTTGGAATATCTCAGCCTGTGAATCAGTTAAAATCCACTGGTACTAGTTACAAACCCTGATGACCGCCCCACATTAACCACAGAGTCATAGGTTGGTGAAAAATGACCTGGTTTTGGTTGTTTTCTTTTATTGTCATATGGCATTTTCCAACAATACTCCCATTGAAATGCATCCAATTGCAGATGTTCAGATAACTCAATTAGTAACTACTCAAAAATCCCACTGAAGCTAAAATGTGAACATAATAAACTGGACTAAAACACGTCTGTCTGACTGTCCTTCTGCTGCCGTTTGTTAGCATTTTTTACTCGCCCGCTCATCTCACCTTTCTCCTCGTCACTGGCGATGGCCTCCCAGTCGTCGACGGCGGCGGTGTCCGGCTTTGCCTCTGTATGTGGGAGAAAAAACACCCACACGTCATCGTCTGTTCTGACGACTGGAGGTTAAATCTAAGCCGCCGCCTCCTCCTCCTGTCTCTCACCTGGCTCTGCGGCCGGCGTCTCCATGGCAACGGGCTCTGGGGTCTCCGACATTGGAGAAGTGACTTCGGATGTTTCTGAAATGAAAGCAAGAGTAAACAACCAGCTGTAGGTGTAGGGTGTAGTTGTAGTGTGTAGTTGTATTGTGTAGGGTGTAGTTGTAGGGTGTATGGTGTAGTTGTAGTTGTAGGGTGTAGTTGTAGGGTGTAGGGTGTAGTTGTAGGGTGCAGGGTGTAGTTGTAGGGTGCAGGGTGTAGTTGTAGGGTGCAGGGTGTAGTTGTAGGGTGCAGGGTGTAGTTGTAGGGTGCAGGGTGTAGTTGTAGGGTGCAGGGTGTAGTTGTAGGGTGCAGGGTGTAGTTGTAGGGTGCAGGGTGTAGTTGTAGGGTGCAGGGTGTAGTTGTAGGGTGCAGGGTGTAGTTGTAGGGTGCAGGGTGTAGTTACCTTCTGGACTGTGTGTGTTAGTTTTCTTTTTCCTCTTGTCTCCATAAACTGGTTTCTTCTTTGGCACAGAGTCTTTGGATGGCACCTCCACACCTGAAACACAAACACACAAACATGAAGCTGGTGGGGACATGGCCACAAAGCATGCTGGGAGCTGTAGTCCCCACACTCACCCTGGGCCTGCAGCATCTTCAGCGTAGCCTCGGCTCGTGCCTTGGCCTCCTTCTGGGTTTTGGTCAGTAGTTTCCCCTCCTTCTTCAGACGCTCCTTCCTCTCCTTGTCCTTCTGCTTCTTCTTCTCCTTCCTCTCTTGCTCCAGACGCTCCTTCATGAGGTCAGAGGTCAACGTTGGGTGGGGTTTTCAGGAATTAAAGCATTAAAAAAAAGTCATGTGACTGAAGAATTGAATCGGCATAAAACCCTAATGAGATAATAATGGACATGTGGATTAACTGTATACATATTTATCTCACAAACATACATGACAACTTTATTGATATTTATTCTATATCTGTTCTGATAACAAACCAAGATTTGATCCATGTGGAACAACAGGTTGTAGGTTCAGTAGTTTATTCTGCTCAGAACAGATTCATGAAAACATGTGTCTGTATTTTATAAGTAATTAAATAAAAGTAGTTTGTTAAATAATTATTTTGAATGTCCTTCCTTTAATGAGTCCAACTGAGCATGTGCAGAGTGGAGTAAAGACTGAACTGAGCATGTGCAGAGTGGAGTAAAGACTGAACTGAGCATGTGCAGAGTGGAGTAAAGACTGAACTGAGCATGTGCAGAGTGATATGTGCATGTGCAGGTACTAGTGGTGCTTGTTGGTCATGTTGTTAATTCTCAGTCTTCCATGAGCAGCGTCAGTCAAATGTAGAGAAACTCAGATATTGTGACTGACTCTAAATATTGAACAATAAATATTCAGTGGGTTTACGTAAACCCCCCCCCCCCCAACTGTTCTGGGGTATATGGTGTATACCTGCTTATGATGTAGACTCCACCACTCCCAAACACCCCCTCTGATCAGCACCATCTCCCATTTGAGTTCGTTGATGAAACACAAATGAACATAAATTATCTTTTACCTGCTCCAGCCTCTGCTTCTCCAGCTCCTCCAGCCTCCTCTGACGCTCCTCCTCCTCCCTCTTCAGACGCTCCTCCTCCTGGAAGGCAAGGGTCACACACGTGTTCACAGCTGAGCACTACACCTCCCATCATGTCCCTCTACACCTCCCATCATGTCCCTCTACACCTCCCATCATGTCCCTCTACACCTACCATCATGTCCTTCTACACCTCCCATCATGTCCCTCTACACCTCCCATCATGTCCCTCTACACCTCCCATCATGTCCCTCTACACCTCCCATCATGTCCCTCTACACCTCCCATCATGTCCCTCTACACCTACCATCATGTCCCTCTACACCTCCCATCATGTCCAACTACACCTCCCATCATGTCCCTCTACACCTCCCATCATGTCCCTCTACACCTCCCATCATGTCCTTCTACACCTCCCATCATGTCCCTCTACACCTCCCATCATGTCCTTCTACACCTCCCATCATGTCCTTCTACACCTCCCATTATGTCCCTCTACACCTCCCATCATGTCCTTCTACACCTCCCATCATGTCCTTCTACACCTCCCATCATGTCCAACTACACCTCCCATCATGTCCTTCTACACCTCCCATCATGTCCTTCTACACCTCCCATCATGTCCAACTACACCTCCCATCATGTCCTTCTACACCTCCCATCATGTCCCTCTACACCTCCCATCATGTCCCTCTACACCTCCCATCATGTCCAACTACACCTCCCATCATGTCCAACTACACCTCCCATCATGTCCTTCTACACCTCCCATCATGTCCAACTACACCTCCCATCATGTCCCTCTACACCTCCCATCATGTCCAACTACACCTCCCATCATGTCCCTCTGCCCTCCGCACCTCCTTCATCTTGGCCAGCGCCTCCTGCATGGCCTTCACTGTGGCTTTGCTGGGCCCTTTCTTCTTCTCCTTCTCCTCCTTCTCTCCTTTCTTCTTCTTCTTGTCCTTCTTCTTCTTGTCTCCTTCAGCCTCCTCTGAGAAAAACAAAAACATTTTCGTCTGTGCATCCACCTTTATGACACCTTTATGATATATATATATATATATATATATATATATATATATATATATATATATATTATGGGCTGTCATCAGGTACTGTCACAGCATTAGCAGGCTATCCAATCCTGCTCCAGACTGGTGGAAGGACCGCCCACTTCATTTACATATATTTATCAAGTGACAGAATAGACATAGATGTATGAAAATAAATACATTATTAAATAAATAAATGCAATTATATATACATACATTTTAAAAAGCATGGATAATTGAGGAAATACATATATAAGTAAATATAAATAAATAAATTTGTAAAACTGACCTTCTGCTGCTGGCTCCGCCTCTTCCTGCTCCTCCACGGTGGCGGTTGCTGTGGGAGGGGGCTGTGCTGTCTGAGTGGGCGTGGCCTCAGCCTTCTTCTCCTGCTCCTTCTCCTGCTCCTTCTCCTTCATCTTCCTCTGCTTCAGCCTCTCCTCCTCCTTCTTCTTGCGGTCGCGCTCTTTCTTCTCTGCCTT
Source organism: Siphamia tubifer (assembly GCA_020466265.1). Taxonomy (NCBI): domain Eukaryota; kingdom Metazoa; phylum Chordata; class Actinopteri; order Kurtiformes; family Apogonidae; genus Siphamia; species Siphamia tubifer. The sequence goes on from CM035784.1 coordinate 1,668,754, forward strand.
CTTCTGCGCCGCCGTCTTCATCTTGAAGCCTCCGTCCTCCTCTGGCTCCTCCTCTGGCTCCTCCTCCTCACTATCCGCCTTGCCCTTGCCCTTGCTCTTCTTCTTCCTGTCTCTCCTGGAGGTCAACTCGTCGTCGTCGTCGTCATCCTCACCGTCCTCCTTGGCGCCTCCTTTCTTCGGGCCTTGGTCGTCGTCATCTTCGTCAGACACCTCCACCTCCTTGCCTCCTTTCTTTCCTCTTTTGCTTTGGAGGCGGTGCAACGAGCCACTGTCGTCGTCTGAGTCTGACGGCAGAGTCTGGACGAAGGAAGGCAAAGACACAGGTCAACAATCAATCCATTTGGTCCTAGAATCGTGATTTTGGGATCGTCAAAGCCACGTTTTTGCCACGTCAAAATAATTTGATAAAAAGACAAAATCATGTGATGAACACAGTGTTACAGAAGTTCATTTGACCATGTCACCTTTGACCTCCAGAGACCTCAAAAACTATTGCTCGTAGGTGATAACACCAAATACGACAATTGTATAAATCTTCATTCTGCATCGTTTGGTACCAATCTGAAAGTTCTGTGAGTTATAACAGAACTCTGTTCTGGAGTTATCACTGATAATGTGATTTTGACATTTTAGTTAATTGTGACCTTGACCTTTGACCTTTACTGAAATGGATCATTACATCTCATGCACATTAGCTATATGTATATGTCCATATCATTTCATGGTGATATCTACAGAGTTCATTGAGCTATAACATGATATGTCTGTGCACACATGCACGCACACACACACACACACACACACACACACACACACAGAGCGATTACGATAATCTCTCCAAACCAATGTTATGTAAAATTACTAATTGCAGTTAATTTTTTCTATAAAATTGTTCAGTTCTAACTAACTGCTGCCAAATCAAACTTCATTTATAGGGAATGAGTGAATTCAATCTAAATTGTGAAATCTGCTGGAAAAAAATAATAATTAAAACATTTTAAAAATTGCAAACCCGGTTCTCCTTGTGGAGTAAACTCACCTTCTTCTGCTCTTTCCGTTCACCGTTCCTGTCGTGGTCCACGTGAGCTTCACCTTCCTCTCCACCCTCCTCATCCTCAGGACTGGCTCCGCCCTTCTTGCCCTTCCTGGTCTTCTTCTTCTCTGGTTTTGGAGGCTCCACCACTTCTGGCTCCTCGACAGTATCGGGTTTCTGCGAGGAAACGACAAACAGAGCTTTGAGGACCAGGCGAAAGCGTTACCTAGCAACGAGCAGATGATGTTCCAGTGGTGGCTAGGGTCTAACCTTTCCTCCGTGAGCCTCCAGGGACAGTTCCTCCAGTTCCTTTAAGATTTCATCTTCACTGCAAAGACACAAGGAACATCTTCAAACATCCATCAAACTCTGACATTTATTTATTTATTCACTTCCTGCACTAGTGCTAATATAACTAGCCTAGCTTTAGTCTGTGTGCGTACACAGTGTCGCCAATTCTTGATGGATTGTTCTGAACTTTGTCATGTAGAAGGAGACACACATAAGGATGAAACAGACAGATTCAGCTGAATCCACTCACTACTTCTGGTCTGATGACATGTTGAATTTTCGAATCATCGCAGCAGAAATTTGTCGTTTTCAACATGTGTTGACGATTTAATATGATAAAGACTGATAATGATTTAATATGATAAAGACTGATAATGATTTAATATGATAAAGACTGATAATGATTTAATATGATAAAGACTGATAATGATTTAATATGATAAAGACTGATAATGATTTAATATGATAATGACTGATAATGATTTAATATGATAGACTGATAATGATTTAATATGATAATGACTGATAATGATTTAATATGATAATGACTGATAATGATTTAATATGATAATGACTGATAATGATTTAATATGATAGACTGATAATGATTTAATATGATAAAGACTGATAATGATTTAATATGATAAAGACTGATAATGATTTAATATGATAAAGACTGATAATGATTTAATATGATAAAGACTGATAATGATTTAATATGATAAAGACTGATAATGATTTAATATGATAAAGACTGATAATGATTTAATATGATAATGACTGATAATGATTTAATATGATAATGACTGATAATGATTTAATATGATAATGACTGATAATGATTTAATATGATAAAGACTGATAATGATTTAATATGATAAAGACTGATAATGATTTAATATGATAAAGACTGATAATGATTTAATATGATAAAGACTGATAATGATTTAATATGATAAAGACTGATAATGATTTAATATGATAAAGACTGATAATGATTTAATATGATAATGACTGATAATGATTTAATATGATAATGACTGATAATGATTTAATATGATAATGACTGATAATGATTTAATATGATAAAGACTGATAATGATTTAATATGATAATGACTGATAATGATGGATTAGTGATTGGATAAGATCACAGAAGCTACCATGCTCTGAGGGGTATTTTCATTTTGCCTTTTTTTCTGTATTTTAGAAGTCTTTACATTTTCAAACACTTATTTTGGTAATTTAGGGTTTTTGTGAGTTTAGCATGTTTTGTGTATTCTTTTCTCAACTTTTTTGTTTCTTAGTGTATTTTTACATATTTTGTGGGAATTTGAGCACAAAAAAAAACCCAGTGATGGACAGTCAACCGACACTAATTCTTTTAATCATGATTAATTGAAATTAATCCAAAGCAACCCTTTGATTAATGTGTTAAAAATTCTAATCATTTGGCAGCTCTACAATAAATAAAGAAAATGTTTGGGTGCAGACCCTAACACCAGAGGAAGGTTAAAGGTCATACTCGAAGTCATCTTTTTTGGCTCCTTTCTTCTTCTTCTTGCCTTTGGCTTCCTTGGAGGCTCCGGCTCCTTCGATCTCGGCCGCTAGAGCGTCGATGTCCACACTGTCGTCTTTGGCACTGTGAAAAAAAATAAAATAAAAATCACATCATAAACCCATCAGCGACCGACGGGAACAGACTCCACAGCAGAAGCATCGGCAGCATCTGACACTGCTGACTTTGCAGAAGCTTTTATTTCCCATCAGCCCTTTTAACACAGGGGGTTCAGGCCTGTACGGACCCTTCAACAGCTTCAAAAGAAACGTCACATGACAGTTTATTTCCATTCACGCCAACAAACGGTGAAATGACGTCAAATGTGAACCAACAGCAGGTTGTATACACGAGCAGAACATTTAACAGTGGTTTCCTCACAATAAAATACCACAATACACTTATGAAAAACAAATATATATATTGAAAAAAATAATGCATCATATTCAAAAACATATTCCCATATAAAGAAAAGTATTGCATATATTATCAAATATTCTGTAATATATAATTTGATCATATATTGACAAATATAAAATGTATATTGAACTGAACACAAAAACTGACCTATATTTTTTTACAGCTTTTTTTAAACTCAATTTCTTTCCACATATATTATGATGTGTATTACTAAATATAGAATTATATATATTTAGTAATACAGTTCATATTTTATATACATATATATATATATATATATATATATATATATATATATATATATATATATATATATATATATATATACATACACACATACACAAACACACACAGTGGTACCTCAATTTATGAAATTAATTTGTTACAGAAGTGTTTTTGTACCGTGAGTTTTTCATAAATAGTCGCAATTTACATGTAAAAGGTTGGTTCCAAAACCTCCAATACTACCCCCTAAACCTCCGATACTACCCCCTAAACCTCCGATACTACCCCCTAAACCTCCGATACTACCCCCTAAACCTCCGATACTACCCCCTAAACCTCCGATACTACCCCCTAAACCTCCAACACTACCCCCTAAACCTCCGACACTACCCCCTAAACCTCCGACACTACCCCCTAAACCTCCGACACTACCCCCTAAACCTCCGACACTACCCCCTAAACCTCCGACACTACCCCCTAAACCTCCGACACTACCCCCTAAACCTCCGATACTACCCCCTAAACCTCCGATACTACCCCCTAAACCTCCGATACTACCCCCTAAACCTCCGATACTACCCCCTAAACCTCCGATACTACCCCCTAAACCTCCGATACTACCCCCTAAACCTCCGATACTACCCCCTAAACCTCCGATACTACCCCCTAAACCTCCGATACTACCCCCTAAACCTCCGATACTACCCCCTAAACCTCCGATACTACCCCCTAAACCTCCGATACTACCCCCTAAACCTCCAATACTACCCCCTAAACCTCCGATACTACCCCCTAAACCTCCGATACTACCCCCTAAACCTCCAATACTACCCCCTAAACCTCCTATACTACCCCCTAAACCTCCGATACTACCCCCTAAACCTCCAATACTACCCCCTAAACCTCCGATACTACCCCCTAAACCTCCAATACTACCCCCTAAACCTCCAATACTACCCCCTAAACCTCCGATACTACCCCCTAAACCTCCAATACTACCCCCTAAACCTCCAATACTACCCCCTAAACCTCCAATACTACCCCCTAAACCAGTGTTTCCAACCTTTTTGAGCCACTGCACTTATATACATAAGAAACATCACAAGGCACACATTCAAAGAAAAATCTCACAAAAACTATATTGAAATATAATTTAAATCTAGTCTTGATTGACTCGTTCACTTAAAACCTGGATGGATCTGTAATCACGCTGCTCACTTACAGAACCAATAAGGTGAAATTACATCATTTTTCACAACACACCTGATGATTTCTCACAGTACACTAATGTGCCACGGCACACTAGTTGGGAAAACCCTTTAAAAATGACTCAGTATAAATATGTGTTTTCAATTTTAGAAACAGTATTTTATAGATGTAATTTATTGGTGTCAATGGGTAAATGTGTCTTCACTGACTGAAATGAACCAGACATGTGGGTCATTTTTATACCATTGTGTTTGTTTTAATTGTCACTTTCACCTTCAACAATGTTTATTGACGGAAGTTTGGTGAAATATTGATCCAAAGACGATTGACTTTGACCACTTTTCATTTTTTTAAATATTAAATTTCAGGTCGTTTATATTGATAGTCAGTATGTGGAGAAATATAGTTTTGTTTCATAAGGGTATAAACAAAAACATGAAAAATGAACATTACATTGATGATTATTTTTACATTGAATTACATTTTTAAAAATTACATTTCAATAGGTCGTGCAAAACATGTATTGTGTGAATCAAACTAAATAAAAAAATAACCCTAACCCTGTGTAATTTAATTTCAAATAATTTTATTTTTTAATGTGACCAATTGGATATTTTTTTTAAGTTGACTCAATGTTTTACTTTTTTCAGTGTACTGGATTTAAAAACCGAAATGACATATACATCAGTAAAACTATTTCCCTGTTTTTACAGAAATTATTTGTAACATGTACTTTTAAAATATTTACACATTTTGAACGTTACACGGTCAAATACCTGTTTTTTTCTGATAAACTATAAAGCTTAATTCTGAGAAACTGAGTTGTTGTACCTCGTCATTTTATACGTAAATAGTTCGTCATTTTCCGTAAATACAAGTTCGCGTTTTAAAGCGTGTGGTCACGTGACCCCCAGACACACCTGAGCAGGTAAAGCACGGGGAGCTAGACGTTACATCAGACAGCTAACACTGGAGGAGCTAGCCCTTAGCATGAGGGCTAACCCCGCCGTTCCAGCCGCTGTCATTGGCTCTTGTTAGCATGTAGCCGCCGGCCGGCCTCCGCGAGTAGCCGCTGCCCGGATTCGAGGCTCGTTGTCCGGTGTCAGCTGCTAAATGATGCCGCTGTTTGAGCTGGAGCGAACAGCTGCTGCCGACTGGCTCCGGTGGGGCTGACGTCGGCTAACGGGTTCAGACACCAACACCGGAGCGGAGTGTCGCCCGTCTCGCCCCGCTCTCACCCGATTTTACCCAGTTTTAACCCGGGTTAGCCCGTTTTGTGGAGGTTTAAACACCTGGCTTTGACTCGTGGTTTAGCATCCACCGCTAGCTGCTAAGCCAAGCTAACGTCATCATGAGGCGGCTAACGGCCCGGTTCAGCGGCTCTGACGGCCCGGTTCCGCTGGCGGACAGACGGCGATAGCCCACCCTCTGCACCGGCGGGCGGGGGCCGGGCTCTTTCGTACCTGTCCTCCCCGGATTTCTTCTGTTTCTTCCCCATCCTGCCGCTGCCGTTTCTCCGGTTCGACTCCACTCCACGACGGTCACATCGGTCGAAGATCGTTTAGGAACAGAGCCGGAGCTGAGCACCCACGAGTGGGTGCTCAGCCAGGTTTACAGATTTAGACTGGGAGGAGCAGCAGCCGTTACCATGGCAACACAAGTGCGAATTTAATTAATCAGATATTTAACTTTAATTCCATTGCCATATACATAGCACGCACAACCCAGTGCTAATTATGCTAAATATGTATCTTTATCGGCTGAAGTTAAACATGTGATACTTTATAAATTAACCATAATTAATTCCATATTAATTCATTTGTCTTAATTAGCATTTGTAATAATTTTTTATCTACGGATATTTAGTAGTATCCAGCAATGAATAACCAGAATAAACGCTTTTCGTTACTGTAAACGACATCAGAGTAAGACTTCATATTTTGTGTCTCCGATCTCCGAGTAGCAGCATGGTTCTGATCGGCGCATGCGTACTCCTGCACGAGCGCGTATCCGTAAGATGCTCAAAGTACTCCCATTCTGTACTTAAGTAGAAGTACAGCTACTTGTGTGGAAAAATACTCTGGTAAAAGTAGAAGTATTGATTCAGCTCATCTACTTAAAGGAAAAAAAGTACAAAAGTAAATTGTAAAACTATATATGTTTTGCCATGAACACAATAATACTTATTTCACCAGGAAAAATTAGGTTTCAAAAGTATCTAAATGAAAGCCTTTAAAAGTGAGTTAGTGTGTAGATAATGTGTTTGATCAGGTCACAGTTACTCAGTTTTGTGGGTATGGACAGAAAATTTCAGAAAAGTCATAAGATTTTTAAAAAGTTATGTGAGAAATAAGAGATTAAAAATGCATAATTTTAAGATGAAAAGACAAAATTGAGATAAATCATATAACTAATATATAAAGTCACATTTTGACAAAGAGTATAAATTACAGATATTTATATAAATGTAAAGAGTATAAAGTACATATATGTATACAAAAATGTAGGAAGTTAAAGTAAAAAGTTTCCAGAAAAATAAATACTAATGTAATGAAGTACTTTTACTTAGTTACTCCCACCTCTGGTTTCTATGACAATTCTATGACTATTTTTTTCTGACCCTGTGAATCAGTTTTTGATAAAATAACCGTCAGTTTAATTTAATTCAACACAGATGAACAGAACTGACACATTGATAAAGTTACTTCAAAGTTTTAACGGATGAAAATTAAACAACACATTCTGAAGTCCAGGTTTAAATGGTAAAATGTTAAAAACTAACAGTAAAAATAAAGAAACAACATATTCAGTTTTCATTTCGGTCTGTTATTTTATTAATATTTTCACCATTTTATATTAAATACTTGTTTTAATTGGAAACACAATGATGCAGCATTTTTTACCCAGATACATTTTAATATATTTTTAAATATAATGTCCTCAATGGACTTTTTTTAAGTCTTTAAGTAAAGGTGTGAAGAAGGATGGCTGGGTCTCAACAGAGGTGGCAAAAGTACAACCACTGGTATGAAAAAATACTCTAGTAAAAGTACAAGTACTGATTAAACTGCTTTGCTGAAGTTATAGTAAACTAATACATTAAAAAAAATCTGACTTCTCAATTGTAATAAAGTAAAAAATTAAAAATGCATTTTTTTGTCCTGAATGAAATATTTATTTAATCAGGAAAAATTATAAGTTTCTAAAAAAATAAAGTATTTAAAAGCGAGTTAGTGTGTAGAAAATGTCCTGGTTCTATGTGTGTGTATTTACACAGTCACACCACGGGGACCAAAATTCAGGTCCCCACGAGGGTTAAATAAAAATAAAGGTCCCAACTAGTAAAATAGAAATGATGTGGCCCTAAAAATACATTTAGTTTATTATTTTCCAGAAGTCCCCATAAAGCATGAGGGAAACAGGTGTAAAGTGAAACATGTATTTCAAAGGTTTGATGAGGTTTACTTAACAAAAAAGAAGCATTTATATATATTTATGTAATTAATTTTTTTATAATTTCTTTAAAATGTATTACTTATTTTATTTATAAATCTTCCTTTTTTTAATTAATTTTTATTTATTTGTAAAATGTTTTCTCATTATTTTTTTAATTTATTTAAAACATGTTTACAGTCTCTACCCAATGGTTACTTGATTAAAAACTTGGTCCTCATCTCTGTGTGTGCATCTCCAGGCCGGTTTCCATGGCAATGGGGAAACTCACAGAAAATGGGAGGAGCTTTAACATAAAGTGGGAGGAGCTTTAATAGAAGTGACTAGGTCCATAAACAGTAACAAACAGATTCACATATGAAGTGAACAACAGATATTTCTTCCTTTCACCAGAAACAACTACAGCAACAAGAGACAAACACACGCTTATGTTTACTTCAACTGGTGGATGGAAGTCTGGTTTATATTTATTGTCTTGTTTTGTATTTATTTTTAGCCATGGCGGCCACTGTACGTCAGATTCCGCCCATTGCCTTCAGCAGCTCCTCGCCCAGTTCCTCCAGTCGGCCGCCCGTGTCGTCCAATGGGAGCAGAGCGTCGTGGACAGCCGTGGCGGCGGCATGTCGACAGAAGCGCTGCCCCACCAGGGCCCGGGTCAGCTGGTCCACCCGGCTCTGGGAGATCCAGTTTGGAGGAACCAGGACCCGGCAGGACGCCACCAGCCCATTCCTCACCTCCAGCTGGCACTCCGCTCGGTGGCGCCCCGACAGCTGCAGCAGCATCCCCACACTGAATTTGGGAGTTCGCCCAAATGTCCAGTCCCAGCTGCGCAGCTCCGACACCAGAGCGGACATTCCAGGAAACGAAACCTCATCTGACGGGTCGACGGACGTCGACGCAGACGCTAGGCCGAACTCTGGAGGAATAAGAAGGAGCTAACGTCAAGCTAACACCACATTCTGTCAAAGCTAGGGCTGGAAAAATCTACCCATTAACACAGATATAAAACTTTTTAAATGTTTTAATTAATCTGAAACAACTGTGTGATTAATCTGATTAAAGTTTGAGTCTGATTAAAGTTTGAGTCATTCCACAGCCTTCGTTAAAACCAAATCAGCCCAACACTGAAGCCAAACCTTGGTTGTACTGGTTGACCAGAGCCTCCAGTAGCTCCTCCCACTTCAGCGTTGGGGCGTGGTCTACCAGGTTGGCTACAGGAGAGGGCACGCTGGGGGTGGCGTTGCTATGGATACCGGAAGTGGAGGGGTGGAGCATGGCGGAGAGGGTGGAGCGATCAGCAGAGTGGAGGAGGGTACAGTGATGGTAGGCGGAGTCTCTGCGGAGTCTGGAGGCGGAGCCTGCAGTAAACAACAACGATGTAAACAACAAACTAAACCCAGTGTTAACATTATTTATTCAGATTTTGAAAATATTTTAGATTTATTAAATTTATTAGTGTTTTTTTCTGTATCTATACTATAGCCACACCCCCCGCCCATCCCTCACCTGAGACCTTCAGGTGTCCGTCCAGTACGATGTCCAGTCTGTGGTTGGCGTGCACGTCCAGCTGTGGGCGGAGCCTCCTCAGGGCGTCGGTGATGACCTTCAGGTTGCGTCTTCGGTCGTAGTTTTTCTTGGAGGTGAAGAAGGTCAGGTTGAGGTTCCCCAGGTCATGGTAGACCGTCCCACCTCCGCTCCGCCTCCTCGCCACGTGCACGCCGGCCCTCGCTGCCTCCCGCAGGTTGCACTCCACCCAGGGGTTCTGGTGTCGGCCCACCACCACGGCCGGCCTGTTCCGCCACAGCAGCAGGATGCCGTGCCGCCGCAGGTCCACGTTGGCTTCGATCCAGTCCTCCAGGGCCAGGTTCTGGAACACGTCTGTGGACTGGGACTGCAGGACCAGCCCTGCTTCACCCCTGGACCAGGTGTGAAGAGGACCGGTCCTGGTCCAAACACCTGTCCACCACGGAAAAGGATAAGACACATGAGGAGAGTTAGATGTGTTTAAAAATAGAGTAAAAATCAGTAAAATACACTAAAAATAGATGAAAACACATTAAAAACACATTAAAAACACAGTCCTAGGTTTAAGTCTGAGCCAGAACATTGTGGTTTGTTTAAGAGCCATAAAACTAAAGATTTTAAGGTAGAAAGTTGACAGACTGAACCTTTAAGGAGCGACAGCGTGCGTCTGATGTTTGACATCATAATGTTTGACAGCAGACGTCACCTCCTCATGATGGAAACATCTGACGATTAAAAAAAACATTAATTTAAAATTCATTCAATTCAACTTTTAAACTGAAACACTGACATTTATCAGCCACAAACTTTATTCTATCTGCTCTTATTGTTAATAACATCATCTTAGTGGTTCAACATTAGTTGTAATTTGCAGGGGTGGAAGTAACTAATTAAAAGTACTTCATTACTGCACTGAAGTAGATTTTTTAAGTATCTGTACTTTACTTCAGTGTTTATTTTTCTAGCAATGTTTTACTTTTACTCCCTACATTTTTATATAAACATCTGTACTTTATACTCTTTACATTCTCAGAATAGACTCATTACTTTTTCAAACTAAACAGATGTGATAATATAAAAAATAAGTAACTTCAGAGGGAAAATCAGTGGAAGAAAGAAACTGTGACTTTATATATTGCACCATTATTACTATTATTTCACAATTTAGACATTTAATCTGATAAATTTGACTTCTTATTTCACTTTTTTTTTTGCATTTTATCTCAATTTTTATTTTAGATACTTTTGAAGCTTTATTGATTTTTCCTGGTTAAAAAATATTGTAGTTTTACTTTTTATTTTTGTACTTTATTACACTTGAGAAGTTGTACTTTTTTACTTTTACTTCGGTAGAAGGGGTGAATCAGTACATCTACTTTTACCAGAGTATTTTTTCACACCAGTTGCTGTACTTTGACCTCCTCTGTATTTGTATCTCCTTTACGTTACTGTAAATGAAGGCTTTAAATCGGAGCCGGACCATCCTGAGCCGAAATACAACCGGAAACAACGAAGTTACATGACCACTGATGAAGAACGTCCGCCATCTTTAACCGGTCAAACGAATTAAAATGTCAGTTTAAAGGGGTTTCAGAGTTGTATATAACGTTTGGTTAAACAAACAATCAACAAAGACATTAGAAGTGTTTTAAGTCTGAAAACCTACAGCATTTATGTTAACGTCTACGAGTTTAGAGCTGTTCAAACGTGTATGACGGCGAACACAACGATTTATAGAGAAAACAGAAGTCAAATGTTGAACGTATTTAAATGTTCCCGCGTGACGGATTCACGTGATAGGAAATATACACACTTGTTACTTAATGGTGCTGAAATAGATGGAAACTTACCTGAATTCACTGGTGAAGGTTTGAAATGAATGAATGTGACCGTGTTGTGTGTTTGGCTCTGACACGGTCCGACGGTGTAAACGGTCCGAAGGGAACCACGACCGATACATAAATGTTCCGAACACCGATGAGAACCTCACGAATGCTTCAATTTTAAAATACTAATTATTATAAGTAAATAAATAAAGTAAAATAAATTACATTAAAAGATAAATTAATTAAATGACAACTAATTTTAAACAATTAAAATAATAACATTAATTAAAAAAACAAATAATAAAAAATATGTATAAACATCCCTCTTCTTTTTTTTAAATAAAAAATTATAATAATAAATCAATTTTAAAAAACGTAAATAAAAAACGTTTTATAAGTCATCAAAAAACTCTAAATATGAGATAAATAATGCTCAACCTAAGATAAAATAGAAAAATTGTGAAATTAAAAGTCAAAATTGTGAGATAAAAAGTCAAAATTATGTGATGAAAAGTTAAAATTAGGAGATAAAAAGCCAAAATTATGGGATAACAGTCATATAACTATAATATATAGAGTCACAGTTTCTTTCCTCCACTGATGTTCGCCCTGAAGTGACTTATTTTTCATACTGTCACATCTGTTTAGTTTGAAAAAGTAATGAGTCTATTCTGGGAATGTAAAGAGTATAAAGTACATATATTTATATAAATGTAAAGAGTATAAAGTACATATATTTATATAAATGTAAAGAGTATAAAGTACATATATTTATATAAATGTAAAGAGTATAAAGTACATATATTTATATAAATGTAAAGAGTATAAAGTACATATATTTATATAAATGTAAAGAGTATAAAGTACAGATATTTATATAAAAATGTAAGGAGTAAAAGTAAAAAGTTGCCATTAAAATAAATACTCAAGTAAAGTACAGATACTTATAAAAATCTACATAAGTAATGAAGTACAGTACAGTAATGAAGTACTTTTATTGAGTTACTTCAACCTCTGGTCAGAAGTGTTAGATTTGTTAGACAAGATATGTTATTGTATCAGAATTAAACTCGACGAAACCACGAGGAAGAGGCGGAGATGAGCAGAGAGGAAGAAAATGTGACCACATCCTGATGACAATGCACGCACACACACACACACACATACGCGCGCACACACACACACAGACACCAGGACACAGATGAAGACGATGCGTCAGGTGAGGACACTCCAAACTTTAACTTTAATTCTTCACCTCTGCTTATATTTACTTTTTTGACTCATTACATTTAACTGTCAATATATTATTATTATTATTGTAAATATATTATTTAAGGTTTTATCTCAGTTTCAAAATACATTTCAAAGCGTAAAGAGGAAATAACTAATCATCAAGTTTAATCTGATCAAACTCATTTCTATGTAGAAACACACTGTAAACCCAAATGTTCATAATTAAATGTATTCAGTTGTAAATACTCACAGCTTCAGTAATAGTTCTACTAACTCAAATGTATTCAGTTGCTGTAACATGTTCTTCGTTTTCAGTTTTTCTAACTACTATTTTTTATTAAGGTGAACTAATATAAACAACTTACAAACATAGATGAGGTTCAACTTAGTGGAATGAAGTAATTAAATGCTGAGGATGATATTGTTCTGTTATTTATATTGTTTCAAATAAGGACGATTGAAAAAAAAACTGATGTAGCAGATGATGAAATATAACTTCATACCACTCCAAATAACCACCAATATCTATCACACCAAAAAAATACAATCAAAGTTCTGGAAAACTGTATTTGTTTCAGTTTCATCAACTTAAAATAATTGAGGCAATCGTTTGCCTTAAGTTTTCTGAGTTCTGCTAAGTTATTCAGGTTTATAATGCAGTAGAAGCCAACAGGAACCACTGACATTTTTATACTTTTTAACATTTAAACCTGCTCAAAGTACTTGTACTGCAGTATTTGCAGTATTTGTACCTTCACCAGGGTTGGTTCTGGTCAATGTGGTGCCCTGGGTCAACACTAGGCCAATACTAGGTCAACACTAGGTCAACACTAGGTCAATACTAGCCCAACACTAGGCCAACACTAGGCCAACACTAGGCCAACACTAGGTCAACACTAGGCCAAGACTAGGCCAACACTAGGCCAACACTAGGTCAACACTAGCCCAACACTAGGCCAACACTAGGCCAACACTAGGCCAACACTAGGTCAACACTAGGCCAACACTAGGTCAACACTAGCCCAACACTAGGCCAACACTAGGCCAACACTAGGCCAACACTAGGTCAACACTAGGCCAACACTAGGCCAACACTAGGCCAACACTAGCCCAACACTAGGCCAACACTAGCCCAACACTAGGCCAACACAATGTCAACACTAGGCCAACACTAGGCCAACACTAGGTCAACACTAGGCCAACACTAGGTCAACACTAGGCCAACACTAGGTCAACACTAGGCCAACACTAGGTCAACACTAGACCAACACTAGGCCAACACTAGGCCAACACTAGGCCAACACTAGGTCAACACTAGGCCAACACTAGGCCAACACTAAGCCAACACTAGGCCAACACTAGGTCAACACTAGGCCAACACTAGGTCAACACTAGAATTGGATCATAAGGAGCTTTAAGTGAAGATAAACAGTTACAATAACTCTAAACCTTGTTGAGTTGGAACACTGAACAAAACACTTTATTCTGTTAAATCAAACTTGAAAGGAGTCCAAATTATTAGAATAAAAAGTCAAAATTATCTGATGAAAAGTAAAAAAATAAAAAATAAAAGTCAAAATTCTAAGATACAAAGGCCAAATTATGAGATAAAAGGTCAAATCAGATCATTCTAATTCTGTGGGCGACCGCGTAGTCTGACTGTGTGTAACACCGACCCTAATGGATAATGGGATTTCCTGTTTCTGCAGCTGGTCCTTGAACACATCATCACCTAAAGAAACAGTTGGTGTGATGTCTGACATGTGGGCCTTTCCCTCATGCTCCTCACCTCCCATCATGCAACAGGTGCAGGTCAGAAACCATGGTAACCAACATCACCCTCAGGTGTCCTCCCCCCAGTTCCTCCCACCTGCTCTAGAAAACCCGGACTGGACCCACTCCCAGTTTCCCAGCATGCCCAGCGGCTACAGCTACTGCGACCAGGTGAGATGTGGAAGCAGGGTGTGAGCAGGGCCGTCACTAGGGTGTGTGGGGGCTCCAGGCAGAAAACTCCCAGGGGCCACCACCCCATCTGTGCACGCTGAAAAAAGACTACAATTTCTGGGACATTCGAGACAAATGGTGACAACATAGATGAGTTTAGTTATGTAATGATAATTAAAATAATTTAAAAGAAGTATTAAAAATGAAATAAATAGCAAAATATCTTTAATAAATAATAATGAACAAAAAAACACAAATGTCAGTAAATAAGTAAAGGACAGGAAACATCACACAAACTTTTTTGTGCTATTTTTTAATTATATATAAAAAAAAATCCTCTCACCCTGGGCGGTGTCTCCTTCAGACTCAGGTCCTCTACCAGAGGCCTGGGAGCCTGAGGGTTCTGCGCAGGATCTTAGCTGTTCCTAGCAATGTGCTCTATATATATATATATATATATATATATATATATATATATATATACAGCGTTACCTCAATTTATGAAATTCATTTGTTCCAGAAGCTTTTTCGCATGTGAATTTTTTGTAAATAGAGTCACATTTTACATTTAAAAGGACTGATTTGTTCCAAGGCCCCCAATACTACTACCTAAAATTTAGGGGGTAGTATTATACCCCCTAATGAATACGTACTGGGAAAAACTCACCAAACAACAGTAACTCTGTGATGAATGAGGGTCAAAGGTCACCAAAAGCATCATGGGTAACTCCCTCATAGCCAACGGGATGATACGTACAGTAATGTACATATTTATGTCTCGGGGGTTTCAGTTTCTTTTCAAAAAAATAATTTTCTTTCATGCAGAGAGAGAAAATTGACTTAAGGTTTTTCGTTACTTTGGTTATTCGTTAGCTGGGTCTGTGATAAGCTGAGGTGTCACTGTATATTAACACATGTAGGGAGTAAAAGTCCAAAGTTCACAGAAAAATAAATAGTGCAGTAAAGTCCAGAAACCTAAAAAAACTCTACTTCAGTACAGTACAGAGTACTTTTACTGAGTTACTTTGACAGGTCTGCTCTAATGGCTTTCTGTCCTGTGTGAACCAGAACCAGAACCTGGAATTGGACCTCCAGCTGCAGACCCAGTTTGGCTGTGACCCCCTGTGTTTCTCAGAACCACAGTGTGTCCTGGGCCCCGGGCCCCACCTGGACCCCTGGGGCCCCCTGGAGCTGGAGCTCCACCCCCAGGACCAGAGCTGTGGCCCGGGCTCCGCCCCAGGAGCCTGGAGCTCCACCCATTTTTCCCACGGACTGGCCCACAGCTTCTACAGTGGTTTGTCAGAGGTAAGAAACTAACCTAAACTAATCTAATCTAATCTAATGTAACAGTGTGATATAAAACAATGTAACCCAGTTAATCTAATGTCATCCCATATAATCTATTCTCACCTATCTAATGTTACGCAATCTAATCTAACACAGGATAACGCAGTCTAATCTAATCTAATCTAATCTAATCTAATCTAATCTAATCTAATCCAGTCTAATCTAATGTAATCTAAAATGCTGGACACCTGTCCTGTGCCTCTGCTTCCAGTTCTACCCTGACAGTTACCATGACGACGGCAACATCCAGCCCTACTGCAGCCCGTCCACCCCAGGGCCCAGCCCACATTACCCACAAGCCCCATTCGTCTCCAGTCCTGGTCCGGGGATCAGCCCCGCCTTCCGCACGCAAGATACAACCTTCTCCTTCCCTACAACCCTTGACCCCAGCCACCACCACCCGCTGGCGCTCCAGGCTGGGGCGGGACCAGGGTGGAGCACTGGTGGAGGTGGCGTGGACGGCAGTGTAGGCAGCAGCGTGGACGGCAGCGGGGTCTGTACAAACTGTATGTGGATAAACATGTTCCTTCACACACGCCTGCTTTAAATCCAATGTTTTGTTCAGATCCCTGATGGAAGCGCAGGAGCCCAAGCTGCACACGCCAGGTATACTCCACATTCAGGGGCGTGGCTAGGGGGTGTGGCTAGGGGCTTTTTGAGTTCTGATTTTGCCCCGCCCTCTCCTCCCTATAGGTAGGTTTCAGTCATGTGCCTATGGTGATGTTCTGATTCCAGCTGGAAGTAACCATGGAGACCGTCGCTGTAGAGGAAACCATTGAAGAGAGTTTTTATTGGATGGATTTAGATCCAGTGTCCAAACACAGATACATTCACTGAGTTAAATATGACCAGAATCTAATGAAAATTAATGAGTTTTGGACAGAAGACTGTGCTGTGGACATTCCTACCAGGTCCTGCAGACATCCTACTAAACCACCCTAACCCAGACATCCTACTACACCACCCTAACCCTAACCCAGACATCCTACTACACCACCCTAACCCTAACCCAGACATCCTACTACACCACCCTAACCCTAACCTAGACATCCTACTACACCACCCTAACCCTAACCCAGACATCCTACTACACCACCCTAACCCTAACCCAGACATCCTACTACACCACCCTAACCCTAACCCAGACATCCTACTACACCACCCTAACCCTAACCTAGACATCCTACTACACCACCCTAACCCTAACCCAGACATCCTACTACACCACCCTAACCCTAACCTAGACATCCTACTACACCACCCTAACCCTAACCTAGACATCCTACTACACCACCCTAAACCTAACCCAGACATCCTACTACACCACCCTAACCCTAACCCAGACATCCTACTACACCACCCTAACCCTAACCCAGACATCCTACTACACCACCCTAACCCTAACCTAGACATCCTACTACACCACCCTAACCCTAACCCAGACATCCTACTACACCACCCTAAACCTAACCCAGACATCCTACTACGCCACCCTAACCCTAACCCAGACATCCTACTACACCACCCTAACCCTAACCCAGACATCCTACTACACCACCCTAACCCAGACATCCTACTACACCACGTAACCTAGACATCCTACTACACCACCCTAACCCTAACCCAGACATCCTACTACACCACCCTAACCCTAACCTAGACATCCTACTACACCACCCTAACCCAGACATCCTACTACACCACGTAACCTAGACATCCTACTACACCACCCTAACCCAGACATCCTACTACACCACCCTAACCTAGACATCCTACTACACCACCTAACCTAGACATCCTACTACACCACCCTAACCCAGACATCCTACTACACCACGTAACCTAGACATCCTACTACACCACCCTAACCCAGACATCCTACTACACCACCCTAACCTAGACATCCTACTACACCACCTAACCTAGACATCCTACTACACTACCCTAACCCAGACATCCTACTACACCACCCTAACCTAGACATCCTTCTACATCACCCTAACCTAGACATCCTACTACACCACCTAACCTAGACATCCTACTACACCACCCTAACCCAAACCCAGACATCCTACTACACCACCCTAACCTAGACATCCTATTACACCACCCTAACCCTAACCCAGACATCCTACTACACCACCCTAACCTAGACACCCTACTACACTACCCTAACCTAGACATCCTACTACACCACCTAACCTAGACATCCGACTACACCACCCTAACCTAGACATCCTACTACACCACCCTAACCCAGACATCCTACTACACCACCCTAACCTAGACATCCTACTACACCACCCTAACCCAGACATCCTACTACACCACCCTAACCTAGACATCCTACTACACCACCCTAACCCAGACATCCTACTACACCACCCTAACCTAGACATCCTACTACACCACCCTAACCCAGACATCCTACTACACCACCCTAACCCTAATCCAGACATCCTACTACACCACCCTAACCCAGACATCCTACTACACCACCCTAACCCTAACCCAGACATCCTACTATACCAGCAGCAGATGGAAGCCTAGAAAACATACAACTTTTTTGTCAGTGGATGGGTCCACGACCTCAGTACCAAAAGGCTCAGCCATAATTTAAAAAAACAAATATCCCATAATTTTGACTTTTTATCTCCTAATTTAGATTTTTTATTTCATGATTTTGACTTCACTTAATGCGCCTCATGGCCCAGTGCACAATTAGCAGAAAGGTCAAAATGACATTATTGGCTCTAATTCAAGAAAGGCTTGTCAGAGAAACTTGAGACTGGCACAAAATAGGGCGGGGTTAGGCATTCTCTGAATACTTGTTGTTGTGTTCGCTGTGTAACCATGACTTCCACAGCCTCCCGGCGTTGAACCGTCAAATGCGATCCCACGGCAGCTGCCAACCAGCGTCCAGGGCCAACCAGGTCACCACCAAATCAACTGTCTTCCATCCGGTTATGTTCGATTTGAACTTTGACCTTAACTCCAGCTACTCCTTCTATTATCCAGAACCGGGGCACACCCCTGCCCCTGCCCGCCTCCATGTCCATGGTGATGCCGGTCTCAGTGGCAGTCCGCTCCAAAAGAGGCGGCGGTTGTGTCCAGAGGAGGCGGAGTCGTGCAGCTCAAGTGGGCGGAGCCGTTCTGTACAGCAGCCTCATGCACTGCCTGGTCTCTGAGGAAGAAGAGGGCGGGGCTGGAGGGTACACTCCACCCCCTATGCTGAGTCCCCTGAGGGTGGGGCCAGGGTTGTACTGGTCTGTGAGCGCCACGAGTAGTGGGCGGCCGAGACCACCAGCTCACAGGAAACAGAAGAACGACTCAAAGACCATGACTTATGGTAAATGTCAACACCATCAGAAGACACATTACTCTGGTGCTAGCATTAGCCTAGTGCTAGTGTTAGCATAGTGCTAGTTTACCACTATTTACCAGTTAGAGTTTACCAGTTTACTAAAAATAATCATCTTATAGTTTTAAAGGTAGGTCCAAGTCACATTAGCTTACTGCTAGCATTAACCTAGTGCTAGCATTAGCCTAGTGGGCGGCTCAGTTGGTAGAGCGGGTTGTCCAATAACTGAAGGTTTGGCAATTTGTGTCTGAACACTTAACCCCTCCCACCTGCTCTGTAACTTCTCCCACCTGACATTAACCCCTCCCCTCTGATCATTAACTCCTTCCACCTGATCATGAACTTTTATATCTGCACTGTAACTCCTCCCACATAACAATTAACCCCTCCCACCTTATCATAAACCCCTGCCAGCTTTCCCTTAACCCCTCCCACCTCATCGTGCATTGTTTTGACTTGATTTGAACTTCAGCATATCTGATTGGCAGATGGATCCAGTCACCCCATCACCATGGAAACCCCTCCTCGTTCGGGAACACTAACATCAGGCGTCAACACACCGTGCGTAACACTACGTCCCATTCACTGTCAATGTTGGAACAAATACAGCAGTTTAAGCCCCTCCTTTTCTGTCAACCACAGACGCATCAACATAGGGCGGGACTTCCAGGCTGAGATCCCACCTCTGCAAGACCTGAAATATGTCCACTCAGACTCCCATAATGCACTGCTGCTGTGGGCGCCATGGGCGGAGCTTGAGCATGCTGCCAATCAACAAAGAGGTAAGAAGTTCTGCACACTGTCCGCTCATTTAGTGGTACCCATCACGATATAACGCAGACGGAGGCGTGTCTTTCAGTGGAGGCCATGCTGATGTTGACCCGGTCCAGTGTGGTGCCAGGGGGAGGAGCCAGTCCAGAGTACGCCCTCCAGCTCCTATCAGAGAGCAGAGGGGACTTCTTGGTAATGACTATACAGGTTCTGACCCAGTTCTGATACGGTTCTGATTCAGTTCATATCCGGTTATGGTCTTCATGGTTGGTTTTATGTTGTAGGTGACATTGGAGAAGCTGTTGTCGAATCCTGAACCAAATGACACCAAGCAAAGAGGTAAACTACAGTGAACGCAACACAAAAACAACTGACACAGCACAAAGACCATGAACGCAGCACAAAGACCATGAACGCAACACAAAGACCATGAACGCAGCACAAAGACCATGAATGCAACACAAAGACCATGAACACAACACAAAGACCATGAACGCAACACAAAGACCATGAACGCAACACAAAGACCATGAACGCAACACAAAGACCATGAACGCAGCACAAAGACCATGAACGCAGCACAAAGACCATGAACGCAACACAAAGACCATGAACGCAACCAAAGACCATGAACGCAGCACAAACACCATGAACGCAGCACAAAGACCATGAACGCAACACGAAAACCATGAAAGCAGCACAAAGACCATGAACGCAACCAAAGACCATGAACGCAGCACAAAGACCATGAACGCAACACAAAGACCATGAACGCAACACAAAGACCATGAACGCAGCACAAATACCATGAACACAACACAAAAACCATGAACGCAGCATGAAGACCATGAACGCAACACAAAGACCATGAACGCAACACGAAGACCATGAACGCAACACATAGACCATGAACGTAACACAAAGACCATGAACGCAACACATAAACCATGAACTCAACACAAAGACCATGAACGCAACACATAGACCATGAACGCAACATAAATACCATGAACTCAACACAAAGACCATGAATGCAACACAAAGACCACGAACGCAACACAAAGACCTTGAAAGCACCACAAAAACCTTAAATGGGACCAGACTTGTTGTTGTTGTTGTTTTTAGGGGGGTGGTGGAGTCTGTCAGAGTCCAGGTCTGTGGTTCAGTCTCTTCAGATCCATCAGAAGGACTTTGTTAGCGTCCAGAGAGACGTGAGTCCAGCATCACTCAATTCTCACATCACTGGGTCTAGGTCTGGGTCCCGGTCTGGGTTCTGATCCTGGTCTGGGTCCTGGTTTTGGTCCTGGTCTGGGGGGTAATGCTTGGTTTTATGTGGTCTGTTTCAGGTCCAGACCAAGACGTTGCCTCAGTGTGTTGAGTTTTATTACCTGTGGAAGAAGAAGCTGAATCTGAGGACCAAGACCCGGACTGGACTGACCCTCACCCTGCCCAACACCAATGCCAGACCAAGACCAGGACCAGGGGTGACCCCCACCCTGCCCAACACCAATGCCAGACCAAGACCCGGACTGGACTGACCCTCACCCTGCCCAACACCAATGCCAGACCAAGACCAGGACCAGGACTGACCCCCACCCTGCCCAACACCAATGCAAGACCAAGACCAGGACCAGGACTGACCCTCACCCTGCCCAACACCAATGCAAGACCAAGACCAGGACCAGGACTGACCCTCACCCTGCCCATCACCAATGCCGGACTAGGACCAGGACAGGGACTAGAACTGGGACCAGGAGTGGATTTGGAAGCAGGTGAGGAGGTGTTAAACCAGGGGTGTCAAACATGTGGCCCAGGGGCCAAATCTGGCCCATCAAAGGTCCCAGTGTGGCCCACTTATATAAAAACTGGAAGAAAACTGTTTTATGAAACCTCTGTGGAAACATGTGAAACAGTTTTTTTTTAAATTAGTTCAACATGTTTTTTGAATGTGTTTAAACGGAACCACAGAGTTTTAGGTCATACGCTTCGCTCCTAAAAGCGATTAAAACCCACTTCCTGTCAGAGGCGTCACTTCCTGAACACACAGTGACTCGTCAGTGTTTGTGTTCCATGACTCAACACTTCCACCATTTTTATCCTGTGACTTCACACTCCTTTGACCTTTTCTGCTTTTTATGACATTATCGTACTGGTCAAACACGACAAAAAAAATAATCCATAAATAGAAACTCTGGAATTAAAACACTGTGCGATGTTTGTGTGGGCATCATTATATTTGTCCAAACACATGAAATAATAAACATTAAAATAAACAAGAAACTGAAGTAAACAAGAGACAGAACAACAACTGGTTTATTTGAGTTTTAATGACATTTTTGTATATTTTACTCTGTTTTATCTGGAACCTTTTTGGTTCCAGATAAAATCTGAAAATCCAAAGCAATATAAGCCAGTCAGAGACAGCAGACCAGACAGCAGGTTATTACCTCCTTAGCAGAAGTAATATAAAAAAATGTCTAAATATTCAGTAAAATGAACAAAAAAGAACAAAATAATCAATACAAGGCAGTCAGAGACAGCAGACCTCCACCAAGGTTTGATTTTTCATTCACACATGACATGATGGACCCATCTGATGTCTGAAGGTTAGGGGTTAGGGGTCAAAGGTTAGAGTTATAGGTGTTGACCCATCTAATGTCTGAAGGTTGGGGGTCAGGGGTCAAAGGTTAGGGTTATAGGTGTTGACCCATCTAATGTCTGAAGGTTAGGGGTCAAAGGTTAGAGTTATAGGTGTTGACCCATCTAATGTCTGAAGGTTAGGGGTCAGGGGTCAAAGGTTAGAGTTATAGGTGTTGACCCATCTGATGTCTGAAGGTTAGGGGTCAGGGGTCAAAGGTTAGAGTTATAGGTGTTGACCCATCTGATGTCTGACAGTTAGGGGTCAGGGGTCAAAGGTTAGAGTTATAGGTGTTGACCCATCTGATGTCTGAAGGTCAGACCATGTGAATGAAAAAAACACCAGATTCTATCTTGTCTGAATCCTGAGATATTACCACTGATGTGTTTTAACTGTTGACCTTTAGTGTGACCTTGACCTTTGACCTTCCTTGCTCAAACTCTAATGGGTTCTTCCTTGACCTATTATCTATCATTCCTGAAAGTTTCATCAAAATCTGTTCAGAACGTTTTGCGTAATCCTGCTGAAAGACAGACTCCTTGGTTTAGGTAATAAAGCATGAGGTCAAAGGTCAACAGGTGTGGATTTACACCAGCAGAACATTTACGTCCAGATCTAAGACCATCTTTGACCCCTCCCTGTCTTCCCTTGTGTGCAGGGTCAAAGGTCATGAGGACGTTGGATGCCAAGGCTTCACACTACAACAACACACACTTTAATGTGGACAGTCTGGACCAAGGACCCCCCACCCAGACCACAACCAGGATCCCACCCAGACCTCCACCCAGACCACAACCAGGATCTCACCCAGACTAGACCCAGGACCCCCACCCAGACCTCCACCCAGACCACAACCTGGATCCCACCCAGACTCTGCCCAGACCCAGACCTCTGTTGGGATCCTCTCTCTTGGTGCAGTTGTGATCCAGAAACACGTTTTTATTAAAGATCAGTTTAAACATTTCATTTGGTTCTAAAGTGTCTCATCTTTGTCTGTTTTCAGTTTCAGCTGCTTCTCCTCAACCTCACTTTATTAAAACCAGAGTCCAGGACACCTCAGGCAGCCCAGGCCCAGGAACCTGGTCCAGGCCTAGGAACCTGGTCCAGGCCCAGGAACCTGGTCCAGGACCAGGAACCTGGTCCAGGCCCAGGAACCTGGTTCAGGTCCAGGAACCTGGTTCAGGTCCAGGAATCTAGTTCAGGTCCAGGAACCTGGTCCAGGCCCAGGAACCTGGTCCAGGCCCAGGAACCTGGTTCAGGTCCAGGAACCTAGTTCAGGTCCAGGAACCTGGTCCAGGTCTTCACTATAAGAGTTTACCACTGTTGTTACCATGGGAATAATATCACACTCCTTATATGGCCGTCATGTGGGCGTGGCCATATCACACTTTCATTCATCTATGATCCTTTTTATTACCTTTTTATTACCTTATGACATTTGTATGACCTCATGACCTGTTTATTCCTGTGTGCTTGCATGTAATTCCAGACACAGAGGTATAATGTTCTTTATATGTAATAATATGTAACAAAACTTCAGTAGTTGTTTGTGTTTTTAAAGGACATTTTAGTGTATTTTACTTTATGCTTAGTCCATTTTAGTATTTTTGAAGCACATTTTAGTGACCAGGTCTCAGTTGGACCAGGTCTTATTTGAACCAGGTCTCAGTTTGACCAGGTCTCAGTTTGACCAGGTCTCAGTTGGTGTGTGTCAGGTTCAGGTAGAACAACAACCTCCTCCACATTCTTCTTCTAATCCCAGAGTTTCCTGAGCTTCCAGCGGCTCATAAACACTGACTCCGCCCCTTAAACCCAGACTCCGCCTCCGTCCAAAGGTCCTGGTGTTTCCAAACAGACACAGTCCAGGAGGACAGTGACGACGGCAGCGGCGTAAAGACCACAACAGGTCAGGGTGATGGACCCTGAAGAACAGAACACTGAGGAGGTTCTCCCAGGAACCAGAACCAAACAGAAGACCTCCAAAGACGTCCACTTCAGCTTCCTGCCCGAAAAATATGAACCTCTGATCGAAGATGAGGACGAAGGAGACACGCAGCAGACAAGGACGAGGAAGGAGGAGAAGAAGAAGAAGAAGAGGAGGAGGTGCAAGAAGTACAGGAAGGTGAGAACCGCAGAACTGCAAGGTCCTAGAGAACCTTCATCTGAAACGCTTATAGACCAGTAGAACCTGAACACTGGCAGGTAGAACCCAGTAGAACCTGAACACTGACAGGTAGAACCCAGTAGAACCTGAACACTGACAGGTAGAACCCAGTAGAACCTGAATACTGACAGGTAGAACCCAGTAGAACCTGAATACTGACAGGTAGAACCCAGTAGAACCTGAACACTGACAGGTAGAACCCAGTAGAACCTGAACACTGACAGGTAGAACCCAGTAGAACCTGAACACTGACAGGTAGAACCCAGTAGAACCTGAATACTGACAGGTAGAACCCAGTAGAACCTGAATACTGACAGGTAGAACCCAGTAGAACCTGAACACTGACAGGTAGAACCCAGTAGAACCTGAATACTGACAGGTAGAACCCAGTAGAACCTGAATACTGACAGGCAGAACCCAGTAGAGCCATAACACTGACAGGTAGAACCTGAACACAGACAGGTAGAACCAAGTAGAACCAGAACATTGACAGCTAGAACCCAGTAGAACCTGAACACTGACAGGCAGAACCTGAACACTGACAGGTAGAACTTGAACACTGACAGCTACAACCCAGTAGAACCAAGTAGAACTGGAACATTGACAGCTAGAACCCAGTAGAACCTGAACACTGACAAGTAGAACTTGAACACTGACAGCTACAACCCAGTAGAACCCAGTAGAACCGGAACATTGACAGCTAGAACCCAGTAGAACCTGAACACTGACAGGTAGAACCTGAACATTGACAGTTAGAACCCAGGAGAACCAGAACACTGACAGGTAGAACCCAGTAGAACCTGAACACTAACCCAGTAGAACCAGAACAGATCTGTTTCCGTGTTCAGAACATTGTTGTGTCTTGCAGAACGTGGGGAAGGCGTTACGCTTCACCTGGAGGTGTCTGGTTGCCGGGTTACAGAACATGATGTCTGCTTATTCTCTGCCGGTGGCGGCTGCTGTGTCAGTGAGCTCCGCCCCTAACAAGGCATGATGGGAAATGGAGTCTTCCACACAGATGAAGGAGGACCAGGTTTTCATTCCGAACCAAAAGGACACTTTCTGATTTTTTTATTGATGTAAAACAATTCAACGTTCTTAATGACTTTGACCTTTTCCTGGTTTGTTTTTACTCTTATTTTGTTCTTTCACTTTGTGACTTTTATTTTGTTATTTTACTTTGTGACTTTTATTTTGTTATTTTACTTTGTGAAGCCACGTGAAGAAAATGTGAAAACTGACTTTCATGTCTGAGCTGGTTTTTAAATCGTCCCTTTTTTTTCCTAATGTATGAAATGTCTTTAATAAATGTCTAAACCTGTGTTTATGACTCAGTTTGTCATTAGTTTATTACCTCCACCTTTTTGTTTTTTGCACGAAATACAAAAAAAAGAAAAAAAAGATCCATTCCCTGTTTCTTTTTTTTTTGTACACAACGTAAAAACAGTTTGATTTCTTGTTTCTGCTTGTTTCCTTTTCTACCCAGGAAACGCACTGATAAAAACTACTGCTAACTTATGCTAAAAAATGCTAACTGTTGCTAAATAAGATTAAGGATAATTGACGCTAACTGGTACCAATGCTAACTATTGCTAACTGATGCAAACTTATGCTGATACTAAGTGTTTGGATTTTTTTATTTTAATTTTAATTTATTTCTGGTTCATAACATGCAGATACATTCTGAAAATGAAAAAGCCGTTCTGTTACTGCATTTTCATTTGAATTATGACCTGAAAATGCTTCCATACAGTTAGCATTAGATAGCATGGAATGCTATTTGCTGTGATCTGAGTGCCATTTTTGGGTTAGCTTTACACAATGTTTTTTCTTATGTTGTAACTATTTTGTCCATTTATGTTGGCATGGAACTCATTTTGATCATATTTTCTATATTCATTGATGAATTTCTTCATATTTTATTGTTTCTGTTCATGTTTTGGTCATTTTATGTCAGTTCTTTGAGATTTTAATGGTTATTTTTGTTCATTTTCTGTTAATTTTGTGGCTACTGTGTCCTCATTGTTCATATTTTCTTTGTTCAATCAATCAAATTTTATTTATATTACTCAGGGTCAGTTTATTAAAAAGATTAACCCTGAAGTAATTTAATGTTAATGTTTGTCATATAGTGTTTTTAGTGGTTTTGAAGGGTGCTGAATTCAAATCTTCTGGATGTCAGACTCAAAAATATCCCATAATGCCTCAAAATGGAGAAATCCAATATGGCCGCCACAGCCAGGTCCAAATCGAATGAATGAGTTAAAATTGAAACATTTCCCAAAATCGTGTCTTAGTCTATATAGCACCTCACAACACCAAAAAGGTGCACAATGTGCTTTCCAAAATTAGACAAAAACAATAAAAAACAAGTAACAATGATAAAACCAAGATAAATAAATATAAAACAAGTTATAAAACCATAACAACAACATAAAAGAGACACGGACAGACGGCGCCACGGACAGACGGCCAAACGCTTGTCAAAATACATCTGTTTTAACTGAGGTTTAAAAACAGCTGTAGCTCAGTGGTTGATTGTTAATTTTATTGATTATTTTGTTCATTATTGGTTTGTTCCTTGACGTTTTATTGATTATTTTGTTAATTTTTTGTTTATTCTTTGACATTCTAATGATTATTTTGTTCATCTTTTGTTTATTCTTTGACATTCTAATGATTATTTTGTTCATCTTTTGTTTATTCTTTGACATTCTAATGATTATTTAGTTCATTTTCTGTTTGTTCTTTGCCATTTGAATGGTCATTTTGTTCATTTTGGTTTATTTTGTGTATATTGTCTTTATGTCATCCTTGTCGTTCATATTTTCTATTTTGGTTTATTTTACTGATTGTTTTAGTAATACTTTGTTCACGTTTTTGTCTGCCCAGACTGTTTTTATTATTATTCTATTATTTCTACAGTGAACATTGTGAAGCGCTGTATTTATTATTATTAATATTAAAGTCAAGTTCATTATGTTCACATTTTAGTCAAAAAGTCATCATGTACACAAACAAACAAATCAACCAACCAACGGCAGCAAAAACATAACCTCCTTGGCGGAGTAATGAGGCGCTCTGTGGGTTTGTGGTCTTTTAAGTGCACCTTATAGTCTGGAAAATACAGTAGTTACTAGCTGAGTTATCTGAACATCTGCAATTGGATGCATTTCAATGGGAGTATTGTTTTGTTGGAAAATGCCATATGACAATAAAAGAAAACAACCAAAACCAGGTCATTTTTCACCAACCTATGACTCTGTGGTTAATGTGGGGCGGTCATCAGGGTCTGTAACTAGTACCAGTGGATTTTAACTGATTCACAGGCTGAGATATTCCAAAGAACAGTTTAATGGTGGCCATTTTTTAATGAAGCAATATGGCCGCCATATAGACATCTGGACAAATGCAAACATTAATTTTCTGATTCTATACACTATAACCTTTACAAAAATACACTTTACCTAATCCCCCTAAAATACATAACGTCCTGGACTATTGTGGAGGGGCAGAATTATTTCTTCTTCTTCGTTCATGAAGGGAACACTGGGAGGCGCTGTGCTTGTATTCGTCCAAAGGGGCGTGACCAGTACAGGTTAACGGGGCGTGTCTGTGCTTGTAAGTGGGCGTGACCGTGTCTATGGGGGGGGGGTGTCTTGTGTCCCTCCCTGACCCGGTGACTCCTCCCTCCTTCCTCCAGTCGGACACTCTGGCCCCCCTGACCCTGAGCCCAGACTGTGCAACTCTGTCCCGCTGGACTTTCCGCTCGGCTCGGTCCTGGCCCCATCTCGCCATGGAGCGGCTGTAGCCCGCCTCGGTTCGCTTCGGCCTGGCATGTCTCCGCTGCAGGTGTCCGTGCTGTGGCGCCTCGCGCTCGTCTTCTTCTTCAACTCGTTCCTCTTCTTCCTCGACATCTTCACAACCGCTGTGGCCGCCGACACCTGTCGCCCTGACAACGGGACCGGCAGCTCGGTGACCGACGCGGCCGGCAACCAATCAGGATCAGGCCGATTTCCAGTCCGCGACGCTGATTGGACAATGAAGCGTGCGACCAAAGACGTGAGTTAAAAACATTTGGACCGTTTTCTGTTAATTTTTTTACGACATATTTTGCAGTATACATGTTATTTGTGTTTAAAAACGGACGAATTTTAGAAAACCTGATAAAGGTATTCAATTGAATTAAATTTAAAAACTTCCAAACACAACTTCATTAAAAGCCCTGAAAAACACAACACCTCACATTTGTTCTTAATTTTAATTTAATTTAAACTAAATTAAATGAACGAAAACTTAATTAAAAGCTCTGAAAAACACAAACAAGACCTCATATTTGTTTATTTAATTTTAATTTTAATTTGAAACCCTAGTTTTGTTTTGGCTACTTTCATGATTTTGCTTTAACTCAGACTTAAACCATTTTTTCCCAGAAATATTTACCCCATGAACAAATGTACAAAGATAAGAACCATTAATTAACAAGAATAAAATGTTTAAATAATGAGTAGATTTTTATTTACACCATAAATATCCTCCATATGTACAAAAGTGGATGAATATTATTGTTCAAACAGACTAAAGTCAGTTAAAAGGATGTTAATTCATAACCTGAACACGTTAATATTAGTTTAGTTTTAACTTCTATCTGTGAACAGTTAAAAGAAAAGAAAATAGACTTTGCACGATCGCAGAAATCTCTCATTTTTCATGCCTCTTTTCATTGCTTTTGTGACGTTTAATTCATTTGTGTTGAATTTGTGCTAATTTTTTTCATATTCAGAGGTGGAAGTAACTTAGTAAAAGTACTCCATAACTGCACTTAAGTATGTTTTTCTACTCCTATGGCTATATAAATATCTGTACTTTATACTCCTCAGCAGGGGTGTAGCCAGAAAAAACTTTCTGGGGTGTCCAGCTCGGGCCAGTCTTTTAATTGGGGTGTGACAAGAAGGACATGGTCCATTCACATGTAACTCTAAACAACACATAGCAATAATAAGGACAGTACTGTCACATATGTTCAACTGAGTCATTAATCTCACCCAACATTGGTTGAGAGAAATTATTGTAATCACTGTGTGTGTGTGTCCACAGACATATCATGCTTGTAACTCAATGAATACTGTAGATATCAAAATGAAATTACATGGGCATATACATATAGTAGGTAATGCCATCAGATTCAATGATCTATTTGAGTAAAGGTCAAAGGTCAAGCTCACAATTAACTAAAAGTCAAAATAACATCACGGGTTGTAACTCTAGAACAGATGGTCACAGAACTTTCAGATTGGTACCAAATGATGTGGAATGAAGATTAATACAATTCTAATAATTAGTGTTATCACCTATGACCAGTAGTTTTTCAGATCTCTGGAGGTCAAAGGTGACATGTGGCCAAATTAACTTGTATAACACTGTTTGTGTCAAACATAGACATATCACGCTATAACTTAGTCAATACTGGATATATTATCATAATATTACACACACTGACACATATATACACAAAATCGATGCCTTTGTCCTTGTTTTTTTGTCAGTGGTTGTCATGGGTGATCATTTTTGTGTTATCACTGCAGTTGTGTGGGGTGTGTGTGTCACTCATACCTGGTGTTTATGTGTCAGTCAGTGTGTGCGTGGACAGACTGGCTGTCGTATGGTCAGACCTTCTTCATGGGGGGTTTACTGCTGGGGTCTCTGATTGGAGGAGCTCTGTCCGACAGGTATGGACCAGACACAAAGGTCACATCACTGCTGTCAACCACACAATAAGTAACTAACACACACTCACATTCAGGGTCAGTGTCAGTCATAGTCAGACTAGGTGGTCGCCTAGGACACCAGATGTCTTGGTGGCGCCAAGTCCCACATAATGAGAATATTAAGATAGTGTATTTTCTGGACTTTAAGGTGAACTGAAAAGACTTTAATTTTCTCACCGTGAGTCTTATATATGGATTTATTCTGTTTGAGTTTATTGACTGGGAATTTAGACTTTTTATCCGATAATTTTGACTCTTTTAAAGTTTGATTTATCAGAATAAGAGTGTGTTTTGTTCCATGTTATAATTCAACAAGGTTGCGAGTGATTGTGACTGTTTAGCTTCACTTCATGCTAGCAAAACCATTAAACTCCACAAACACTATACAGTCATTTAACTCAAATAATCCAACCTGGGTTGTTGTCTTGTTGTCTTGCCCTGTTGTTGCAGGTACGGGAAGCGTCCCGTACTGTTGGCATGCGTCTTTGGTCACGCTGTCTGTGGCGTCCTTCCCGCCATCCTCCCGCAGCCGTTGGTGTTTGTTGCCGTTCGTTGCCTGACGGGCGTGTGCTGCTGCTGCATCAACATCTGCTCCTTCAGCCTTGGTGCAAAACCTGTTAGCATAGTTTACCATAATGCCTGTTAGTATAGATTAGCATAAAGCCCGTTAGGATAGCTTAGCATAATGCCTGTTAACATAGCTTAGCGTAACACCTGTTACCATAGCTTAGCATAAAGACTTTTAGCACTGCTTGCATAATGGCTGGTAGCATAGCTTAGCATAACACATGTTAGCACTGATTTGCATAATGGCTGTTAAAATAGCTTAGCATAACACCTGTTAGCACTGCTTTGCATAATGGCTGTTAGAATAGTTTAGCATGAAAACTGCTAGAGGGGCTAACATGAAGACTGCTAGCATAGTTTAGCAGGTAAACTGCTATTCGGTATAAAAGGAAGTGTGCTAGCATAGCTACATCTTTGTATTTTTTGTAGTTTCTCTGTATTTTCAGTGTGTTAAACCTCTTACCATTTATCGTTAAAGAACAGACGTGTTGGTCTTGTGGGAGGAGTAAACGGATCTTTAACCAAAGAAAATAAAATAAGAAGAGATGACCCAGTTTGAATTTAAGTTTAACAGCCCTCTGCTAACTGGTCTGGTCTAACTGGTCTAACTAGTCTAACTGGTCTAATGTTGTGGTCTAACTGGTCTACAGCGGTGGAGTGGACTCCTCCCAGTAGGCGGATGTGGCCTCCTGCCTTCCTGCCGTTCTGCTTCAGTCTGGGGACGATGGGCGGAGCTCCACTGGCCTGGATCTGCCCCACCTGGATGTGGCTCCACCTGTCCCTGTCCCTGCCTCAACTGGTCTGCCTGCCCCTCTACCTGTACGTACCCCTCAAACCAGGAGGTCCATTGTATGTCCTCTACATGTCCACTGTATGTCCGCTGGATGTCCTCTACATGTCCACTGGATGTCCACTGGATGTCCGCTGGATGTCCTCTACATGTCCACTGGATGTCCACTGGATGTCTGCTGTATGTCCTCTACATGTCCACTGGATGTCCGCTGGATGTCCTCTACATGTCCACTGTATGTCCACTGTATGTCCACTGTATGTCCACTGTATGTCCTCTACATGTCCACTGTATGTCCACTGTATTTCCACTGGATGTCCACTGTGTCATAACTGTTCTTTCAGAGCTTATGTCCCACCTTTAGTTACTGTCCCTTCACTGACGTCTCTTCTTTGGTCCAGGTCCATCCCAGAGTCTCCTCGCTGGTTGTTATTAAAGAAAAGGATGGATGTTCTGGACCGTTACCGTAGCAACAGCCAAGCAGACAAACAGTGTCTGGACCTGGTAAAAACATTTTATTACACATCTCATCAAGTGTTCAGTCCAACAGCTGTTTGACTGATGGGTGGAAGTGGTCACCTATTACCCCCCAAAGGGGAGTTTTTTTTTTTTAAACCAACTCAAAGCAGGAAGTGGACGCCATGGTTTTCTTCCAGATGTTAAGCAGTTGTTCTGTCCAATCAGAACCGTCTGTACCTCCAGCTCTTAAAGACCAGTTAACTAGAGCAGAATACATCCGTTTCCATGGGAACCTTTATTCAGAAATAACACGTCCCCGTAAACACAAAGGAAATAGATTTAATTCTGAATTATTTTATTAAGAATAAAAAAAATTAAAAAAAATCACGTAAACGTACCCAATGTGTTAATTCTCATTGAATTCCGAAAAAGAAGAAAATCTGTTTTTAAATGACAATAACATTTTCGTTAAGGACCAAACTTCGTGAAGAGGTCGACTGGAAACAAACAGACTTTTGGACCACTAGCAGGATGTCGGGTTCGGTTTTCATCAAAAAAAAAAAAAACAACAACAGAAGAAGAAAACCAGCAGAGTCAAGCATGAAGGGGACGCGACGAATTAGTCTGATCTAGAACGACGGACCGTGAACCCGGGTTCAGACCCCCCCCCTCAACTTAAAGAACTTAAACAACCAGCCACTAATTAGCAACGACGTCTCAGTGGGAGCCCTCGTTAAAGGAGCCCTCGTTAAAGGAGCCCTCGTTAAAGGGGCCCACGGGTCCTGAGTGGACCGGTGCTTTGGGTCTGACATATTTGGCTTCAAACAGACAGTTTTTCAGACAGACAGTTTTTCAGACATAGGTGGACAGTTGTTTTTGAAGGTTTTTCCAGGTCCACCTTCTGTCTGACGTGGTTCTACACAGACCCGACCCCTGACAGAACCACTGACAGAACCACCGGCCCATATTTGTTTGGTTTTTTTCACCTTCACTGTGACCTTTGACCTACAGTCACCACCTCACGCTTCACAAAACAAAAAACCCATATTGGACATTTGGGCCCTGGTTCTAACTGGGCTCTGTTTGGTTCTGTTTGGTTCTGCAGCTGCTGGACTCGGCCTGGTCTGATCTTCAGAAAGCCACCAAGGCTCAGGATGACCACGCCCCTGGAGGACATGCCTCCTGTGACATCATCCACCTGCGCCACCCCACTGTCCTCCTGCGGCTGTTAATCATGGGTTACCTGAGGTACACCTGTCATTGGCTGTGGAGAGCCACGCCCACTGGGTGGTGGCCTGGACATTGTCCTGTGGATTCTGAAATACCAAAGGTGTTATATCATCAGCTGACCTTATCTCTGGCCTCTGATTGTTTGGCGATTTCACTCTAAGGGGAGGAAACAGAAAAAGAACGAAAAAAAGGAGGGAAAAGGGGAGAGGAAACAGGAAAAGAGTTCACTTATAATTTCAACAAATATATTAAATAATAATTATTAAAAATAACCTGATGAAACTTTTCTTCCAGTGTGGCGTCCGCGTTAACCTACTTCGGGATTTGCATGAACATTGGCTCCTTTGGCGTTGGCGTTTACTCCGCCCAGTTTTTCTCTGGCCTATCAGAGGCTCCGTGTCTGCTCGTCCCATTGGTTCGTTTGGGACGTCGGCCAATCAGCATGCTGGCTCTGTTCCTGAGCAGCACCGCCTGCTTCCTGTCGCTACTGCTGTCCAGACACAATGGTGACACTATAGCCATTAACGCTAACTTTAGCCATTAACATTAACAACGCTAACTTTAGTCATTAATGCTAACAATGCTAACTTTAGTAATTAGCCCTAACAATGCCAACTTCAGCCATTAACACTAACTTTATCCATTAACGTTAACAATGCATACTTTAGCCATGAACACTAACAATGCTAACTTTATGCTAGCACTACGTCTTTAAGGGTTAAATACTCGTGTTTTCACGTCCACATCATTTCCCAGATTCAGATCCAGCTGATATTGTTTGGTATTGATCAGTGATCAGGTTTGGGTTTCCATTTTCAGCTGAACCTGTTCTGGTGATGAGTTTAGCGCTGCTGGGAAAACTCTGCATCCTCGCAGCAACTTTCATCTCCACCCTCTACAGCATCGAACTGTTCCCCACCGTCGTCAGGTACCGACAATGCAACCATACTACGACCACAATGCAACCATACTACGACCACAATGCAACCATACTACAACTAAACCACTAACGGTCCGTGTTATTTTGAACAGACAACGCTGCCTGTCACTCGTTAACCTCTGTTTCCGACTCGGTTGCCTGGTCAACACCTTGGTCCCTCACAACCCCAATGGAGCCATCTCATTGGCTGCCATGCTGGTCTACAGCAGCGGACCAATCATAGGATGCGGTCTGTGTTTGCTGTTGCCAGAGACCAGCGGCGTCCCACTTCCTGATTCGGTGGAGGACTGTGACAGACAGCCCAGGCCCCACCCACCCAGCTGGAGCGCTCTCTGGAGAAAACGGTGAGGAAGCCTACGCCCCATTTATTCACGGAAATTATTTTGTCGTCGTCAATATTCACTTTTTACCTTCACCCCCAAATTGCACAAATATAATTTTATATAAAAATCGACATCAATTTTGACAAAAACCTGCAAGTTTGTCTGGTTGTCGTGTCTTTCGCTGCGTCTTCAGTCACGTCATTGCATCGTTAGTCGTGTAAATATTAAGTAACCATTACATTTTAAAAATATAAACTTACAGCTAACTGCTGTAAAGGTCAACAGGTGGGTTTTGTTGTTTTGTCCTAAATAAAAGTGATTGGGTTGTTTTTTGTTTCCAGGACGACGGACGTCACCGTTTTGGAAAAAGACGACACCCGAACTGCGATGTCGCAGACGGAACTGGTCTGATTTTATTTAATTGTATCCAAAGTGCGTTTAAACATGAATGTGGTGGTTTGTTCGTCTCACACAATGTTTTGTCTTTAAGTTTATTGTAGATCAGTGATTTTTAAAAGGGGCGGGGCCTCCCCTGGGGGCGGAGCCAGAGGACTGGTGGGGAGCGGCAATGTGAGAAAAAATAAACCTGAATAAAAAAGAAAAGTAACATGGAAACATGTGGTTAACTACAGTACATGCAGTTAGCTAACTACAGTTACTAACCCCCGTATTTAGTTTATACATTTACTTATTTTGTATTTAAATTTAAACTGGTCATTGTCATTGTTTGGACAATAAAGATCAGTTTCAAGTTTACAGAAAATCATTTGTCGTCCTTCAACTCTAAGTATTTTCACTGCTCTGTTTAGCTAAACATTATCAGACTAAAACCAAGTATGACAGGTTATGATTTAACACATAAACCCAGCAGGAAACATAAGCTATTGGCTGACAAGACAAAAAAGATCAACTACAGGCTAATAGCTAAACATTAGCATACACAAATAAGTAAGGCTGCACTTTTTTTACATTAATTTCAATCATTTTTTTTTAGTGTTGATCTTAAATCTGAGTGTGTCATTGAATTCTCCATATGTGAAAACATAAAAGCACATTACATTTATGTTTTTCCTTCTACACTCATGAAGATAATTCATTAGATTTCGACCTGGCTGTGTCGGCCATATTAGATTTCTCCATTTTGATGCATTATGGGACATTTTTGAGCGTGTCATACAGAAGATTAGAATTCAACACCATTTAAAACCACTAAAAACACTGTATGACAAAAAATAACATAAAATGCCTTCAGGACTTTAAATAGAAGCATTTTCCAAAACCCTGCCTCAGTCTAAAAACCTTTGTAACATACATCAACTAGTGATTATATATATAAATATAATAGTTTTATTATACTTTACATTAGTATTAATGGAAACACAGTTTTTAGTTCAATGTCTCCATCTTCAGGACAGAAAAAGAACTGCAGCCTCTCACACTGTTACTGGAAACAGGATGTTCACTTTTAACACACACACACACACACACACACACATATACACACACACACACATATACACACACACACACGTTTCTATGTCTCATGAGTTTGAAATCAAGTGGCCATTAGGTAGTGAGTTTACAGATCTTTGACTAAATTAATACACATTTGAAAAAAAATAGATACAAATGAATGAATAAACAAATTACCCTAAAAACAAACAAAAATCTAAAAAAGTAAAAATGAAATTAAAATACATAAAATAAATAAAATTTAATTCAATTAAAATTTAAATGAATAAAAATATTTTTAAAAATTAATAAATTAAATTAATAAATGAATGAAATAAATATAATAAAAAAAATAAGTAATGAATAATAAAATACATAAATATTTTTTACTTGAAAATAAATCTTTTTTTTTTTTTTTTTTAAAGTAAACTCATCTTCAAACGTTTGAAAAATACATGTTTCTCTTCACACCCATTTCCCCTGGTGCGACTGTGTAAACATATCAATGTCCCCATAAAGATAGGAATAAATACATTTCTTATTTTACACATATGTTTAAATCTCGATCAATTACATGTTTATTGCAGTGCATGTTAATAATACAATGTAATGCATTTATTTTAAAGTAAAAACTGTTAAATAATAAGATTAAACAGTGTTTAATGGATGAAACCACTGATGAAATCCTCCCGTTAATGACATGAAAAACTTAATTAAAAACTACAGAAAAATCCAGTCCAGATGTTTATGTTTAAGGATTTATTGATGAATTAAATTGACAAAAGTTCTGCTGACACCTTAAAAATACATCAAAACAAAACACTGTAACAGAAAATGGAAATGAAATATTCCACAAAGAAAAACATTGAAAAATCTCACATTTTCCTCAGAAAAATCTCCCCAAAAATCTACGAGTCACTGTTTTAGTTATTACCATACAAATACAAATAAAACTACTTCATTTAATCTATTTTATTTTCACTATATTTCTTTATTAGCATTAAGTTATTAGCATTAGCATCAATGAAATTCACCACAACCTGATAAAAAAAATTGTAAATGAGAGAAGCACCCATATTTCCCACAGTTTGACAATGTGCCTGAATGCAACATCAATCTGTCCTTGTTTGTTTAACCCTTTAACTCCTGATGTGTCACCACTGACACATTCCCAACGGATGGTTTTCTTTAAATATTCTGAAAAATTCTACAGTTTGTTGTTTGTTTATATTTGTGATTTTTATTCATTTTGTTGATCTTTTTGCTCATTTTTATTTATTTGGTTAATTATTTTAGTGATTTTTATTCATTTTGTTGATTGTCATTTTATTCTATTTGTGGATTATTTTAGCCATTTTTAATTATTTTGTTGATTACTTTGATATTTTTTTCATTTTATTAATTTTGGGGGAAATTTTTACTCATTGTATAGATTATTTTTGTCATCACTCATTTTGTTAAATATTTGTATTCATTATTTCTGTGAAGGAAGTTATTTTTTACCTTGCGTTTGTTTGTTTGTCAGCAAGATAACTCAAAACGTTGTGGATGAATTTTGCTGAAACTTTCAGAGATGATTGATAATGTGTCAAAAGGAAGAACCCATTACATTTGGAAATAACAGACGAACAGACAAACAAACCTGAGGTCAAATATAACCTCCTTTGCAGAGGTAAAAATAGCTTTTTATTTTATTTTCCTTCTATTCACTTCATTTTATTTGTAAATTTTTATTATTTATTATTTTGTAAAAAAAAATATTGGTTGTTAATTTTGTTTATTTTTCTTCGATTGTGCGTCTGTGTTTGTGTTACTCATTTTGTTTCATTATTATTTTTTGTAAATTTTATTCATGTTTATTTTATTTATGTTTATTTTATAAAAAATTATTATTATTCATTTTGTTGCTTAGTTTAATTTTGCCACATTTGTTTTTTTTTTGTTTTCTTCAATTTTGTGTCTTTGTTCACGTTTTAAATTACAAATAAATAATTAACAAAACTATTTTGTTTAATTATTTTTATGATGTTCACGGAAGGTAAAAAGATGTGAAAAAGAAAAAAAGTCCTGGAACTAAATTACAATACTAGTTATTTATTTTTTCTTTTGTTTGCTCAATTTTATTGAAAATATTTTCAGATTATTTATTATTTTGCACAAACTTATTAGTTCTTTCGTCATTTCATTGCTTATTTGAAATATGATATAATCCAAAAATAACAAATGAATGATGATTAAATAAATGTTATGCTAAATGAAAAAATATCCCTTTTTTATGACTAATCATTATCACCATTATGACAAAAGTTGTTTATTACCAAATACAGGGTCAGTGTTTGTCACAGTCAGACTAGGCGGTCGCCTAGGGCACCACATGTCTTGGTGGAACCTAGTCCCACAAAATTAGAATATTAAGATACTGTACTTACTATAAGGATGGACTTCTGAATTGTGACTTTTTAATCACATAATTTGGACTCTTTTAAAGTTTGATTCATCAGAATAACAGTGTGTTTTCTTCTGTGTTCAAATTCAACAAGGTTTATTGTGACTGTTTATCTTCACTTAATGCTCCTTATATATGAAAAAATGTCAAAAAATAAACCATTCATTGACAGTTCACCTTATAGTGTGAAAATACAGTAAATAAATCATTAAAGTTAACATTGACAGTGATTATTCATGGACACTCAGTACGGACACTATGTTTACACATGATCATTTAGAATTACACTAAAAGGAAAGAGGGGTGTTGGTCTAGTGTTGGCCTAGTGTCGGTCTAGTGTTGGCCTAGTGTCGGTCTAGTGTTGGCCTAGTGTTGGCCTAGTGTTGGTCTAGTGTTGGCCTAGTGTTGGCCTAGTGTTGGTCTAGTGTTGGCCTAGTGTTGGCCTAGTGTTGGCCTAGTGTCGGTCTAGTGTCGGTCTAGTGTTGGCCTAGTGTCGGCCTAGTGTTGGTCTAGTGTCGGTCTAGTGTTGGCCTAGTGTCGGTCTAGTGTTGGTCTAGTGCACCACATTGACCAGAACTGACCCTGTTCAAACCCGTCAATTATGAACTTCTTGTAGCCCCACCTCTAGCTTCCAGGGGGCGGAGTCAGCATCAGTATGTAACAAAGTTAGCGGGGAAGATGCCGGTGCGTCCATCGCTCGTTTGCCCCTCCCACCAGTCGTACTGAGACTCGGTGCGGGTGGTGACAGTGATGCGGTCGCCGGGGCTGAAGCTCAGGTCGCCAGACTGTTGACCAGTGAAGGGGTGGGTCGCCGTGACGACCAGCGCTGCACTGGCTCCGCCTGCTGAGGAGGCCCCGCCTTCAAAAGGGAATAGAAAATGAAACAGAATCAGAATATGATAAAAAATACAATTTCGTATTTATTTTAATTTTATATTTTATATAAGAGTAAAAGTCAGATAATTCACATCATGTCTGTTTCTAATAGTTTTATTCAATAAAAACACAAACGACTGAAAACATTTTTAAAAATCTTATTTCCCGTCTAATTTCTTTTACTTTCATTTAATTAACTACAATTATTGACTTCATTGTAAAATGTGTTTTAAATTCTTCATGTTTTTGTTTTATTCATTGTTTTTTTGTTTACGGTTTAAACATAAACTAAACATTAACAACATTTAAAAGACTTTATTTGATCATTTACATATTTAATTATAAAAACTGTTACCGTAGTCATGGTTTCTGGACTGAAACTGACCTGGAATCAGAAGAAACAAACATGTTCAAGCGTCACCATGGAAACAGCACCGACCAATGAAAGGCTGCGAAAAACACTTACCTGATGTTTCCGATTTATACACAGACACACTGGGATAAAGACGGTTTACGGGTTCTGAAGATCAAACAACACAGTTATGGAAGCAGGAAGACACGGGAATATTTCTGTCCTTTATTGTTGAATATTTGACGATTTATCCTAAGTGTTTTGGTCGTTATATCGTAAACTTTTTGGCTCTTGATTGGGAATGTTTCAGCCTTTTATCAGGAATTTTTCCGTCATTTATCGGGAATGTTTTAGTTATTTATCGGGAATGTTTTAGTTATTTATCGGGAATGTTTTAGTTATTTATCGGGAATGTTTTAGTTATTTATCGGGAATGTTTTAGTTATTTATCGGGAATGTTTTAGATATTTATTAGGAATGTTTTAGTTATTTATCGGGAATGTTTTAGTTATTTATTAGGAATGTTTTAGTTATTTATTAGGAATGTTTTAGTTATTTATGAGGAATGTTTTAGTTATTTATTAGGAATGTTTTAGTTATTTATCAGGAATGTTTTAGTTATTTATTAGGAATGTTTTAGTTATTTATTAGGAATGTTTTAGTTATTTATTAGGAATGTTTTAGTTATTTATTAGGAATGTTTTAGTTATTTATCGGGAATGTTTTAGTTATTTATTAGGAATGTTTTAGTTATTTATTAGGAATGTTTTAGTTATTTATCAGGAATGTTTTAGTTATTTATCGGGAATGTTTTAGTTATTTATTAGGAATGTTTTAGTTATTTATTAGGAATGTTTTAGTTATTTATCAGGAATGTTTTAGTTATTTATTAGGA
This sequence comes from Siphamia tubifer, assembly GCA_020466265.1. Classification (NCBI taxonomy): domain Eukaryota; kingdom Metazoa; phylum Chordata; class Actinopteri; order Kurtiformes; family Apogonidae; genus Siphamia; species Siphamia tubifer. The sequence goes on from CM035784.1 coordinate 1,709,848, forward strand.
ATGTTTGCTTCATTGTGGTTAGGGTTGTGGTCCTTCAGCTAAGGTTTAGGTTATTTCCTGGCGTTCCTTACTGTTGCTGTTTGCCTTTGATGCTTGGTAACTGGTTGCCGGTCTCTGTTGAGGAGGCGCTGGAGGTCTGGACGGTGGAATCGATGACTGTAACATGATAGAACTGGTCACCCACATTCACCTCGTATCAAAACCAAACCCTGTCCTGTTCTGTGACGTGTGACAGGTTCCGCACCTTGACGTTCAGGTTCTTGCTGGTCCAGTCGGTGGTGTAGGCCTCAGTGTAGGCCTCCAGGACGTGGTACAGATCAGAACACTCTGACGGAGGCTCCACGTCACCGTTCAAAATGGCCGACGCTCGGATGTCTTGGGAGTAGAATCTGAAAAACCGGGCACAAAATTAAGATAAATGTTTTAAAATCAACCATGCCGAACTACTAGCTACGTCAACTGATCCTAGTGGACGTGGCCTTGGGCGCGGACATACTTGCGATTGGTGTCTTTGCGTTCAATGAGGTACGATCCCTCCAGAGAAATACCAGCGAACAACCCCCTGGATCTGCAGTAGGTGAAGACAGCGGCCGTGCTGCGGATCGCGACATCCGCCTCCACGTTCCTGAACAACGAACAGAAATGCTATTACAGTTCAGAGCTGGGTGGTGTTCCACAGGGCAGCGTCCTCCATCATCTATTATTCTCAGGTTTTGACAAAAGTGGAAAGCAACAAAGTAAAAGTATTTCATTACTGTACTTCAGTAAAAAAAATTTTAGGTATTTGTACTTTATACTCTTTACATTTATATAAATATATGTACTTTATACTCTTTACATTTATATAAATATTTGTACTTTATACTCTTTACATTTATATAAATATTTGTACTTTATACTCTTTACATTTATACAAATATTTGAACTTCATACTCTTTACATTTATATAAATATATGTAATTTATACTCTTTACATTTATATAAATATATGTACTTTATACTCTTTACATTTATATAAATATATGTACTTTATACTCTTTACATTTATATAAATATTTGTACTTTATACTCTTTACATTTATATAAATATATGTACTTTATACTCTTTACATTTATATAAATATTTGTACTTTATACTCTTTACATTTATATAAGTTACAAACTGTGACTAAATATATTATACTATTTATGACTATTATCTCATAATTAGGACATTTTATCTGACAATCATGACTTTTCATCTCAGACTTTGGACTTTACGTAAAATGCACTAATAATTACAGTAAAATGTACCCGTCCTTTGCCTCTATACTTCACTGTGATTGGTCGACCAGTTTCAGGGAAATCTAGACAAAATTACAATAAGTGAAACTAAAGTACTACGGTAGAACATTAGACTTGCTGCTGGGGGGGTGGGGGTGGGGGGTAATCGCAGCTGGGTTAGCCCCAATTCTAAAATTAACAGCGAGTCTCCGCCCACGGCTGAATGTGGATTTCATGTCAGTTTGTTTCTGCTTCAGGCCTGAAAACACAGACTGTCATTAAACGCCTCATAAATCATTACAACAGAAACTATAATTAACATCACACGCTCTAACGACACACATTAAACCTGCCTTTGAACACAGGAATATAATGGGTCCCATATTTAGGAAGTTTTACCCCTGTTCTGACTCTGTTTGAACCCTATTTTAACCACCTTCCCCAGGAGTCCCACCTGCCCAGGGGTCGCACCCTCCCCAGGGGTCCCACCTGCCCATGGGTCCCACTGCCACCGTACAGTTGCCCCCCAGCGTCAGGTTTCCTCCTTTGGTGAAGGCTTCGATAGCGCGCCGCTGGTTCAGGATGATGACCAGGTCCGATACCTGAAGGGGTTCACAGAGGTCACAGGTCAAAGGTCATCCACAGGATTATTATTTATATTTTTTGTTTGATTTAATTTATTTATTATCAGGTTTTTTTTTGCTAATTTTAATGGATTTTTAAAACTATTATTTATTTAAGTACGTAAAAAATTTCAAAAAATCAAAATTGCAATATCTGTCAGAAAAAAAATAAAAAATATATATATATATATTATTTATATATATATATATATATATATATATATATATATATATATATATATATATATATATATATATATATATATATATATATATATATATTATTTATTTGTCGTTCTGATTTTAAGAAAAAACAGAATTGCGGTTTTTCATTTATATATATATATATATATATATATATATATATATATATATATATATATATATAAAGGAGGTCAGATTTGTAGTATTAAAAGTGGGATTTCCGATACTAGAGCCTGGACTTGAATGCATCATCTGTTGTAAACAAATGAATGATGGCGAACAGGAAGTGAAGTAAAAGGCAGATAGTCTGAAGCTCCGCCCACCTCCACTCCAATCTCGAAGCCTCCGCCCAGACCGGCGATGCCGATGGCTGACGGCGCCGACCAACCTGAAAACAAACAATCCATTAACAACAACGACAGAGGTCATGTGACTGCGTCAGATGACTGAGCTCAGCTGCAGGGGATCCCTTCTGTTACCACGGCAACGCAGATGTTAAGTTCAGATACAAAAATAAACTCATTCTATTGTTAAAGGATGATGTGACCACTAAAAAAAGAAGAATTATTTTAGCTTCTAACGTCATATTTCAGCAGGTTTCAGCTTTTGTTGGTCAAAGATAGAAACTTTTAAAGTTATGTTTTACTTCTGTGACAAAAAGAATCAGTTTCTCAGTCATTTATAGCATGTGCTGTTTTAATGTCAGGACTTTTAGGGGTTCATTTTAGTTTCCAACGGTCACATTTAATTTTAGCTTCCATCTGGAAAATCTGATCAGGATATATATATATATATATATATATATATATATATATATATATATATATATATATATATATATATATGTATAGGTGTTAAATGATGGCGCCTCCCCAGTGTTTCTTACGTCTGTCAGCGAGGCGTGCAATGACGACTCCACTTCCTCCTCGTGCTGTGATCATGAATCCGGCTTTAATGACAGAGATGATGGCAAGACCTTCTGCTTTTGCGATGACATGAGCTAAACAACAACAACAACATCATTATTTACAAACTATGTTCTAATGGTTCTGTTGTTAATTTGTTGTTAATGCATTTATTTGTTGTTCAGTGTGTATATTTGTTGTTTATTTACCTGGGATGAGTTTGTCGGGGCCATTGCGGTTGGAAATCTCAGTAAAGTCTCTGAGGATTTTTGCAGCTTTTTTAGCTTCAGACGCCAAGTTAGATGGGATGGGGTTACTCACTATACACACAAACAAATAAACAAACAGACAAAGACAAACAAATGAAATGTCGTGCATAGCACCATCGTAGACCAAATCAGCTGAAATTCAGGCAGTTTCTTGGTTGTAACTGTCTGCTTCTACATGCCAAATTTCAGAACAATCCGTCAATAATTGGTGACGTCAGAGTGAGAACAGAGGAAATGTGTACACACAAAACAAACAAACAAACTGTTAAAGCAACAGAACTTCACAAATCTCTGAAAAATATATCAGTAAATCAGAAATTGTGACTGACTATATTATAATATTGACTTTTTCCCCTCATAATTTGGACTTTTTATCTCACAATTTACATTTTTTTCATCTAATAATTATGCTTTTTTAAATTTCTTATATACCCACTAAACTGAGCACTATGACCCAATAAAACACATCATCTACACACTAACTCATTTTTAATCGCTTCATTTAAGGCAATATTTTTGACATTTTTCTGGGTTTTCCTGGTTAAATAAATATTTTTCATCCATAGCTAAAAAAGTGCAGTTTAAATTTTTACTTTATTACAGTTGAGAAGTTTAGTTTAGTTTTGTTTTTTTTTAACTTTTACTTCAGTAAATCAGTACTTGTACTTTTACTAGAGTATTTTTTCACACCAGTACCCGTACCTCTACTGAAATACAAAATGTGAGTATTGACCACCTCTGAAACATATAAATGTCCCCATAAATCCATACAATGAATGAATACAATCACACACACAGTTGACTTTTCTAATCTTATCTTCATCTTTTCCCCCAGAAACGTTTCCTGGTCTCGAAAAGCCATCCAACGCGGAACCCTAAGATTTATTACCATCACCCGAACATGTTTTAAAAGAGAAAATACAGAACACTGACTCCTTTAAAAGAAGAAAATAAAAGAGTAGAAGGTTTTGAACCATCCAAGTTTTTCATTTCTTCAAAGTCGCTGTGAAAAAATAAATTACTTTTTCACTTTTCATCAAAACATTTTTTTTTGCAGTGACCACAGGTGGGTGAGGGGGGCCCAGGGGCTGATTGCTTAGGCCCCAAAAGACCCGAGCAACACCCCTTTAAATAAATAAATAAGACAAATAAATACAAAATAAAAAACGAATGAGTACAAATAAATTAAACAATTAAATAAAATACAATTTTGCCTTTTATCTCACAATTTTCACTTTTTTCCTCATAATTATGACTTTTTATCTCATAACTGTCGATGGTCAGACAGTAAAAACTTTGCAGCTTGATTGTCACATGGTCACGCCTCCCTGGGACCAATGTTGCCATAGAAACGCCTCCCTGGGACCAATGTCGCCATGGAAATGCCACCACATCAGCACATTCCACACAGCAGCCAGGAAAATACACAACACAAATCAGGAGAAAGTGCTGTCACCAGGGGGCGGGGACTAATGTGGAGAGGGAGGGGCGGGGTTCAGAGGGGGGAGGGGCTAACCACAGAGTGTATCAGACAGGAAGTGGGTGACAGCGGACACCCCGACAATCAGGAAACTCCTCAACCAATGAGAAACACCGAAAAACACCATATGAAAATGGAAACATTGACTAAAAAACACAAAACATTAAATAAATCAAGAAAAAAACAAGGAATAAAATATTAATTTGGATAATTTCAACAAAGGGGTGATAATAGAATAGAAAAAGTTTACAAAATGAATACTTTAAAAATTAGTAAAAATGACCCAAAACACAAGAAAAAAATTAAATGAGTTTAATAAAAAGAAAATAGTCTGGAAAACAGTGAAAATTAACAATTATCAATATGATCAACAAATGCAGGCTAATAAGAAGCAATAATAAATAATAATAAATGAATTACAAATTATTTGTAAAATGTGTAAGATTATATATGGAAAAAGTAATAAATAACAGAATATTGAGTATGAACAAAAATTTATTTTTAGATCAAATGAGGCAATTAAACCAATGAAAAAATAAATAGATTCATAAAGAAATAAGAAAATTCAACTAAATTAATAAAACAGAGATAAACCAATAAATGGAACAAACATGGGAACAAATGTAGTTTGAACTGAACATAACTATAAATAAAGTGAATTAAAATGGGAAAACTAATGACAACCCAAAATAGGAGGAAAGAAGAGTAAATACAAACACACAAAACAACAACATAAGGCAGCAAAACAACCAAACTGAACCGAAAACAAAGGACAAAACACATTTAAGAAGGAAATAAATCCATCTGTGACGTCACAACACGACTTCAATTTCTCCTTTTAAGCCACGAGACTCGTGTAAACAACAGGTAAACAACAGGTAAACATGTGTGAACACAGTACACACACTCTGCAGTGAGCACGAGCCTCCATTCAAGTCAAAAGCTTACTTTTCGTCTTCTCCTTCACCTGCTCCAGGTGAGCTCCGTCTGCACTTTCTCCACTTCCGCCTGACACCAAACCACACGCACACACGCACGGCTTTGACCCGGAGCCACGTGACCCGTTGACTCGGAAAGGCGGGGAAAGAGGACGAAAAAAAACACACACGAGGAAGCAGGACCAGAAGAGAACGCGTCGTCATGGAGACTGACTCTGCGGAGGGGAGTGGGCGGGACCTTTGAGAGCAGAGACGAGAGACAGAGAAGTGTTTATTTAAAAATTTTTATTTAAATTAAAATTTATTTTTAAAATGGATAAATAAACTAATAAAACGTAAGTAAAGTGTGTTGTGAAATGTTACATTGCAGTAAATGGAGAATGCATTTCAAAGTGATCCAGAATTTAGGATCTCTTCCGGATCACCACCGAAATGTAATCATTTATTCCTTGTGACACTTCCAACACATCCTTAACATTTGATCAAAATACATCCATAATTTTTTGAGTAATGTTGCAGACAGTCAGACAGACAGTCAGACAGACAGACTCCAGTGAAAACATCACCTCCTTGGTGGAGGTAAAATAATCCACCTGCTGAGGTGTTGTGTCTCCTGTTCTTCAACAGCCTTCACACCTGCAGGTTGGCCAAGACAGACACACCTGGGTGGGGCTGGCCCCGCCCCCTCCAGCTGTCAATCAGTAGGACCAGCCCAGGTATGGCAGGTATGTGCTGCAGGTTGGCACGGCAACAGTATTTATTTAAAACCTGTAAGCACGAACTGGACGGATGAGTCATCAGTCACCTGGGTTCAACCCAAAAATAATAAACTAAAGAACTTTAACCATTACATCCCTGATAAATATTCACATCCTGTCAAAATAATTAATGTCAGCCATTGGTCATGTCAGACTTTTGTCATTTCTGTTCATTTTATTGATGACGTTTATTCATTTTATTGCTTATTTCAATTATTTTTACTGTTGAACTGCTAAACTTTCAGGAGTTGAAGGGTTAAACTGAATCATGTGGAAGAGGGAAATATCTAAAACATGTAGGACAGCGGCCCTGGAGGACCAGAGTTTGACACCTGTGTTCTAGACTTTCTACAGTTTTTGTCTAATTACTCAAATGACTGGAAGCCATTTTTCAGAAGCTTGGAGCCAAACAACTCAGACGCATCATTACTTAGTCAACAGCTAATTATATCCCGAGTATGGTAAGCAGAGTGGTTGCTATGGTAACACCCATGCATAAGTGGCAGGAGTCATCAGGCGGTGATGACTTTGATTTGATGAAAGACCGGAGGGCAGAAGGAAACTGGATCTGAAGCTGAACATCAGCAGCAGCCAAAGTCAACACACATGAATGTGGTGGAGCCAGTCACAGGAAGCACGGCCGTGAAACAGACGAGCGGGGGCCAACCGGGTTCAGGGCCATGAACTCAGGGTCAATGTGATGTCCGAGGCCAACACTAGGCCAACACTAGGCCAACACTAGGTCAACACTAGGCCAACACTAGGCCAACACTAGGTCAACACTAGGCCAACACTAGGCCAACACTAGGCCAACACTAGGCCAACACTAGGCCAACACTAGGCCAACACTAGGCCAACACTAGGTCAACACTAGGCCAATACTAGGTCAACACTAGGCCAACACTAGGCCAACACTAGGCCAACACTAGGCCAACACTAGGCCAACACTAGACCAACACTAGGCCAACACTAGACCAACACTAGGTCAACACTAGGCCAACACTAGGTCAACACTAGGCCAACACTAGATCAACACTAGGCCAACACCAACACTCCTCTTTCTTTTGAGTGTAATTCTAAATGATCATGTGTAAACATAGTGTCCTACATGTGATGGAGTACGTACTGAGTGTCCATGAATAATCAGTGTCAATGTTAACTTTAATGATTTATTTACTGTAGTTTCACACTATAAGGTGAACTGTCAATGAGTTTGTTTTTTTTTTGTTTTTTTTTTTACTTTTTTTTCATATATAAGGAGCATTAAGAGAAGATAAACAGTCACAATAATTCTAAACCTTGTTGAATTTGAACACAGAACAATACACACTCTTATTCTGATCAATCAAACTTTAAGAGTCCAAATTCTGAGATAAAAAAGACAAAATTATGATAAAAAGTCACAATTATGACAGAAAATATCAAAATTATTCGACAATAAAGTTCAAACTAATAATGGATCAGATTTGAGTGGTTCTTTTCTGTGTTCACACACTCTCACATGCTCCCTCTGGTGGTGACAGGAGCTGACCACCACCACACATTCACACCAGTATCAGGAGGGTGAATTGTCTTTGCCCAAGGACACAACGGAAACCTTTGGTTATTGGATGACGTTCTCTACCAACTGAGCCATACTCGCTATTGATCCATCATCAGGATTAATCTGATTAAACATATTTTTGCTTCTGCTTTCAACATTTGATCACATTTATTTTAGAAAATGCTTTAATTATTCATTCACTGTTTTTTAAATTGTCATTATTCAAAACTAATCCATAGGAACCGACTGCGACAAACTCCCTGAAATGAGTCGACAGATGTTCAGAGTAATTCTGCTGCAGATAAAGGGTTAAATATGTTCACATTTATATTCAGATTAATTATGTGTTCATTTTGACCACCTTAGAAAACACAGAAGACCTTCAAGACTTTTGGTTTATGATCAGACAACATGAACCAATGAACTTTATTAATGTTTGTACAAGAGTACAGCAGCAGCTTGTGCACGTCTGACGGCAACATATAAATACACATGAATATAATATACATGAATATAATATACATGAATATAATATACATGAATATAATATACACATGAATATAATATACATGAATATAAATACACGTGAATATAATATACATGAATATAATATACACATGAATATAATATACATGAATATAAATACACATGAATATAATATACACATGAATATAATACACATGAATATAATATACACATGAATATAATATACACATGAATATAATATACACATGAATATAATACACATGAATAAAATACACATGAATATAATACACATTAGTTAGTCCAGTTCATTATGTTCACATTTTAGCTTCAGTGTGATTTTTGGGGGGATTAAGTAAACTATATATGTTTGTAAAGGTTATAGTTTATAGAATCAGAAAATTAATGTTTGCATTTGTCCAGATGTCTATATGGCGGCCATATTGCTTCATTAAAAAATGGCCACCATTAAACTGTTATTTGGAATATCTCAGCCTGTGAATCAGTTAAAATGGTGGTTTTAACTTGTTTTCAGGGTCAGGGAATCCAATGGTCCTACTGTATTTTCTGCAATATAAGGTGCACTGACAATGAATGGTTTATTTTTTAGGGTTTTTCATATACAAGGCACGCTGGGCTATAAGGCGCATTAAGCAAAGTCAAAATGATGAGATGAAAAGTAAAAACGATGGTAATAAATGGTAAATGGGCTGTACTTATATAGAACATTTTATTCACCAGTTGGTACCCAAAGCGCTTTACAATTCCTCACATTCACCCATTCACACACACACTCATACAGCAGTAGACGACTACTGCTGATAAAAAGTCAAAATTCCAAGTCACTAAGCACAACCAGAATTAATCCATATATATAATAATAATAATAATAATGGATTAGATTTATATAGTGCTTTTCAAGGCACCCAAAGCGCTTCACATTAGTGATCCATTATTCATTCACTCTCACATGCTCTCTCTGGTGGTGGTAAACTACATATGTAGTCACAGTTGCCCTGGGGCAGACTGACAGAAGCGTGGCTGACATTTCGCGCCTATGGTCCCTCTGACCACCACCCAACATTTATACTCATTCATACACTGGTGAGCGACACTGGAGGCAGGGGGGTAAAGTGTCTTGCCCAAGGACACAACGGACTGACTAGGACAGAGCGAAAATTGAACTGCCAACCCTTTGGTTAATGGACGACCTGCTCTACCAACTGAGCCATGGCTGCCCTATATAAGGCACACTGTGGTTTTTGGAGAAAATTAAAGTATTTTAAGTGCACCTTATAGTCTGGAAAATACAGTAGTTACTAGCTGAGTTATCTGAACATCTGCAATTGGATGCATTTCAATGGGAGTATTATTTTGTTGGAAAATGCCATATGACAATAAAAGAAAACAACCAAAACCAGGTCATTTTTCACCAACCTATGACTCTGTGGTTAATGTGGGGCGGTCATCAGGGTTTGTAACTAGTACCAGTGGATTTTAACTGATTCACAGGCTGAGATATTCCAAATAACAGTTTAATGGTGGCCATTTTTTAATGAAGCAATATGGCCGCCATATAGACATCTGGACAAATGCAAACATTAATTTTCTGATTCTATACACTATAACCTTTACAAAAATACACTTTACCTAATCCCCCCAAAATCCCCCAAAATACATAATGTACTGGACTAAATATAATACACATGAATAAAATACAAGTGGGATTAAAAAGCGTCTGGTATCAGAACCTGAGTCCACGTCCACTTCAGAGTTTGAGTGGAAGGTTCCAGCGTTTCCTGGAAAAAAAACCATGAAACGCTTTTGGTCCAAAACGAGGCTGAAAAACCATCAGTCCAAGTTTTTAAAAAAAACTAAGAGAACTGTCCACTTCCATGAGAAAGACTAGTACAGGGACCACCAGAGACCAATAGAGTCCAGTAGAGACCACCAGAGTCCAGTACAGACCACCAGAGTCCAGTACAGACCACCAGAGTCCAATAGGAGGACCATGAGAGACCAGTAGAGACTACTAGAGTTCAGTACAAAGAACACCAGAGTCCAGTACGAGGACCACCAGAGTCCAGTAGAGACCACCAGAAAAAGGACCATCAGAGTCCGTAAGAGTCCAGTAGAGAACAGTAGAGTCCAGTAGAGACCACTGGAAACCAGTACAGGGACCATCAGAGTTCATAAGAGTCCAGTAGAGTCCAGTAGAGCACAGGAAATGGATCTGAAGAAGGACGGACAAGAATTGAATGGTGGAGATGAACCATCCAACCCAGTGGACGGAAACTGGATTAATGCACAAAATCCACAAGGAACTTCAGTAAAATAAAATAGAACAGAATAGAGTAGAATAGAATAGAACAGCACAGGAGGGAGTGGGCTCTGCTCGTGGCTCAGTCGTTTCAAATGCATCAGATGAACCTGAAAAAGACAAAAAAACAAACTGATGACAGATGAACTGTTCCTTTAACGAGGACACATAAAGACCAGGGTCGGTTCTGGTCAATGTGGTGCTCTAGGCCAACACTAGGCCAATACTAGGCCAACACTAGGCCAACACTAGGCCAACACTAGGTGAACACTAGGCCAACACTAGGTGAACACGAGGTCAACACTAGGCCAACACTAGGTGAACACTAGGCCAACACTAGGTGAACACGAGGTCAACACTAGGCCAACACTAGGTGAACACTAGGCCAACACTAGGTGAACACTAGGCTAACACTAGGTGAACACTAGGCTAACACTAGGCCAACACTAGGTGAACACTAGGCTAACACTAGGTGAACACTAGGCTAACACTAGGTGAACACTAGGCTAACACTAGGCTAACACTAGGTGAACACTAGGCTAACACTAGGTGAACACTAGGCTAACACTAGGTGAACACTAGGCTAACACTAGGTGAACACTAGGCCAACACTAGGTGAACACTAGGCCAACACTAGGTAACAACCCCTCTTTCCTTTTATAGCCATAAAAAGTCTAAATTCTCAGACACTAAACACTAACAGATTTAATCCATATATTAGTTTCACTGTCAGTAAATTAAAGTATTTTCAGTTCATCTTATAGTCCAGTAAATACACTATCTTAATATTATAATTCTGGGGGACTTGGCGCCACCAGGACATCTGGTGAACTAGGCGACGGCCTAGTCTGACTATGACTAACGCTGACCCTGCATAAAGGGGCGGTCCGTCAGGTTCTGAGTTCCACAGCGAGGTCTCTGGGTTCTCCTGCCGTGTTCCGGGGGTGACGTCTTTATTAAAAAGCAAAAGACTAAGTGGTGACCCTGGGCCTGATGTTGACACAGTAGTGGAGTAGGTGGTGCTGCTGCTAATGATTAAAGTGAAATGTGTGTCCAGTGGGATTCCACATCTGCTAATATTGACTTTATGTTACAGTTTGACCAGTAAAGCTTCTGTTTCTAATGAATATCAAACCCCCTCCTTAAACTGTGACGGCTGTTATTGGACTGAACGGTGAAAAACAAGCGTCCTGAAGTTCATCAGGTTTTAGAAGGAGTGAAATGGTGATTCCTTCTCTTTCCACCTGTTGCTGAAGTGATTCCCAATCACCTGCAATCACCATAGCAACAGGTAGAAAAGGTGGGAATCACCTTAGCAACAGGTAGAAAAGGTGGGAATCACCATAGCAACAGGTAGAAAAGGTGGGAATCACCATAGCAACAGGTAGAAAAGGTGTACGGTTGGTTGTTTAATGTTTTTTGTATTTTACTGTAGTTAGTTGTTTGCTGTCGTTACTTTGTTTCTGTTGTTGTTTGTTTGTTTCTTACCTGTACAGGGTCATCTTTCTGTGCAGCGTGGGCTGTTGGCCAGACGAGTCAGCAGACGAGCACATCGTTTATAATCTGCATTATCAAACAAACAAACATATTCCATTAAATCCTGTCATTGTTGTCTACACAGTATTCACTTTTTAATCTCATATTTATGACTTTACATCTAATACAAAAGAATAAAACCAAGTGGGTTTGTGTCATGAAAGTCACACCTGGTGTTTGTGGGTTACATTTTTTTGTTAAAGCTCAGAGGTTAATAATTAAACACACATCAGTTTAATGTATTAAATGTGTTCCAGCAGTTGTTGATTTACAGAAGCCTTGTTTATTAAAGGCCAGGTTTGTGCGAAGACGTTGAACAGTTAACCCCGTGTTTGGACGCGGCCGTGTTTGGACGCGGTCGTGTCTGAACAGCGCCAACATTAAATCATGCATGGAGCTGAATGTTTACTTAATATCTGAAGTGTGTGAACAGAAACAAGTCATGTCCTGTTTTTATTCCAGTCGAGCTCCTGCAGGAACAGCAGCCCAGAGGGGAATACAACCGACAACCGCATCCGGCGGCACTCACATGCGGGGAAGGTGCAGTCTCTGGTGCTGTGGTACAGTCGGTTGAAATGTTTTCTGCACTTGGGGTTGAAGTAAAGAGGACCTAAAAGACAAAAGGAAAAAAAACTACATTTCCCATGAGCACCAGCTGGTCCAGCTGTGACCTGCATGAGTCGTGGTTTCGAAAAAACAGCCGAAATGTGACAAGTTTTTTAGTTAATCTCACCCAACATTGGTTGGGAGAGATTACTGTAATCAGTATGTATGTATGTGAGTTTGTATTTCTGTCTTCATGAGGTCATTGATATGTTACATGGGGACATCTGACACTATGGGGACCAACATTCAGGTCCCCATGAGGATTATATTAAAAATATTGTTGAAATCTGTGTGAAGTATGCAAATGTATGCAAATAATGTGGCCTTATAAACACATTAACTTATTTTTTTTCTGGAAGTCCCCATAAAGCACGAGGTAAACGTGAATTTTCAAAGGTTTCAAGATGTTCACTTTTTTTTCAATTTATTGAAGTTGTTGTTATTATTGTTGTTATTATTACTATTTTAATTAATTCAATTGTATTACTTCATTCATTCCTTTTTATATTTTTGCATTTTAACAACATTTGTATTTCTGTGTTTAAAAAAATATATTGACTTTTTCCATTTATTTAATTTTTATTCTTATTGTGTTTTTTTTGTTTTATTTTATTTTATTTCATTATTTTTCATATATTTTAAATATTTTTAATTGTAAACAAATTGTATTTAAAAAGAGATGTTTACACTTACTACCTAATACCTACTTTACCTTCAATTGATGATTACAAATTTAGTCCTCATGAGGCATGGAAATGGGTGGGTATGTGTGTGTGTGTGTGTGTGTGTGTGTGTGTGTGTGTGTGTATGTGTGGCATATCATGCTATAACTCAATGAATACTGTAGATATCACCATGAAATTACATGGGCATATACATATAGCTAATGCACATGAGATGCAATGATCCATTCGAGAAAAGGTCAAAGGTCAAAGTCACAATTAACTAAAAGGTCAAAATCACATTATGGGTTATAACTCAAGAACGGAGGGTCACAGAACTTTCAGATTGGGACCAAACGATGCGGAATGAAGATTTATACAATTCTCACAATTGATGTTATCACGTACAGCCAAGAGTTTTTGAGATCTCTGGAGGTCAAAGGTGACATGTGTCCAAATTAACTTGTGTAACTGTTTGTGTGACATAGACATATCACGCTATAAAATCACATTATTGGCTGTAATTCAAGAACAGGTTGTAATAGAAAGTGGAGATTGGCACAAAATAGGAATGAGATTATATATTTTCTGAACACTGGATTGTTTAGTCATAAATTGTTGTGTTTTATAATAAATAAAATGCCACATTTCTTAATAAACTGTCAGATTTCATAATAAAAAAACTGGGGAATTTTGTAAATAATAAAGTGCTGTGTTTTGTAATAATAATAAGCCATGTGACTCAGTGGATAACAGACTACATTTCCCATGAGCACCGGCTGATCCAGCTGTGACTCTCACCTGTCAGGTGTCTGATGAACTTCTCTTTGTGTCGTGGATCTGAAATGAAAAACAGATAAAAAAAGTCAGAAATATGAGGAAAAGTCACAAATATGCAGAGGTAGTAAAAGTACTCACATTCTGTACTGCAGTACAAGTACAGCTCATACTCTGGTAAAAGTACAAGTACTGATTCTACTGCTTTACTGAAATAAAAGTAAAAAAGAGAGACTTAGACTTCCTGGAAATTCATGATATCGTTGCATGTTTTTTTTAGTTAGTAGGCTAAGCTCTGATACAGCTTCACTTCAATTCCCTACTAGTATTCACAGAATGTTTAATCTCACCCCTATTTTGTTCCAATCTCCAGTTTCTGTTCTTGAATTAGAGCCAATAATGTGATTCTGACCTTTCTGCTAAATGCCACCTTGACCTTTGGCAATATTGATAATTTGGTTATATGTATATATGTGTCAGTGTGTGTAATATTATGATAATATATCCGGTATTGATTAAATTATAGCGTGATATGTCTATGTTTGACACAAACAGTGTTACACAAGTTAATTTGGACACATGTCACCTTTGACCTCCAGAGATCTGAAAAAAAAAACTATTGGTCGTAGGTGATAACACCAATGGTGTGATTTTAATGTCCACTATATATATATATATATATATATATATATATATATATATATATATATATATATATATATATATATATATATATATATATATATATATATATATATATATATGTATATATATATATATGTATTCCCAATCATCTAAAAAATGAAATGAACTGATTTTTACTCCAGATAATCCCTTTAAATATTTAATTCATGACAAAAAAATAAGTTTACATTTTTTACATTACAGTTGAGAAGTTGTACTTTTTTACTTCAATAAAGGAGTTGAATCGGTACTTCTACTTTTACCAGAGTATTTGTTCACACCAGTAGCTGTACTTCTACTTAAGTACAGAATGTCAGTACTCTGATCAGAACCAGAACCAGGACTGCGACCAGAACCCTGTGCTTTACGACCATTAGTTAAAGCTCCAGCTCCATCAGTAAAAGTGGACAATATCAGCAGAAAAACTTTGTTATCACCAGATAAAGTTTGTTATCTCGTTCAAACACCATGAGATGTTGATGTTTTCACACTGACGATGACATGTTTGCACAAAATCTTGCCAACTACTGTATGTGGAATCATATGAATAAAGGCCAACATGACTGAATGTTTGAATAATTCATCAATTACACATGCTGAATTTTCACTTAAGACATTAGCAAACATTAGCTCCTGTCATTAGCTTCTGTCATTAGCTTCTGTCATTAGCTTCTGTGTTCTGAGTTCCACCACAGAAACTGTCCTTCCAGCCCTATCTCATTTGAAGCAGCTCTGTTGACAGCACTTCCTGTAAACTAATGCAAACTAACTCATGCTAACTAATGCAAAATGATATTAACTAATGCTAACTAATGCTAATTAATGCTAACTGACCTAACTAATAATAACTGATGCAACATTCCATTAACTAATGTTAACTGATGCTAACTAACACTAAATGGTGCAAAATGATATTAACTAATGCTAACTAATGCTAACTGATGCAAAATTATATAAACTAATGCTAAGTGATCCTAACTGTTACACAACAGTAGAAAGTCTGTACTGAAACAAACTAAGCTGAGTCTCATTTGGAATCCAAGATGGCGCTGGGTGTGAAAGAAGCTAATTCCAAACATATATAAACTGTCTCCATGGTTACGGTGGTGTGGATGGTACTGACCCAGTCCATGTGCAGACCTAGTGTCCCTGTCCAGATGTCTGTCCATTTCAGTCCTGGTCCTGGGGTTCCGGCCCAGCGGCTCCAGGGCTTCAGTTCGGGGGGCGGAGCTCCGTGGGCGGGGGGCCGCCGTGCAGCACCCAGCGGCCAGCATCAGAACCAGGAGTAGTGGAAGCAGCATCACAGTGGACCTGCAGAGACCGGAACCAGGCGGTGCGGGTCTGAGGAGGATCAGGTTAGGACAAGGTTTGGACAGGACAGGGACATTCACCTCCTATTATAAAAAGTCAAAATTATAATATAAAATGTCAAAATGATCTAATAAAGCCAAAATGATGTGATACAAAGTCAAAATTATGAGGAAAAAATTAAAACTATAACATAAAAAGCCAAAATTATGAGATTAAAAAGTCAGCTGCGGTTCAGGAACAGCGGGTCGTCCAAGGACTGAAAGGTTGGCGGTTCGCATCCCGGCTGTGTCCGTCCACATGTCCAAGTGTCCTTGAACAAAGACACTGAACCCTGACTTAGTCTCCCAGTAGGACTGACAGAACCTTAGAATACTAAGTAATGTTTTAATTTAAGTATACTATTTAAAAAGCATCTAAATGTTAAGTTCTGGAAACTGTTTTGTAAATGTTTTGACTTCTGCAGAATTAAGGCGCACTGTAAGAAAACTAAAGTCCTTTATTTGTATACTTTCTACTTATCTCACAGTTTTGACTTTTTCATAGAAACCCGTTTGCACCACTAACAAAAAATAATAATTAAATCTAAATCATGCAGTCCTCATAACCGCGGGACAAACACTAGTTTGCGGGAACACGTACATACCTTCATTGGCCCAACACCGGGACCGGGACCTGGTTCCGGTCTCGGTTGCGGAGGTTAATAAGTGTTAATAAAAGCACCATTCGGGTTAGTCCTGGTGGAATTAAACTTATCCCGGGTCCTCGTGGTCCTCACCTGGGACGGCTCCGGTTGCGGCTGTTTTTACCTGTGCGGACTCTGCGGCTCCAGGAGCGGCTCTGCGCGCCTCTCCTCCCCGCCTCTCAGTGCTCTGTCCCCGGCCTCCTGTGCCACCTCCTCCCGGGGCTCCGGTCGAACTCACGTCGGGTTGAAACCTCCCTCCCTCGTGCGTCTTTATCCCGGGTTAGTCCGGGTCCGAGCCGCGTGCGGGGCGCCGTGGGCTCGTGTGCAGATGACCTCCTTCATCATCATCATCATCATCATCCTTCTCTTCCCCCTCCTCCTTCTCCTCAGCCGGACCGAGTCATGTCCCCGATCCGGATCATACCCGGACCCGAGCAGTCTTACTGAGTCAAGCCGGGTCAGGTCCCGTGCTTGGGACAGATCCGCACACACTGGAGCTGATCCGGAAATGAAGGAGGACCGGGACCAAGACCAGGACCAGTATCCTGGTGTTTCACTCCCTCTTAGCCGACGCAAAGGAAAACACCTTCAGTCCAACCCAGAAACCGCATCCGGTGTTTCAGTAGGATTTCCCCTGGTAGTGACAGAGTTATTTAACTTTTTCTGTCTTAATTATGACTTGGATAGAATTATGATGTGGAAAAAGTCTAAAGTGACAGAAAAAGTCACAATTATGAGACAATTATAAACCATAATAATGAAATAAAGTCATAATAATGAGGGAAAATGTTGAAAATATGAGACTAAAAAATTCCCAATTATGAGATAAAAAATTAAATGTGATTGGTTATTGGGTCCTGGGTTGGGTCTTGGTTCCTGGATCATAGGTCTTGGGCCTTGGCTCCTAAATCCTGGGTCTTGGGTCAGATCTTGGGTCCTGGATCCTGGGGACCAGGTCCTGGACTGGATCCGGGTGCAGCAGCTCCAGCTGTATTTGTTCAGATAAGGTGTAAACATGGGTCCTTATGGGGACCTGGTCTACACTAACACTGATCTGCATCAATCTGGACCCAGTGGGCCTTAATGTGTTTAGTCAAGATTTAAGAATTGGATCTGAGCCCAGATCCATTAACCTCCTCTGCAGCAAGACTGGACCGCATCCAAGAGGGCCTCCAAGACCGCCTCCAGGACCACCTCCAAGACGGCCTCCAAGACTGTCTCCAGGACCGCGTCCAGGACCCAACCAAAAGAAAGAAAGACCTCAGACTTAATATATTATAGTTTTGTCTTTTTATTTCATAATTGAGTTTGTATCTCATCATTTTTATCACACAATAATAATGATACTTGTTTTTTTCAATAGACATCTTTGACATTTTTCAGTTTTTTTCCTGCTTAAAAAAAATCTTATTTCACCAATAGCAAAAAAATGCAGTTTTACTTTTAACTGTATTACAGTTCAGAAGTGGTACTACCTCAATACTTGTACTTTTACCAGAGTATTTTTTCACACTTCTACTTCAGTACAGAATGTGAGTACTTTGACCACCCCTGGAGACCATCATCACCTTAGACCTGTTCAGACCACCTCAGGGCCCGCCTTCTCTGTTCTGCTCTCTGATTGGTTGGGTTGGAAGTAGCTGAGTGACAGAAACCCAAACACGTTCCGTTCCGTCATCTTGGACGGTGTTTTCATTCCACAAACGTTCTCAACACACCCGAGGAGGCCTCGCCAACAACAACAGTCGTCACGGAAACACAGGCGCCTGTTCACAGCTGATGCGGCGGCTGGATGACCTTTGACCCCTGTTGTAAATCTAAGGGCTGTAAATGTGACCACATGCTGATGACTTTGGCTCCGCCGTCAGAACCGCAGGAGTCGGACGACAAAGGTCAGAGATCAAGCAGGACCATGTCCACAGAGTCAAGTGGACTCCAAAGTTAAATTATGTGATAAAAAGTCAAAATTATCTGATAAAAAGTCAAAAACAGTAGCTACTGTTAGCTTGCTATATTAGCTTGACGTTCTACCAGTAAAATTATGTCTCGCGAGACTATTGACGACGACCGCCGCTTTCAAATGGTTTGTTCGGCAACATTTGGGGTTCCCCACAGAAATGATAAATGGCAAGAGAGTGAGTTATAAGACACGGACAATATACAGGCTGTGATGGTAGACATTAAGCACTCCGTCAAATCTTTCCCCAGCGTACTTTCTCTCTCTCTCTGTTTCTATACGTTGGGGTGCGTGAAACGTGGCTCCCCCACGACCCACTGTTTAAACTGGACATTATTTGGACCTCATTATCCAGCCCTTTCCCCCTGTTGTGCCCCCCCCCCAGGCGCAAACAATGCCATACATTGCGGCTAATACGAGCACAACACAGAGACATTTCTAACAGCACAACTCAGTACTCACTAACCTTTGACCTTTAACCCTAAACACAGCTCAGTACTCTCTAAGCTTTGACCTTTAACCCTAAACACAGCTCAGTACTCTCTAACCTTTGACCTTTAACCCTAAACACAGCTCAGTACTCTCTAACCTTTGACGTTTAACCCTAAACACAGCTCAGTACTCTCTAACCTTTGACCTTTAACCCTAAACACAGCCCAGTACTCACTAACCTTTGACCCTAAACACAGCCCAGTACTCACTAACCTTTGACCTTTAACCCTAAACACAGCTCAGTACTCACTAACCTTTGACCTTTAACCCTAAACACAGCTCAGTACTCACTAACCTTTGACCTTTAACCCTAAACACAGCTCAGTACTCACTAACCTTTGACCTTTAACCCTAAACACAGCTCAGTACTCACTAACCTTTGACCTTTAACCCTAAACACAGCTCAGTACTCAAATCAACACCTGCCAAGAAAACACCAACAAACCACACAACGATGACAAACACATTCACACCTAAACGTCCACAGTCAAGCACCAGATTTGATTTTGAAAAAAGGATATTTTATTTTATTTATTTATTTTTTTATAACATTTCGTTTTTGTTTCAATGTATAGAGGAAGAAGTGACATACTTGGTCATGCTCTGTTTGCACTATATTCAGTCTGTATTGACAGAGAAGAACTTTATTTTGTTTTTCACATATTGTCTGCACTTGAAAAAAGTAGAAATATATAAATGTATTTATTTTATTTAAACTTTTATAA
Organism: Siphamia tubifer; assembly: GCA_020466265.1. Taxonomy (NCBI): domain Eukaryota; kingdom Metazoa; phylum Chordata; class Actinopteri; order Kurtiformes; family Apogonidae; genus Siphamia; species Siphamia tubifer. Next base: position 1,730,066 of record CM035784.1, read on the forward strand.
CATTTTATTTTAGTTTCAATTTGTAGAGGAATATGTTCATTAAGAAGTTATTTAAAAGGAATAAGTTACTTAAAAGTTAACGCTTATAGAGTTATAAAACCCATGTGCCACTCAGTTAAATAAAAGTCTGTTGTCCATTCATATAATTTGTAATTTAGTTTTATTAAAATCTTGTCTCGATCTTGTGAGCTGAGTGTCTTGTCACACGCTTATTAGCTTGCTATAGCTTAATGTTCCACCAGTAAATATTAGCTACTGTTAGCTTGGTACATTAGCTTAATGCTCCAGTAATTAACAGTACCAGATTTTCTATTAAATAAACTTCCACATTTTATAATAAACTGCATCATGTTGCCTGTGAACCTTTAGTTTGGAATATTTCTACTCATCTTTGGGTTAATGTTCTTGCGCTAAAGCTCTTCTGACCTCAGGCCATCCATGTTCTGTTCAAAACCCAAAAGCATCAAATATTCAACCAAAATATTCGTCAGAAATAACCCGTGTCCTAGTTCCTGGTGTTTGGAGTCAGCGTGTTTGTCCTCCAGGACAAAGCAACCACCTCATCCTGACAAATGGACCAATCACACGCCGCCGCTGGCCCTCTGCACAAATACATCATTTGTTCCATTAAAAGCTTCATTATAGTGTAAAACAAGACTGTGGTTCAACTCATTGATGACATTTTCACTGACTCATTGTTTTACAGAAATACAGTCAAATATTAACCTTCTTCTCTTTCTTCACAATATTTTAGTAAATTCTAATAAAGATCAGAATCTCACCCCAAATAAATTGTTAATTTCCAGATAAGAAGATTAAATAAATAAAACTATGTGTGAAAGTGCACTTTATCACCAAAATGTGAATATTGTAAGAAATAATAAGAGATGACAGACCTCCGCCAAGGCTTTATTTTTTTTGTCATTTTTGATAAAACTCAATATAGCTATGGAGCCGGGGGGGGGGGGGACATGGGCTGTTGTAAAAGGTTGTGGGTGTTTTTTGGTTTCTACTCCCCTCATATGATAATATCTGACTGAACAACCTTATGGGGACATTACTGGAGTGATGCTACAGCCCCAAATTCAAAATGGACACCATTGGACATGAAGAAATATCAACTTTTGAACAGATCGGTCTAAAGGGTCGTGTAATATATAATTTTCAGCTATTTTGGGGTCGACATTTTTATATTTGATGTCCCTTTGATTAATAGACAAAGTTGTAATTGTAAAATCCAAAGTAAAAATTCTGAGATAAAAAGTCAAAATCATGAGATTAAAAACTGATATAAGTTTGGATTTAATAAATCAGACACTGATTTTACAGTGTCCATGTCAGGGGGTACTGGACTAAAAATATGTTTCTAAGGGGGAACATCAGTCTAACAGTTTGACAACCACTGTTCTATGTTAAAGGCCTATAATTATACAGATCCATTTGATGTTGTTTGCAACGTTGTGCACCTGGGTGATGTTCCTGAAAGTCTAACCTTTCCAAAAATACCCTACAACCGTTTATGGCACACCATTATAACTTTTGCCCAAAAATGGCCTTTGGCTCCAGCGCTAATATTATTAAAAAAAAAAAAACAAAAACGGGACATTCTACGATTGCTGAGAAAACTGATAAAACATGGTTCAAATGGGATTGTCCATGTTAAATAAAAACAGAATATAATTGTTCGTTACATCATTTCCATCTTCGCTCGAGATGTTATTACATGGGTCAATACAGGGTCAGTGTTAGTCATAGTCAGACTAGGCGGTCGCCTAGGGCACCAAATGTCTGAGGCGCCAAGTCCAACAGAATTAGAATATTAAGATACTGTATTTTCTGGACAATAAGTTGAACTGAAAAGACTAACATTTTCTCCAAAAACCACAGTCTGCCTGATATATGGATTAATTCTGGTTGTGCTTATTGACTTAGAATTTTGACTTTTTATCTCATAATTTTGACCTTTAATTTCACAATTTTAACATTTTGTCTCACAACTTTGCCTTTTTCTCTTAAAATTATACATAGTTTTTCTCATATTTATAACTTTGTTTTAAATCTTACGATATTTTTTTTAAAAATCTCAATTGTGACTTCTTTTTTTTCCTTTTTTTCTTTTTTTAAAGTTTGATTTATCAGAATATGATTGTGTTTTGTTCTGTGTTCCAACTCAACACGGTTGAGAGTTATTGTGACAGTTTAGCTTCACTTAATGCTCCTTATATATGAAAAAACTTTTTAAAAAATAAACCATTTATTGACAATGTGTCTTATAGTGTGGAAAATACGGTAACTTGATGGACTTCCTGTCAACCTAATCCCACATTAAAGACAGATAATTCCATCTTTTTCCAATCGTTTCATCCTTTCAAAGTTTCTACAAAGACAAAATATTGACAAAAAATATGGAAGACGTTTGAACCTGGATCAACAGCAACATCTGGTGGAAACTAAGACAACTGCAACCTGGACTGTAACACACTGCACACAAGCAGAGGAGGTCAAAGTACCGACATTCTGTACTTAAGTAGAAGTACAGCTACTGGTGTGAAAAAATACTCTGGTAAAAGTAGAAGTACTGATTCAACTCATCTACTTAAGTAAAAATAAAAAAGTACAATTTCTCAATTGAAATAAAGTAAAAAGTAAAACAACATTTTTTTTGGGTCATGAACGCAATAATACTTTTTTAACTCGGAAAAAATATCTGAAATAAAGCCCTTAAAAGTGAGTTAGTGTGTAGATAATGTGTTTGGTTGGGTCAGTTTTGTGAATATGGACAGGAAACTTAGGAAAAATTAAAAAGGAAAAAAAGTCACAATTGAGATAAAAAAAAAAAAAGTCATCGAGATTTAAAACAAAGTTATACATATGAGATAAAATATGTATAATTTTAAGAGACAAAGGCAAAATTATGAGATAAAAAGTCACATTTATGAGACACACCATGCATGGACATATAAACCACAGGAGCAGGAGTTGACTTGATCATTTATTGCATTTTACATCATTCATATGTTTGTGTTTTTCACATTTTTCAGGTCCATCTTGGTTCTTTTATTGTCAGTTCACATTCAACCTGAAACTCAAGCTACAAAAAGAAACGAGTAGCAGCAAAGACATAGGAAATATATGAGCCAATGAGGGTTATTTACACAGGATCTGTAAAAAAAAAAAACAGGTGGATGTGGCCTTATTCATACATGAGCTTAAAAAACAAAAACATTTGCATCATTGCGAACTAAAACATCAGCTGCAGGTCCGTTAAAAACATTCATATGCCTTCATATTTTATTATTTTATTTAGACATACAAAATAAAAGCAGGACTAATTCCATTCGTCCAACGCTCTGCTGTCATTGGTTCATCCTAATGGCGTGACAGGTAAAGTGAAGCCCCGCCCACATCAGTCCAAGGTGAGAAAATCTGCACAGACAAATTTTTGACTTTTCTGTTCCAACACATTTAGAGACAACAAAAAGCTCTGATCCCAAAAAATAAAACACAAAGAATATTTGATTATGTAGCACCCATTATAGTACCTGATACTACAATAACTTCCTGAAAATGTAATAAAATCTGCACTTAATGACATTGAAAACGTAATAAAAACCCAATAATGTAATAAAATACTAGCCTGGCCTAGCTTAGCCATGGGTCTAGTGGTGCTTCATAGTCAGAGGAGGCGGGGCTAAAAGGTTGTCTTTCAAATCCCTCTGTATGCAATAGGACGGTACTACAACCAATCAGTGTAATTTTTAGGATGATGTAGTTAGAGCGCCTGAAAGTTGACGGAGGAGTCTGGAGAAAAGAAACTGAATATTTCTTTAGGTGTTAAATTAGAATGTTTTCATTTGTTTGCTTTATTAATGATTTGTCAGTAAAAAAATTATTTATTGTAAATATAATTTCATTTTTAGCTAAATTTCATATACATGCCTGTAACTTTTCCAAACAAAAACCCAACTTTGTGATTTGAAAGTCTTTCTTAAATTCCTATTTGGACACTGAAATTCTGCAAAAGCCCTAAAGCTGTGGAAACTGAAGCCTTATTTCCTGAATTTAACCTTATTTTTCTCATCACACTGTTGCCTTACTTCAAGTATTGTGCATTGCTCATTTCTGTTGTTGGAATGTATTGATATATTTCTCTACTGTTATTTTAACCCTTGTGCGGTCCTTCGGGTCAAAGAGACCCGGTGGTTCACAAATGTACCTTTTTATACGTACTGTAGGATGCCATTGCTTACTTACTACTGAAAACACTAATATATCCTTGGGGGGTGGGGTGATGAGTCTATGGAACTGAACTTTGGAATCTGGGTTTTTAAGACCCGATTGTAGGACACAGCCAGTGTGCCTTTTACGAAGGACCGCACAAGGGTTAAATAAAGTAAAAAAAAAAAGTCTGGAGAAAGTTAGGAATGACTAAACAAAATGGTGGATTATGGAGCTGAACGACTGTTGTCGCTTCTGTAAAAAGAATTTAAAGATTGTTGACGTTTTCTCACATTCTTCACTCATCTGTGATAAAAGGAAATCTACACCTGTTGTTGTTCTTCTTCTATGGTTTTTACACTTGTTTGACTTGGTTACTTTGTTACACCCGCCCTCTGACTCTATACTTCATTGTGATTGGTCGGCCAGTTTCAGGGAATTCTAGCCAAAAGTTGAATCAAGCGTAACTAGACTACTACGATAGCATATTAGATTTGCTGCCGCTAGGGGGAGCTAGCATGGCTAGGCTAGATGTTTTGTATATTTTTTTGTGTTTCTTAATGTATTTATATGTATTTCATTTCATGGGAAAGTTGAGTAAACTGACAGAACAGTTGACCGATATGAAACTAGTGCTAGCACTAGGCTAATGCTAGCACTAGGCTAATGCGTCACCTAGCTTAGGGCAACACATTAAGTGCAGACATATTCACTTTTTTCTTTATTCTATTTGCTCATGAAAATATATAGAAAATAAATACAAAATAAAAATGTATAATCAAATGTGATTAATCAAAATGAATCCAAAACAACTCTGCGATACTTTAAGTTATGGACTTTCTTTCACAGATTTTTTTTTTGTGAGAATAAAAAAAAACAAAAAACAAGATCAATTAGATCAATTAATCACAGGTCATACTAACTTAATCTCTCATTTTTTCTCTGTCACTTGACAACATTTCTGGAACTTTTTGGGGATTTCAGGTTTTTCCGAAAACCAAAAGCAGGTCCAGTGGGTGGGGCTCTGTCTGTGGGTGTCGACAGGTTGTTATTGAAATAATTTTAATCACATTTCATCCAAACTTTGAGCTTGTTTTATCGGTGAATTTTTACGCTGTTCAGTTTGGATTCTATGACTTAACGGACCAATCACAGCCCAGCGCGTGTGCACTCCGACACCAACACCAATGTTGTGGAGCCACATTTTGTAATAATGTTGCATTTTGTCGTAATAACTTTTTCTTTTCATTTTGTAATAAACCATCCCAATGCGTTTTTAATCAATTTTGTTGCATTACGTAATAAGTTCTTTATTTTGAGAAGATTATTTTGAAATGCACTTATTTTCTTGAAAATTTTTACAACATGATACATTATGTAAAAACTAGCGCTCTCAAATGAAGAGTTTTTCCAATATGTTTGCGATTTTTCATCACTATTTGTGATGGAAAATGAAAATGGATTAAAATTGGTACATTTTGGACATTTATTAAAAAAATTAAGTTTGTATATTTTGCTTGTTTCTTGCAGAATTGAATAAAGTTTGTATATTTTGGACATTTATTAAAAATGTAATAAAGTTTGTATATTTTATATCTTTGTTACAGAATCAAATAAAGTCTGTATATTTTGCACATTTATTACAGAATCAAAAAAAGTTGGTGTATTTTTTGCTTTTCTTACAGAATCAAATGAAGTCGGATATTTTTTGTGTTTCTTACAGAATCAAAAAGTCTGTACATTTTGCACATTTCTTACACAAATAAAGTTTGTATGTTTTATGCATTTTCTTACATTTCCTACTTTCTTACAGATTCAAATAACGTCAGTGTATTTCTTGTGTTTCTTACAGAATTACATATTTTGCATGTTTCTGACACAATTAAAGTTTGTATATTTTGTATTTTCTTACATTTCCGCCTTTACAGAATCAAATGTTGATGTTTTTTCACGTTTCTTTCAGAATGAAATAAGGTTGTATATTTTTCGCGTTTCTTACAGAATGCGGCTCATCCAACCTCTAGATGCCGTCATGTGCTTTATTTACTACATTCAGATAAATAGACTCTGTGGAGGCGGAACTTCAGCTGTGGAGGCGGAGCTTCAGCTGATCTTCACCAAGCTCTGCCACAGTCCTGAACCACATCCAGGATGCTCCACAAATGCCTCCTCCTCCTCCCCTTCCAAGATGGCCGTCATCGGCGTGGCGTAGAGGCGGCAGCGAGTGGCGAAGCGGCGGCTGGATGAGCAAGGAGGAGTGAGAGAGCGAGGTGGAAGGGAGGAGGAGGAGGTGAGGAAGACGAAGGGTGAGGAGGTGAAGAGGAGGTGAGGGTCCTGTGGCCTCCACCTGAAGAAGTCTGGGGAAAGGGTCTTGTCGTCTGGGGTTACAGTGGGGTCAACGGTGACAACGGCGTCCGAAGTGTGGCACGGTGCCGAGGTTACGGGGCAGAATCTGCGAAGTCTTTCCACGGCCGAGGTCCGACAGGTAGTGTCGGAGCGTGTGCCTTTCCGCAGGAGGAGGGCCTTGAAGTTCTCACTGCTCAGTGACCTTTGACCTAGAGGGGTGGGGGGTCGAGTGAGACAAGGCGCAGGTTTGGTGGCGGGGGTCGTGGAGGTGCGACGTCCACTTTGTTCTGGATATCGTCTTCCCAGCATCTTCCGCTTTGACCTGAGACACAAACACAATTATGACTTTTTTTCTCATAATTCTGATTTTTAATATCATGATTCTGACATCTTATCTCATAATTCTACTTTTACCAGCGTATTTTTCCACACAAGTAGTTGTACTTGTACTTCAGTACTTTTAATTACCTCTGCTCATGGATCCAAACTCCACAGTGTAAAAGGGAAACTGAACTTAAACTACAAACTACATCTGAACTAGACTCCGCCTACTGGGATACATCGTCCAATCACAGCTTTACCTACCACCATATTCAGGCTGTGCCTTCCCATACTGCACTGCTCCACCGAGGCAGAGAGAGGAAGGAGGTGGTGACATTAGAGCAGCAGAGGGTAGATGTCATCAGGAAGTGAACAGGAAATGACCAGGAAGTGAACGTGAAGTGAGGGCATTCGTACCTGTGGATGACGGTGAACAGATCTTCAGTCGTTCGAGGTTCAGCTGACGGCAACATCTGCTCGGCAGAAACGCCCACGAATACTAAAGACGGAGCAAAATCAATAAATAAATGAGTAAGATGAAAATAAATGAATAAAAACATGAAAAATGTGCCTGAGGTGACCCAAAGTGACCTGAAGTGACTCTGAAGTGACTGAAGTTACACTGAAGTGACCCTTAAGTGACTCAAAGTGGCCCCGAAGTGACCTTAAAGTGACTTGAAGTGACCCCACATCCGCAAAAAGAGGTGTGACAAACTTACCATCGGGAGTCCCCCTGGCTACCCCTTGGGTCCTCTGTTCTTCCTCCTCTGGTTCCTGTATGAGCAGATCTGGAAGTGACAGCTCCCCCCGCAGGCTATCGCTGGACAGTGCGCTGCTCAGCGAACACCCGCTCTGACCAATTAGAGCGCAAGAGCTCTCGGAGTCCGTGCTGTCACCCACGTCCACTTTCATTTTCATCATCCTCATCTTCAGACCTGCTTGCACAGTTTTTGCCACGTCTGGCTCTTCTCCAGATGATGAAGATGACGAAGAGGATGATGATGATGAAGAAGAGGACGGCAGGGGATGCATGGTTGATGACATCAACAGCAGGTTCCTTCCTCCTCTCCTCTTCCTCCTTTTCCTCACTTTGTCTTTCTTCTTTGGTGTCATCATTGTCATTTTCATAATCGTCAACTTCTCTTCCTCATCTTCATCTTCGGCGAGTGAAGACCTCATTATCTTTTTATGAAGTTCGTCGTTCTTCAGACCATCTACCATGAAGATCCCAGATTTTCCACAATCTGCGGTGGTGCTTCTGGACATTCCTGAGGTCCCTAAGGTGCTGCAGGACTCGGTGGTCATCCAGATCCTTGGGGTTCCACAGTTTCTACCAGCATTCAGTTCCTTAGAAGCCAAATTGTGTTTGGTATTTTTTGTCAGATCTGGTTTCTTTTGCAAAATGGGTGGTTTTTGTCTGTGAGGTGATTCTGCAGGTGAAGGAGTTTGCGCCGTTCCAGTTTTGTTCGGCGAAGCTGGTTTTAACACCATCTTGTTTGGGGAGTTGAGGAGACCCAGGATGCCAAGGTCCGGCTTCTTCGGAAGAACAGGTTTCTTTCTTGGGCTAAATGCTTCAGACAAACTTTCGAGTCCTTCCAAGATCCTGACTGATTTCGGATCTTCACCAGCTCTGCAGTGTTTGTCCTCTTTCACTTCTTCTGTTCTGCTTTCTATCAGATTATTTCCAGAGAGTGTCCAGTACGACTCCTCGTCATCGATGGGTTTCTGTTTGGTTTCTGTTGTGACCTGTTGATGCTGGATCTCCGTGTGCGGGTAGCTTTCGTCAGTTTCGTTGGGCATTTTAACACAAACACTGTCAGGAGTGGAGACTCTAGTGTTTGCTAGCATAGCATACATATTTATGTCTTCCCAGGATTGTTTGTCATCCATGGCCTCTTCAGGAGCCTCAGAGCCAATCTGGACATTGGCATGAGATGAACCATCACTGGATGTGCTCATCATTAGGTTACAGTTAGCATGAGGCGACTCGTCATTGGTTACTTTCAAATTGTCATTGTCTGGACAAACGAGACAAACATGGTCTTCTAGGGTTTGGAAATTCGCACGAGTCGACCTGTCATTTGTTTCACTTTCACTTTCATTTGTTATCTGGTTGTCGTTAGCGTCATCAAACCCAGGTTGGTTTGCGGTTAAAGTGCTTCGTATGTTAGCTTCATTGTGCGGACAAGCAACAGTAAGACAGTCTTGTGGGCTCTTGCAATTAGCATGAGATAAACCATTGGATGTTGTGCATAGTTCATGATTCATCAGGTTGTAGTAATTGCGGTTGAGTCCAGGTTGATTAGCAGCTAACATGTTCAGTACTTGAGCTTCATCACCTTGGTGATTATCTAGACGAGCAGCAATGTGGTCTTGAAGACTCTGAAGATTAGCAGAGTGTGATGTGCTAATTGCCTGTTCAGTCAGGTTGCCATTAGCATTATTTAACTCACGTGCGGGTCTGTTTAAATTGTTCTGTACATTAGCTTCATTGAGTTGTTGGGCCTCAAGAACATTTTGAAGGCTGTGGAGATTAGCCAAAGTTAAATCACCACTTGTGCTAACGTCATGTTTTGTCAGATTGTGAGAAGAATGATCCAGTTCAGGTTGGTTAGTCATTAAAGAACCAACTATTGTAGCTTCAATGTGGTTCTGTAGCTTCAGGAAGATGGCACCATTTGTGCCCATTTCATGTTTCATCGTTCCGTGATCTAATTTAGCTTGTTTGGCAATTAATGTATCGGTTGCATTAGCATCTGGAAAGACAACGTGGTCTTGTAAGCCTTGAACATTAGCCCGAGTTGTTGAATCTTGATATTTTTGGCTTATGTTGCATTTTTTTGTCACATGGTCTGACATCAGCGCAGGCTGGTTGACAATCACATCATTTGATGTGTTAGCATCGGTTGTAGCTAGCTTCAGCATTTCACAGTTTGGATCAGCATCTCGCTCATGGTTAGGATTAGCATTTTTAGCTTCACCCTGGCTCTTGACTGACCGTAGCTTGATATCCTGCAGGGCCTGGGCAGTAACCAGGGGCCTAGTGGGCATGGCCAATTTAACAAGGCTTGGGGAATTGGAAGAGGGGGATGGGGGAGTAGTGGGAGGAGGAAGAGGAGGAGGAAGAGGAGGAAGTGGCCGTTGTGAAAGGGGAAGTGGAAAAGAGGCATTTGATGGTGGAGAGGAATGACGGGAGGCCTGTTTAATGGCGCGGGAGTAAGGGGGAGGAGGAGGCCGGGAGGATGGAGGAAGAGGAGGAGGAGGAGGAGGAAGAGATAATGGCGGAGGAGGAGGCACAGTGGAGAACCCGACTAAAGATGGAGGAGGTGGTGGAGGTGAGTAAACAGGAGTGGGAGGGCAATGTTGCGGTAAGGGGGGAGGTGGAGGAGGAGGAGGTGGATGCCTAGTTAAGGAGTCAGAGGAGGAGGTGCAGGAAGAGAGGGAGGAGGTGGAGAGGGAAGAGAGGAGTGATGACTTCCTCTCCGGCACCGGTGGTTTGGATCTCACCAAATCTGCCCTGATCCTTTGCACCGAGGAGGGGGAAGAGGAGGAGGTGGATGGAGGAGGAGGAGGAGGAGGAGGAGGAGGAGGAGGGAGGAGTATGAATGCACCAGGGCTGGAGGTTAACGGAGAGGAGGGGGTCAGAGGGGAGGAAAGGGGAGTTCCAGGGGTGGGGGTGTTGGACTGGCTGGAGTAGCCACTAGAGGGCGAGGCCAGGCGGTGCAATGCCGAGGAGGCGTCTGGCTGGCGGGTGAAGGTCAGCGTCTCCTCCTCATCCTCCAGACCAGGAGATCCAGGAGCAAACACCTGGGAGGAGAAACGATAAGAGCATCGTAATTGAGGATTAGTAATTAATGAAAACTACAGTTATTCATGTAGTAATTAACGAACAAGTCAAAATATGAAAGAAATGTCTGAATTATGAGATAAAAAGTCAGAGGAAGTTAGGAAATGTTTTGGATCATTAAAACGTGTTTCCCTTACCTGGGAGTGGGCAGGGCTTGTTGGTAGGGGCTCAGGAGGCGGGCCTTCCTGTGCATTTGGAGGTAAAGGTTCAAATGTGGTAACGGTGCCACAGGTGAGTCCACTCCGCCGTTTTCTGGAACTGGACCGAGGAACCCAGGGGTCCTGGAAGTTCTGGGGTGACGGAGCAGAAGCCCGTGGGGTGGAGCACTCCAGGCGGAGGCCGGAACTGGAGGATACGCCGCCGCGACCTCCTGGACGCCGCCGCAGGGAGTCCGAACGCAGCGGCAGTGGAGGAGGACACTTACACTTACGCAGAGAGATGGTTCTGGAAGTTTGGTCCAGCTTCAGCCAGTAGGAGGCGGGGACTTCCTCCTCCAAACATAAGGAGGCGCAGTCGGTATTGGAGGGAGAAGAGCGACCCGACAGAAGGGGATCAGCCATCTCCTGGGAGACACTAGACCACCTGTCTTCCTGTGACGTCTGGTCCTCCAGGGTCTGGTACCTAAAGTGAGAGTCTAAGGAAGGGAAGGAAGAGACAGAGGAGACGGAGGAGGACGGAGATGGAGGTGCCAACAGAGGGTGGAGGTCCGAGGAGGAAGTAGGTAGATTCAGAGACTGAGAAGAAAAACAAAAGTATTGATTTACAATGAGAAAATGGTAAAAATGGAACAAATCTGTCTGTAGGCTGTCCTCTTTGTTTGTCGTTATCTGTGTCTGTCCTCATCTTTTTCTGTCCTTTTGTGATATAATAGTTAATAACTGAACTGACCTGGCAGCAACAGCAGGAGGATGAGGAGGCGCTCAGCGTGTGGTAGGAGGTGCTGCTGTTACAGCTGGTGTCAGAGTTTAAAGAGGAGGTGGTGTCCAAACGGGGGGGCTGGCTAATGTCTGAGGATGAGGAGACACAGCGGGAGGTCAGGGACGCCATCAGGCTGGACATGCCTTCTCCTTTTGGGGCTCGGATCCGTCTCCCAGTGGACAGGTGGTTCCTCTGGTCTTTCGAGTTCGTCTCCTCCTTATCCATGGTGTTCCGTGTGTGGTGGGCGGAGCCAGAACGACCCACTGTAGAGAACTGTCCTGGAAGAACCACTGAGGACGAGGACGAGGCTGAGGACACAAACATGTTGCACGTATGTAACAAAACATCACATTAGCCTAAACCCCAATATCACTAACTGACACCATTCACGCAAACATGTCAGTTAAGATTTTTTTGTACAGTCAGGCTAATGGAAATCAACTCATACCCAACTTCCTGCTGACGTCCTCTGGGATCCCCGCAACGGTCTTGCGGCGACTCAGATTACGAGGTCTTCGTGATAACGAGTCACAATTGGAGAGTGTTCGTCGCAAACTGGCCTGGCGGTCGAAACTCTCACCTGTCAATCACCAAAACACAAGAGTTCAAATTAGTGCCATCAAAAGATTTAGCATTTTTAATGAGATCGTAACCTCAGTCGGCGCTCAGACCTGTCACGTTTATCGGGACGATGTCGGTGGCCACGGCCTCTGCCTGCTTCCTCATTCGCTCTTCCGGCGTTGGCAGTCGTGGTGTTGGCTCCGCCTCCTCCTCCGCTTCCGCCGCCGCCTCGTACGCCGGAGCGAAGGTGTCCCAGCAGGAAGTCAGCTGGACCGGGTTGAGGACCAGAGGGGTCAGGGGTCGCACACTGCTCAAGAAAAACTGCTCGTCTTCATCAGACGAAGTTGAGGACTGAGGAAGATTTAGTCCAGATTAACAGGAAACTCCAGATTTAGTCCAGATTAACAGGAAAGTCCAGATTTAGTCCAGATTAACGGGAAAATTCAGATTAAGTCCAGATTTAGTCCAGATTGATTGAAAGTCCAACTTTAGTCCAGATGAACAGTAAAATCCGGATTTAGTCAAGATTTAGTTCAGATTAACAGGAAAGTCCAGATTTAGTCTACTGGAGTCTACATTGGCCCACATTGGCCCACTCTGGTCTACATTGGCCTGCATTGGTGTACTTGGGTCTACATGGGTCTACTTGGGTCTACATTGGCCTACATAGGTCTACATTGGCCCATGTTGGTCTACTTGGGTCTACATTGGTCTACTTGGGTATACACTTTCCCACATTGGCCTACTTGGGTTTACATTGGCCCACAATGGTCAACTTGGGTCTACATTGACCTACTTTGGCCCACTTGGGTCCTTTACCTTTCTGGTCCAGACTGAAAACTTGAAACAAACTGAAAAGCAGGACTGAGAGACAAAGTCCATGAAGGTGGACTTCTGAGGAGACAAGACCACAACCAGCCAGTGAGGAACAGGAAGTAGACTGACAAAACAGGAAGTAGACTAACAAACAGGAAGTAGGCCGACAAAACAGGAAATAGACTGACAAAACAGGAAGTAGACTGACAAAACAGGAAGTCGACTGACAAAACAGGAAGTCGACTGACCAGCAGGGGTCAAATGTCACCAACAATCCGGAGCTTTTGTGACTCACCATTTTCCTGCTTTTGTCTCTCCACTGGCGGCGTGTGTTGCATTCTGATTGGTTGGAGGCGTGGCTGGGTGAACAGAAGGCGGGGCCTTGAGGGCAGAATGCGGGCCTCTGGGAGCTGCTGGACCTGTTCCATGCTGAGTAAAAACAAAGAGCAGACTGTGAGGACCACCAGAACCTTATAAACCTGCTACGTCTTTGGTCATGTGACCTCTGACCTCGTACGTCCTCGCTGCTACCAGATCGCTTCTGTCCCGGAATGAAGAAGAGGCCCTGCTGAGGCTTCTGGGTAGTGTAGTGAACTGACCACTTCCTGTCTCTGTCTCCAGCTGCAACAAACACAGACACAATATGTCAACTCAGTAGTCCACTACACTCCACCAGGGTTCACCAAGTCCACCAGGGTCCACCACGAGACCACTATGGTCCACTAAGTCCACTAGGGTCCACCAGGGTCCACCAGGAGACCACTAGGGTCTACCAAGTCCACTTGGGTCCACCAGGGTCCATCAACTCCACCAAGTCTACTTGAGTCCACCAGGGTCCACTAGAGTCAACCAAGTCCACTAGAGTCCACCAGGGTCCACCAAGTCTAGTAGAAAAGATCGAGGTTCACCAGCAGACCAACAAGTCCACCAGAGTCCACCAGAAAAGCACCAAGTCCGCCAGGGTCCCCCAAGTCCACTAGGAAACACCAGGATGCTCCAGGATACCACCAAGTTCACCGGGAGTCAACAGGGTTCACCAGATCCAGTAGAAACCACCAGGGTCCAGCAGGAGACCACCAGATCCAGTAGGAACCACCAGGGTCCAGCAGGAAAATGAAACCAAAACCCATTAATGGATTAAAAAATTGGACACGGACCTGGACCTGGATCTGAAACTAGACCAAAGATAAAACCTAGACCAGGCTCTGAACCAAGACCTGGATCCAGACCCAGACTTATATCCAAGCCTAGATCTGATCACAACCACGGATCAGGACCCAGACCTAGATTTGAACCTGGACCGAGATAAGAACCTGGATTACGGCAAACACCTGGACCTGAACCCAGGCCCAGATACTGGATCTAAACCTGAACCCAGGCCCAGATACTGGACCTAGACCTGAACCCAGACCCAGATGCTGGACCTTCACCCAGACCTAGATATTGCTACCTAGACCCGAACCCAGACCCAGATATTGGATATAGACCTGAACCCAGATCTTCAACCATTTCCAGAACCAGATCTGGACCTGGACCCAGAGACCTGTCCTGGACCCAGAGACCTGTCCTGGACCCAGATCCACACCTAGTCCTGGTCCCAGATCCAGTCTTGACCCTGGTCCAAGAAGCAGTCGTGGTCCCAGACCCAGTCCTGGTTCAAGTCCCAGATCCAGACCCAGTCCTGGACTCTTACCTCTGTTCTTACTCAGATACTTGAGGACAGATTTAATGGCGGCTCCGATCAGAACCATAATGACGTGTCCAGTGGCGTCCTGAGGCTGCAGCAGAAAGAGAGGAGGTGGAGGAGCAGCAGCAGCAGCGGCGCTACTGCAGCCCCTCCTCTCTCCTCTCTCCTCCTCTAAGACACAGACGTCCTTCGGGTGTTGAAGGTTAAACTCCGTCTGGCAGATGCTGCTGAGCTTCAGACTGATGCTGCTGAGCTTCAGACTGACTCCGCCACCTCATCTTTCATCCTCTGTGTTCTCTGTCATCTCTGCTCCCCTTTTTCTAACACGCCTCCTTCAGCATCTGACCAGGAGGTGGAGCTAAGGGAAGCCACACCCCTGCACCGTGAGAAACCACACACCCATGGGAAACCACACCCCCTGCACCATGAGAAACCACACACCCATGGGAAACCACACCCCCTGCACCATGAGAAACCACACCCCCTGCACCACCCCAGGTTGTGCTGTTGTTCATTGCCATGGTAACCATCTTTATGGATGAAGTGTTTTTAAACTGAAGAAGAAAAACAGTCATTACAGAATGGACAATTATTGTTTGGGAACAAAAATCGCAATTTCTGACAACACGATTTTGGGTTGGTCAAAGTCGCGTTTATTTCCCCCAGTTCCCCCAGTCCTCCGAACTTTGGTCAACGGATTGACTCATTTCAATTTCTTCCCCCGTCAGTCATAGCCGATGACGATACAGACTGCCGACATTTCTAAGTCGATATTGCAAAGCTATGTTATATGATGTGACTATAGTGCACATGTACATTGCGATGTCGATACTGTAGTGTTTGGGGTCTAGTTGACGTTACTTGGTGCTGTATGTCAGAGCCTAACGTTATCTAAACTGGGTCAGATGGTCTAAATGTGTGGTTGAACTGGGCCAGTGGAACACATCATTATTATCTCCATCTTTACCTAACACTTTAATTAGCTTCATTAATTAGACGTAAAGTGGGTCATTGTCTTTCAGAATAACCGTGATGTGTTCAAGTGTCGCTGGTTAAATGGGTCGTTGGTGTCAGAACATGATGGTTTTCTGATGCTGTGAAACAAAAACATACACACGAAAAATACACAGAAACAGAAAAAAAACTGTAAAAACTCCATAAACTTGACATTTTCCTGGTTAAATAAGTATTATTGTGTTCATAGCAAATTAAAAAAAAGCAGTTTTACTTTTTATTACAATTGAAAAGTTGTACTTTTTTACTTTTGCTTCAGTAAAGAAGTTGAATCAGTACTTCTACTTTTACCCAAGAATTTTTTTCACAGGAATAGCCGTACTTCTACTTAATTACAGAATGTGAGTACTTTGAACACCTCTGGTAGGGAGTGAGTGGGTGAGTTCAGACACCACCTGTGTTCTACCTGTGGGGTCATGTGACCAGGTGTGTTCTACCTGTGGGGTCATGTGACCAGCTGTGTTCTACCTGTGGGGTCATGTGACCAGGTGTCTTCTACCTGTGGGGTCATGTGACCAGGTGTGTTCTACCTGTGGGGTCATGTGACCAGGTGTGTTCTACCTGTGGGGTCATGTGACCAGCTGTGTTCTACCTGTGGGGTCATGTGACCATGGACAGCTGTCACTCACTAAAGCCTGTTTAAATCCAGATAATCTACACACACACACACACACACACAGACGACTGATTAACCCACAAACTGTTGAGTAGA
>CM035784.1:1754005-1834005 GCA_020466265.1 Siphamia tubifer
TGATGCCTGTCCAAAGTGAGTGCTTTCTAAATGAGAAAATGTATGTTTAAAATTCACAGACATCATATGTGAAAACCGTAGCACATATCAAACGGGACCAGAAAATTACTTTTATCCCTCCATTGACTGGCGTTCATTTTTTTACGGCACTTCGACCGGAAATAGAATCGCGTCACTTCAGATTATTAGATGCACGTGTGACAAATTAGTCCAGGATTGGGAGGAGCTGGACTGATAAATACAGGTGTGTGGAACAGACAAAGGAAGATGGTGTGAGAGGACGTTGCAGGAGAGGATGATACAGACGTGACAGAACAACAGCATGGACGGAAAGAAGGAGCTGGAATCCACGCAACACAAAAGTAAAGCGGGAATGGAAGAAGGACTCATCACCTAAGACCACAATGGAGTCCATGGCCAGCATCCCTCTTTCTCATCCCACGTGAGGCTTTTAAAACTTAAGTAGCTCTACTCCTTCACCTTTTTTTTAAAAAAAAGACTGAGCTGTTTTTTTGTTTATAGTTTATCAGCTGTTGTCTCTGTTTTAACAATGTTTTTATAGTAAGAGAACATTTAACTATTACCACTTTTGTTTGGTTTTTTTTTTCTCAACGGTGAAACTGGCTGGTACAAAAGAATCATGTGACATTAATATGTAAGGAGTCATCTGGAAGAATGAAAGAACACTTTATAAAGTTGGGCCATAGCTCCTCTGGATATTTGGATATTGTCTGTGGTGTCCCGTAGCAGTTGATATTTGGCCCCAAATTGTTTTATTTTTTTATTTTTATTATTATATTAATGAACTGCATAAAGTGATTAAAACCTTAAAATTAATACATTTTGCACATGACACAATTTTAGTTCAGGAGAAAACATTGCGCAATTGGAAGCAGCTGATTAGAAATGTTAACAATTAAATGGAACATGTCTCTCTCTGTCTCTCTCTCTCTATATATATATATATATATATTATTTTTTTTTTCTGTGTATGTACAGAGACAGAAGGGGACGATAGATATTTTTTTGATTGGGATATTTTAGCCCATTTTTGTCCCCCCCCCCCCCTATATTTTAGAAGTTTTTAAATATTTTGCATATTTAGTTGCTATTTGGTATTAGTTTATTTTCTGTGAATGAATTTTAGCACGATTAGTTTTTTTTCCTGTCCATTTTTAAGTATTAAGGGCAATTTGAGTAAAAAAAAACAAGACAGAACAGTTCACTGAAAAAGTTCCTAACATTATCAACTTGTTGAAAGTGTTGATGTGCATCTGTAAAAATGATCAGTTTGTTTTTTGTAGGTGAACTCATCTCCATGGTTAAGGTGGAAGCAATAACTTTGAGAAGAACCAGGACAAGTCTGCTGTTTTATAACTGTTTGAGTTTGGCAATTATACAATTTCTATTTAATGCATTATATGAATTTGGACTTCCCCTTCTAGAGTTTATTTATACTGTAATGTTAAAGTTTTGTAACAAATTAACCCCAGTGTTTATTGATGTCATATCCTTTGGACTAGAACATTGGTTGTCAATGTTTTACTTTTTTAAGCCATGACTCCCAAATCTTGTAGAAGTAATTTCAAGTTGAATAATTTTGAAAAATGAGTTAATGAGCCAAAGGTGTGTTCATTTTCACACTCATGTAAACTTTAAAATATAAAAAATATCTATGCAAGCAACTTTTGTGAGCAAATGATAAACTGCAAAGTGTCCTTGTTTATTGGTTAAAACATAAAATAGTCATGAATTAATAAATGAACCTGTCTTATACCAAAAAAAGATTCAACTGCTGAACTAATATATATAATAGAAATGTTCTTAAAACATTCGATACAATATGAAATAAGGTCATGAGTGTCAATTTTATTCTCTATTCACTGTATTCTATATTTCCAAATTAATTTTAATTTTGTATTCAAAATGACTAATTTTATGTAAAATTTAAAAAAAATCAACTCCCCCCACTGGGCTTTTTCCCAGTCCTCCTGGAGGTACACGTACCCCACTTTGGGAACCCCTGGGTGAGGACAATGAGGATGTCCAGTGTGTGAATAATTTATTTTGGGTTAAATTGTAATCTTAAATCCTCCCACAAGATGGCAGTATTGTCACTACTGTGAACATTCTCTCTTGTGAAGATGGATTTCATTAGCTGCTAACACTGGAGGAAACTATATTTTTCTACTGATGTGTATATGGTAAATAACCACACTGCATTTTCATTTATTTAACTTTTATTAATCCCAGAGCAGTTTTCTGGTTCCATCATCCTTGCGAGTCTTCTCATCACAACCTGCACTGATGAGGACCTATGCTGCACCACACCGGAGCAGTGACAGACACCTGGAACCTAACGAAATATGTAACATGAACAAAATAAGACACTAATGGAACACAATTAAAGAAAAATAAAATGAAGTAGAGAGAAAAACATCAACAGGAACTAATAAATATTCACAAAGTAACAAATAACACAAAATTTTAAAAAAGAATAATGACTAGTGTTGTACTTTAGTTCCAGTAGTTTTAGCGCGTTCTAATTTTGACGCCTGAGATCAGTTCCATGAACAAAATTCTCAGTAAAATAACACAAAAAAACCTTGAATTTTTAAAGTAAACCATCCATTCAGAATGTGTCAGCGCTGACGCATCAGGGGTTAAAAACAATGTCTTTATGAAGCTATTTTTTTAAACATTCTTTGATTCACCACAGTAATGTAATTTTTTTAACGTCATATATTTTCTCAGTAATGTTTAGGTGGAATCAAAAAACATTGAGGTCAATTAAATTACAGGTTGTAATTACATTTTTATTTTTTAATCTGATAAGTTGGGACCCATATTTGACTGTTTTCCTCTTGTTTGTGACCCACTTTTTTGCAGTAAAATTCAATTATTTTTCTCTTCATAATAGACTCAGATAAGTTGAGTGTTAACTTTTATTAGAGAAAATCTACACTTTTTCATCACATTAGCCATTTTCTGACTCGCGCTGTTAAGTGAAAACAACCTTTCACTGTCTTTTTGTAAATCCATATTAAACACACTCCTACTTGAGTGACCTTTTGCTTATGGATGACTATATAAACGGTCATTTTCCTATCCAACATTTATGTTACCATGGAAACTATGTGTAACTCCACATGTTAATTGCATCCAAGTCTAACAATAGATTGATGGATGCGTCTATTAGTATCTGTTCAATGTCAGACTTTTTTGACAATTCTACACATCAATTATAAAGGATATTATTAGAGATAACACATTCATACATTTATTATATGATTCATTCTAATAAGGCAGCAATCACAGACACACACACACAAAGTAGTACTGGATAAATAGTTTTGTGTATAGTGTTAAGATAAACATTTGTCCTCTGCATGAAACAAATGGTGATCAGTGTATTTTTAATTAAGTTTCAAAGTAAAGGTTGTACAGAGGCAATGGTGGTTCCAACCCTGGTCCTCCAGTACCACAGTCCTGTTTGTTTTAGATGTTTCCTTCTTCCAACACAACTGACGGTCATTATCAAGCACCTGCAGAGCTTGATAATGGGCTAATGATTTGAATCAGGTGTGTTGGTAGACGATACATCTAAAACATACAAGATGATGGTACTTGAGGACCAGGGTTGGGAACCACTGTGGACAAAGGAAAAAGTTGTGACTTACTCTTAGGGGGGGAAATGAAGTTCCTTTGTGTCAGGGTGTGTTAGATTGGAATGTGTGGGAGAGAAAAAAAAAGCACCAGTTGTCATGCAATGTAACAGTTAAAACATTTTTGTAAAAACAGTGTAATATAGGCCTAGAATATATGTATAATTGCCATTATAGGACCCAGTGTGACATCTGCGTCATTTCCAAAATGAATTTTTCCTCTTTAACATTTCCTAAACTACTAAGAGCTAAAGTTTTGCGTTTGTTGTGACTAGATATATTTTTCATAAAATAAATTACAAAATAAACAAAACTTAGGTATAGTTTAAGTAAATGTGTACATGTATGTTCCCACATTAAATAAAATATTATCCCAATTAGTCAGTTATTTACTACCTGATCAGTGTACAAATTTCCCCACCATGATCACAGAAACAAATACAAAGTCTAAGCAGGTCATAGTTTGATAATTAGTATCTCATTATTGCTATTATCGATCCAAAACGGGTCTGTTCAACTTTCAAAAGATGCACTGAAATACTATTTTGTCATAAATTGTTATAAACACAAACTAATTTTCTATTAGTCTATGGTATTTGGTGTCGGTAAATCAACACAATTACTGAGATTTGTGAAAACTGATATATTGCTTTTATTCTATTAATGAGTGTACTATGAAAAACTATACCACCACAGAACACAGCAGTAGCCTACAAAAATTAGATTTCAAAAAGGTATGTTCCAAAATGGAAATTCTGAAAAAATTAAAAGGTTCCTACAGTGAAAATGGGAATTGACTTGTACTCTGTTTTTTTTTGTTTTTTTTTCACAATATCAGCAAAATAACCTGACATCCACAAAACTGATATTTGTCTCTTTTTGGGGTTACTGGGTCTTATATTCCCTGTAATTGACCTATGACCCCGATCCGGAGGACTGGCAGCTAGTAGTGGATGCTAACAGATGTCCAAGGAAAACCAGTCATCAACTAGTGCTACAGACGTCTGGATCTGGGAGGATTTGTGCCGTCATCGGATGCTCCAACAACAGGAAACAGAAGATATGGAAGAAATGGGTATGTGAGACACACAGGCTTTGACTTAATAAAGAGGACTGTCCATGTTGATTAGCTACAGTCTAAATGGTTTCCCTGGTGGAGGAGGGTGTTGGGAAGGTCTGGGTTAAAATCTTTAATCAAAATACTCATTTGTGTTAATGAAAACATTTAATAAACACAAAAACAAGCATTTAAATTATCGCTTTTTTTATTTAACATTGGCAAATAAATGAAGCTGTGTAGCAAAAGACAATGAATTAAAAAGTTTAATGACTCAGAAGTTTGAGTACACTCTATCATCCAATTTTATAAGTAAACTTTACTTGAACCGTTTGAGTAATTTTTTTTAATTAAACCTTACTTGGAAGTTAGCTTAAAAAGTTGTGATTTAACAGTGTAGTTCCCAGCCTGTGGTGTAACACTTGTGTTTTAATATGAATCTAAACACATCATATATACTTAAATAGTGTTTGCACTTACTGTGTTTACTTTGAGCATTTACAGTTTTCAGACACTTGCATAGAGTCAATATTTTATCACAAGTGGAACTCCTTTCATTGTAACAGGTGTCCATGTCTATAATGTCTGAGCATCCTACACATGAGTCATGTCTTTCTAAGCATGTGTGAACTTTACCCAAGGTCTGTGTCGTTGAGTGAAATGAAACTGAATCAATGCAGACTTTCTCCAAACTCCGCCTGACTATCTTTGATGTGAACAGACCTGACGATGGATAAAATGAGTCACAGATGGTCCTGAAGAACAGTCATAAGGTCAGTGTTTGAGTGGACAGTGGTAGTGGTCCTTCAGAATCCTGTCTTCTTTTAAAGCAGGGGTCTCAAACTCATTTTCTTCAGGGGCCATTTTGAGCCGGATTCCACCTCCAATGGGCCAGACCAGTACAATGAGAAAATAATAACTTATAAATAATAATAATATTTGTATAGCACCTTTCATACGAACACTGTAGCCCAAAGTGCTTCACATTGATTCACATTTTTACGTTTGTCACTGTACTGCTGAGGAAATGGACCCATAATGGCTACAGATCACTGCAACAAAACACTGATTAACTACCATTTGCTCGAGTGTCTCATAACTTTTGCCGTCCTTCAGTAAATCAGAAAAGTAAAGACTTCTTGTCTGTGTTGTGACCTTCCCTGAAATGTTTCTGCTCCAGTTTATTTCCATTACCTATAGAGCTGTGCAAGGTCCAACTCCAATGACTTCTAAACTAATCACTCCTCGCGTATAGAAGTCATCTGCAACGTGTGGACTTCCTAAATTTTACACAATTTGTTGCTGATTACTGTTTTTCATTGCAATTCGTGTTTTCTTCTGAATAAAACCCACTTGAAATACTCAAGGAAGGGTGAATCGGACAGACTAACTGTCATATATGATTTTTTTTTTTTTGATACCACTGAAAACTAAGGAAATGGTCACAGATGTTGTTGTGATTGACTAAAGAAATCCAGAAAAATGTAAATATATGAGCCCAAACCTTGTTTTGACAAAGCCAAAAATCATTATTACTATATTGAAAGTAAATTTAACTGTACACTCTATGAGCTGTTGTGTAAATTAAGATTTGTTTAATGCCACAGCTGAAGTGCATAGCATTAGCATAGAACCATCACTGACTAAAGGAAAACACTGTAAGATTATTACTAATTTACTTAAAATATTAGATGTGCAATAGTTTGTTTTAGTCCTGTTAGAATATTATTCCTAGTTAAATAAATTCAAAACCTTCAAGTATAGGTTTTTTTATGTTGACTTACATTTTCTTGCTAGTTACACTCCAGCAAAAATGATTTCCAGTTTTCTTAACGATTATTATTAATAAAAGGTGACATTTGACCAACTGACAATCTGTGTGACTACGGACAGCAATTGTTGCCAGTCAAAAATATTTAATTTTCTTAAAAATAAAGTACAAAAGAATAACATGATTCAGAGGGACTCGAATGATAAAACTCTGGGGAAAAAATCTGGCCACAAATGGGTGAACTGGTGAAGAGAAGGTGGAAAGCATTACTAGAATTGGGCGGGAAATTAAGTTTGAAATATCCAGAATCCTGAGTTTCTAAATAAATAAATACAAGCTGGACTGGTACATATTTTGACCAAGAAAATAAAATTCTCTTTATGCACTAATAACGTATGGATTTTCTGCCTCCGTCCATAATTATATACATCTATATAAATATAAAGTGAATACTTTGTAATGTAGTTAAGCAGAAAATGAAATGGTCAAAAACAAATTAATGTTGGCACAAAAGAAGTCTCTTCTCTGAATGTTTGGGTCAGCAGAAATGTGGATATTAAAATAGTCATGAGTCAAAAAAGGTTCAGAACAACTGCACTAAAAGATTAAAAAATAAAAATAAAGGAATCCAACCAACAGGACTGACCTTTTTTTATTTTTTGCTGAATTAATGCTCTCCTCTTTACCCCCTTGAAACCCACCTGCAGGACTTGTCTTTGCATAGACAAACATTTCCCAGCATGCCACACTGAATCGCATTACTCCAAATGAGGCCCCTGAGATGGAGGACGGCTCCTGCATCCTGCCCGAAGACACGTTAAGGTATGAAATGTGCGACAAGTTCATGGAAAAAGAACAAATAACAGAGTAAACATGTGTTGCTGTGTGAGGAATTTACACGACTGTTGAATAAAATATACATATATAAATACACAAAACCTGCTCAGGGCTGAGGGACGGGCATGATTTGGGTTTTATGAAGTTGGCTGAGGACACAAGAGTGAGACGGGATAAATGGAGGTGTAGACTTCAAAATAAAAGTTTCAGATTGACATGGTTCAGAGGAGAATGAAAATTCACACCACTGACTTTTCTGGAAAAGTCAGAGGTAAATAAAAGTGCACTGCAAAAACAAGATTAAAAAACTAAATCTGAGTAAAAAAAAAAAAAAAAGTGCTCAAAGAAAGTGAAACCAGTGGTGACAGGCACGACAAACCCTGCATTTTACCAGATTTACTTTATCTTTTATTATTGTGAAAACATTTATTTTTTATTGGCTGGAAATTAAGCAGATGGTCATTTATATTAATGTGAGATTTAGTCATTTATTTATTAATATTCTTCTTTAATGAGATTATTTTTTTATCTCAGGTGTTTTAACTAAAGTTGTCAAAATTAATGCAGATTAATAAATCACTGATTAATCTGATTTAAAAATGTTAATGCAGTTGGTGGATAAAGTGATTAATTGTATATATTAATATTTTTGCACACGTTTTGGATACTTTATCATATTTTTGGGTGTTTTTTCAGTAACTTATATAGTACAGTTTCTAACTGACGTTTTTTCTCTGCATAGTAATAACAATAATATGACTTTAATCTATGATTGAATGATGTATTTATTTCAAATATGCATGTCAAACAGAAGGAAATAAAACACCTACACACAAGACATGAGATATATAATATAACTGATAAACTCTCACCCTTTCTCCTTAAATAATAATAATCCAAGTTTAAGCATATTTATTGCAGACTATATAGTATTTGGCTGTTACTTATCAATAAATAAATTGGTTTCTGGCTTTCCATAATGAACACATTTCCATAAACATACAATAACAAGGTATATAAATGTATATTTATACACAAATACATCCAAATATTCTTTTTTCCTCCAGTGGTTCTAAACTTCTATATTTTTTTTTTACAAATGTTTTTATAAATGTAATGAATCCTTCCATCTTAATATAAATAGAATAAATAAATGTTCGTGCTCATTAAAAGTCTTACGTCGGTAGAAGTATCTAAGCATTTCTGAGATGCTGCGCGTGCGTCTGTGTTTTGTTTTAAAAGTGCAGACTGTAAGTGTGTCTCATCACTGGTTGTATAAAGACGCTCGGCGCGTTAATAAAAAAAATCCCACACAAACAAAGTGGGCACAACTTGACCGTGCGTCATGTCGTGTTGTGAGTCAGTGTGGGGAGGACACGGGCCAAAGCAGCATCCTCTTCAACATCCTCGACAGAGACCCACGGTGTCGCCAGGACCGTCCTCCACCAAAGCGGTGACGGCCCGCTCCCCACAGGTGGTCCTCAAAGCGGCCTCGGAGGTGCTGGTGAAAACTTTACGCTTCGTGAAGAACATCCCGTGTTTCCGTGGACTGCCGGCTCCGGATCAGCTGCGGCTCGTGCGCAACAGCTGGACGCCCCTGCTGGTGCTGGGCATGGTGCAGGACTGCGTGGACTTTGACACGGTGGAGACGTGCCAGCCCAGTCTGTTACATAGGATTTGAACGCACAGCAAGGATGAGGAAGATCAGCGTCAAGGAATACGCCTTCCTGAAGGGTGCCATCCTTTTTAACTCTGGTAAATGTTACCAACTGTTTTATTTCATTCCTGTTTTTCCCCCCATTTGTTCATAAATGTATATTTTTAAGTCATTAAAAAAGTAGGTTCTAAAAATTCTTTTTTTTTTTACTTTTTCTGGAGGGGGGGTATAAAATATTAACTTTTTCTGAGTAAACTCTTTTAATAACATTTATTTTACATCTCTGTTTGGATTTTGCATATAACAAAATAAAACGGGATTTCTAGTGTCTTTGCAACTTTTTATGATTTATTAAAGAACTAGGTGGCAAGTATCCCAAAACATGAGATGCGGACTGCACAGGAAATGACCTCAGGTGGTCCCCATCATACAGGAAGCAGGGACACGTCCTTATTTGTAGTCCCAAAATACTAAGATGAAAACATAATAAAAGCTTAAAATACAATAAAACATAATAAAAGCTAACAAATACTAAGATAAAAATGTAGTAAAAGCCTAAAGTACTAAGATAAAAACACCAAAAATAGCCTAAAAACAAACATAATAAAAGCCTAAAAATACTAATATAAAAACACCAAAAAATAAAAGCCTAAAAATACTAAGACAAAACAGAAAAACATAATAAAAGCCTAAAATACTAAAATAAAAACATAAAGCCTAAAAATACTTGGATAAAATTAAAAAAACATAAAAGCTAAAATACTAAGATTACAATAATGCCTAATAAAAACTAAAACAATACTAAGATTAAAATACGGAGATAAAAACATAAAGCTTTTATTTTTTATATGCAAAATCCAAATAATGAAATAAAAGCAAACGCATTTTCAACCTTTTTTGAGTTCACTCTTTATAAAAGTATGTTTAATTCTATTTTCAGTAAGATGTTTGTTAAATCTTTTAAACAGGCATATTTAATAATTGGGACAGGGGATGCTTGGCACTTTATCTATTAATTGGTCCATTTTATTATTTTTTTTCTTTTCTATAAATCCCTGTGAGATGTTTGTTGTTGTCTGAGACTCTATGAATAAAATTGAATTGAAAATGTAAGTTAAATTACTTTGTCCTGTAGAGGTGATGGACCTGGAGTGTCAGGAGTACATCAGGGCTCTGCATCGGGAGGCGGAGCGTGCGCTGTTTGAGCACGTGAAGACAGTTATCCGCTATGGCAGCCTGCGTGCGCTCTTTGAACCCTGAGACCGTGGGGCGGCTCTTCTTCAGACCCGCTAGTGGGGTGGCTCTTCTTCAGACCCGCTAGTGGGGCGGCTCTTCTTCAGACCCGCTAGTGGGGCGGCTCTTCTTCAGACCCGCTAGTGGGGCGGCTCTTCAGACCCGCTAGTGGGGCGGCTCTTCAGACCCGCTAGTGGGGCGGCTCTTCAGACCCGCTAGTGGGGCGGCTCTTCAGACCCGCTAGTGGGGCGGCTCTTCAGACCCGCTAGTGGGGCGGCTCTTCTTCAGACCCGCTAGTGGGGCGGCTCTTCTTCAGACCCGCTAGTGGGGCGGCTCTTCTTCAGACCCGCTAGTGGGGCGGCTCTTCTTCAGACCCGCTAGTGGGGCGGCTCTTCTTCAGACCCGCTAGTGGGGCGACCACCGTGGACGAGCACGTGCTGGCTGCCTTTTATGAGCGGTCGAACCCGAAGGACTGTGGACACTGAAGTATGGTTCAGATCAACTTTATTTATGTCCTGTAAGGGACATTTAAGGTGTGAAAATTAACTTATGTGCAAGATTACTAGTTAAAGAAATTTTAGTTTGGAACAGGAAAAGATAAAATAACTAAACTGATTTCCTCTGAAATGTTAAACTTTTTCTTAAATATTAAGGATTTATTGCCCACTGATATGAATGAAATTGAAAATAAATGAAAAGTGCTGGTCAACTGATATTTTCAATGCATTTCATAATTTGCTGTTACAAATGTACAGTTGTGTCCAAAATAATTGCAGTCCAACATGACTAAGTGTTTTTTGGTACAAATCTTAATATTACATGGCAAATTTACCAGTCGATGTATTAGAATCAGAGAAACTCAACATTCACGATATAAATGCTTCAGTCTGTTAAATAATTGAAAGGGGTGTGGAGTTCAATCACTGTGAAGAGTGTCCTTCAGGTGTCCCATATTTAAAGATGACACCAGCACATGTTTTACAGGCAATTTTCTCTGAAAACCTGAGAAAGTTGGGTCGTCCCAGACACTGTTCAGAAGAATGGCGTACTTTAAAACATTGACCCAAGAGGGGAAAACGTATAAAAGTGCAAAACAAATCAGCTAAAATCTGCAATGTATTGAAATGGAAAGCTAAACCAGAGAGTCATGGAAGAACCATTGGAATGGACCGAAGAATAGTCAGAATGGTGAAGACTCAGCCAATGATCAGCTCCAGGGAGGCTCATCTATCAGCAAGAAGTCCCCGCAAAGTCCCAATGTTGTGGAAAAGACGATACAATCTGCCAGAGACCATATCTACTGGAACATTTTGTGGACTGATAAAAGCAAAATTGTTTTTTGGGTCCAAGGGCCACAGATAGTTTGTGAGAAACCCCCCCCCCCCCCAAACCAAGCACACATGACATGGGGCTGTTTGTCTTACCATGGATCAATTTGCTTGCATCAAAATATTTGGAGGTTGTCCTGACTTACAATGAAGAGGAAATGTGTTTGAACAACACAATGATCCCAAATACACCAGTAAACCAGCAGCATCTTGGTTCCAGACCAACAAAATCAATTAATCAGTGGACTTTAATCCAATAGAGAACATGTGGTGTGACGTCAAACGCTGGTTCTGAAGCAAAACCCAGAAATACGGAAGGTTGTCGAATCATCCTGGGATGGAAGATCTGTTTCCAGGTGTCAGAAGTTGGTTGACTCCATGCAGCACAGATGTAAAGCAGTTGTCAAAAACGCTGGTTATGTAACTAAATATTAGTTTTGTGAACCACAGGAATGCGAAGTCTTGTTTCAGTTGAGTAAAAATTTGAGTTTGATAAATTCACACTGCTATTTTTTTGAACCGCCCTCAATCACTTTTTCTTTTCTGTAAATTAATTCAAATATTTTTTCTTGATGCTTTCATGTAAAATAGAATGTACAGTGTTCCAAGTGAATGGGGGGAAAATAGAAGAATGTTGAGCTTTACCCACATTTTTAACACCATTATTTTGAACACAACTGTATCAGTTTGCAGTGAAGCATTTATTGCCAATAAAGATAATAGTTTAAAAACCGTAAATGAGTAAAATCTTGAATAAATATGTTAAAATATAAGTTAATCTGCAGCAAAATGTTTACAATTAAAAGTACCTGGACATTAGTTTAAAAGCAAAGTTTATTTGTCAAGTAAAATTCATACACAAAAATATTTACATTTACAAAAATAGTTTTAAAATGTATAATTGCAGTTAAAAAACTATCAATAGGACATGAAATGAATTGGTTAAAAAATAAGAGTGCAGATGGAACCCTTTCAGTCATATGTGTACAGCTGGTGTATATATGTCCAGTACAATGAAAGTCAAACAGTACAGTATTAAGTTCAAGAAATTCAAAGAAAAATATAGAAATGTAAAAGATGCTGCAAGATGTTATAAATGAAACTTGATCTTTTTTTCCCCAAATTGACAAAATGGGCAGAATCTTAGTCATTTATTTAACAAAACTCATGACACAAGAACATAAAAGCATTATGGGTAGTTTTGTTAAATTTTTTTGAAGGTAAAACAGTTGAAAATATAACAAATGTACAAGTGAAGCCATGAGAAAAGGTCACAAAGTAAAAGGTTGAAGCACACTTTCATCTTCCAAAGTGTAGACGAGAGAAACTGAACCTGTTGACCTGAACTGGGTCAACAGGTTCAGTACAATTTGTTTTATTAAATAACTATTATTAAAGCTCGGTGTTTCAGTTTGTGACTTTAGTCAGAAGATGCGTAACATCTGCTTTTGAATAAGATGTGAAACACGACAAAAAAATCAAACGGTGAATAATCTAATCTTACACATTCACACACTGACGCCATTAACCACTTCACCTTAACCTCAATGGAAAACATCACAAGGTTAAAGGAAAGATTAAAAGGAGATGAATTATGGATGAAAGAATTTGCGGTGACTCGTTTGTGTCCTGTGCTGACCTGTGACCTCGTCCCTTGCCTGTCTGATGGATGGACACCCCCCCCCCCCCCCCATCTACACATGGATGTTCATCTCCAGCCTGTCTGTCCATAGGAGTGGATCTGTCTCTGTGTGGTTCTCCAGATTTTTCCCCCCACTGGGTTTTGGAGTTTTGTCTTGCTGAGAAAGAGGGTCCAAGGACAGGGGACACTTGGGACTTTTTATCTATTTCTGTAGTTGATCTTGTTTTAGGTAAATCTCTGTGAGATGACTTTGTTGTGATTGAGGGCTTTATAAATTGAAAACTTGAGTTCTTTCTGTCATTTCTTACACCTATTCTACATACATCTGTTCATGGTCACCTTGTGTCCCCTCTCTTTGGGGAGTGGCAGCTCTCAACAGTGTCCGTGTGGGCCGCCATGGCCAACAGGTAGACTCGCTTGTCCTGTGCTGACCTTTTCCTGGACCTCCTCCCTTGCCTGTTTGATGGGTGGACCTGTCCCCTCGCTTGATCTACAAATGGACATTCATCTATCACCTGTCCATCAGAGTGGATCTCTCCTTCAGTGTGGTTCTCAAGATTTCTTCTTTCCCCACTGGGTTTTGGAGGTTTTTTTCCTTGCTGAGGGTCCAAGGACAGGGGACACTTGGGACTTTTTATCTATTTCTGTAGTTGATCTTGTTTTAGGTAAATCTCTGTGAGATGACTTTGTTGTGATTTAGGGCTTTAGAAATTGAAAAATTGAGTTGAATTTTCTCTGCATTTGTCATTTCTTCAACCTAACCCTACATACCAAGTCTGTTCATGGCTGGTCACCCGGTGCCCCCCTCTCCTCTCTTTGGAAAGTGGCAGCTCTCTCAACAGTGTCCATGTAGGCTGCCGTGGACAACCGCATCTGCAGTGACTTGCTTGTCCTGTGACCCTGGACCTCATCCCTCGCCTGTCTGATGGATGGACCTGTCTCCCTGCTTCATCTACAAATGGACGTTCATCTATCGCCTGTCCATCCATTTGAGTGGATCTATCCTTCATTGTGGTTCTCCTCAAGATTTTGTCTTTATCCTACTGGCTTTTGGAGTTTTGTCTTGCTGAGGAGGGTCCAAGGAACTTTTATATCAATTTCTGTAGTTTTTTGGTTTAAGTAAATCCCTGTCAGTTGACTTTGTTGTGATTTGAGGCTTTATAAATAAAATGGAAAATTTGAATGGAGTACTTTCTCTCTCCCTCTGTATGTCGGATGCGTGTCAGAAATGACAAATGCAAAGTCTGGTCATGGCTGGTCACCTTGTGCACCCCAACCCCCTCTCTATGGGGAGTGTTGGCTCTCTCAACGGTGACCACATTGGATGCCATGGACAACGGGATCTGTGGTGACTCGCTTGTGTCCTCTGCTGACCTCTGACCCTGGACTGGGAGTGGATCTCTGCTTCAGTGTGGTTCTCAAGACCCCCCCCCCCCCCCCCCCCCCCCCGCACCCCACTGGGTTTTGGAGTTTTGTCTTGCTGAGGGTCTAAGGACAGGAGATGCTTGGGACTTTTTATCCATTTCTGTAGTGGTGGTTTTAGATAAGACCCTGTGAGATGACTTTGTTTGGGGCTTTATAAATAAAATTTGAAAAATTGAATTTAGTTTTTTTTGTCATTTCTTAAACCTGACATACCAAGTCTGTTCATGGCTGGTCACCTGGTGTCCCCTTTTTTTTTGTAGAGTGGCAGCTCAAATGTGTCGACAGGCGCCATGGCTAACAGGATCCGCGGTGACTCGCTTGTGTCCTCTGCTGACCTGTGATCCTGGACTGCTTCCCTCACCTGTCTGATGGATGGACCTGTCCCACCGCTTGATCTACAAATGGATGTTCATCTATCGCCTGTCCATTCATGTGAAAGGATGTGTGTGGTTCTCAAGATTTCTTTCCCACTCTGTTTTGGAGTTGTCTTGTCAAGGAGGGGGGGGAGGTGAAGGATAAGGGATGCTTGGAACTTTTTAGCTATTTCTGTAGTTGATTTTGTTTTTGGTAAATCCCTGTGAGATGATTTTGTTTAGGGCTTTATAAATAAAATATTTTTTTAATTGAGTTCTTTCTCTCTGTCAGACAGGTTTAAGAAATGACAAAGTCTGTTCAGGGCTGGTCACCTGGTGACCTCAACAGTGTCCACGTGGGGCACCATGGACAAAAGGATCTGCGGTGACTCGCTTGTGTCGTCTGCTGACCTGTGACCCTGGACCCTTTTTTCGTCTGATGGATGGATCTGCCCCCCCCCACCTTTCATCTACACATACATGCTCATCTATAGCCTGTCTGTCCATGGGAGTGGAAGGATATGTGTGGTTCTCCAGATTTCTTTCCCCCCACAGAGTTTTGGAGTTTGTTTTTGTTGCTGAGGAGGGTCCAAGGACAGGTGATGCTTGGGACTTTAGTTGTACTTGTACTTGTAGTTGATTTTATTTTAGGTAAAGCCCTGACAGGTGACTTTAAGAATAACATTGAAAGTACTGCCAACTTTAGCATTAGCTATTATGACCTAGCTAAAGAGTGACTGGACTCAATTAACTAATCGCAGTGTTCACAGTTGATTGGTCAAAGTGTGTACTCTTGGTTGGAACAAAAACCTGCAGCCACCCTAACCCTTTGTGAAACAGCTGGGACATGCTAGTTATAAGGTGACAAATGTCTACTGTATTTTGTCCAATTGTTCCTTGTCTTCATGTGTCTTCTGTCTTGTTATATTCCCACCCTTATTTGTATATAGTACAGTGCCTTGCAAAAGTATTCTTCATCTTAACCTCTTTTGTTTTGTTTCGTCAGTGCCTGGATGTCAAATAAAAATTGGTGGTTTGGGGTTTTGCATCATTTAACAGAACATGCACACAATGTTGATGCCATGTTTTTTAATTATGAAGCAACCAAGAAATGGAAACTCATGATGGCTTACCCTTGTGAACAGTAATATTTAAATCTGATCACACATTCTCAATTGTATTGGTGTGTGAACCTTGGCTAGGCTATTGTTTAAAAAAAAAAAAATCCTCTTCCACCACTCAAGTGTTTGTTTAGCAGTATGTTTGTGGACACAGTTCTCCTCCCAAATCAATGACAGACTGAAGCTGGTTTTGCTCAAGACTGTCCCTAGATTTGGCACCATCCAT
Organism: Siphamia tubifer; assembly: GCA_020466265.1. Classification (NCBI taxonomy): domain Eukaryota; kingdom Metazoa; phylum Chordata; class Actinopteri; order Kurtiformes; family Apogonidae; genus Siphamia; species Siphamia tubifer. The sequence goes on from CM035784.1 coordinate 1,770,321, forward strand.
CGTTCCCTTGACTTTAACCACTTTCCCAGCCCCTGCTGCTGAAAAACATCCCACAACATCATACTGCCACCACCATGTTTCACTGTGGGGGTGATGAGATGTGCACCACACATAATGCACTTTCCCATAGTTCTAAGTTCTAAATTGGTTCTAAGAAGTAAATAGTGTATATATATATATATATATATATATATATATATACATACTGACACTTGGATTACACGCATAAAAACTCCCAAACATCCCTTGTCCTGAAACCCCTCTCCTTGGCAAGATACTCCAAAACCCAGTGGGAAAGAAGAAGAACTCTTGAAAACCGAAGGACTGATCCACTCCCATGGACGGACAGGCTGTAGATGAACGTCCATTTGTAAATGAAGGAGGTCCAGGGTCACAGGTCAGCACAGGACACCAGTGAGTCCCAGCGGATCCTGTCGTCCATGACTCCCTGTACATTTAACTGCAAATGTTTAAGTTTTTATTGTTAATAAAGAACTTTGACAATGCTCATATCTATGAACAATCCTTTCAGATGGATAAAATAACTTTCCTATGAACTGGCTTTGATAAAAATAAGTGCAAAGTTACCTATTTTCATCATGTTATTTAGTGTGTAGTATATTTGAATTATTAAATGGACTAGACATACAAAGCATTTCACAACTGCCAACCCTCCAATCACTAAACAACCCACTCTACCAAGTGAGCCACAGATATACATATATATAGTTTGCTCTTCACATGACAGAGGAGAAATTAAAAATGCTTGCCATGAAATCTACCAACAAAAATAACTTGAATATAAACAACTAGAAATGCTTTAAAAAAAATAAGTGTAAAGTTTTTTTGACATGTTATTAGTGTATTTGAACAGCCTTCACTTCTACAGTACATAGCATACAGTGGATCACACAGCACAGTATGGAGCACAGAGCGAAACACACAGTGTAATGCACAGCACAGATCATACAATGGAACACACAGCACAGTATAGAACACACAGCAGAACACAGAGCACAGCCGGGTCTTGAACCTCTGACCCTCTAATCACCAAACAACCCACTTTACCAACTGAACCACAGATAAACACAACAGTTTGTTCTTCACATGACAGAGGCATGACTGAATTTGGAGATTGGAGTAAACCACTGACTTTATTTGGTTAATTCAACCTTCAAAATAAAGGCTCCACTCACCAACCTCTGTGGCTCAGGCTGGTAGAACACTTGCTTAGTAACAAAAGAATGTGGGTTCAAATCCAGCATGGGTCACAGTTTTTTTAAAGGCCAAAATCCAACCAGTAGATATAAAAGGCCACCCAAAACCTCCTCTGTCGCTCATGGGCTCTGCTGGCTCAGTGGACGAAAATGCGTGCTTAAGACGCAGATCTGGTTCAAATCACTGGTTCGAAACCCACCACCAGCAGTTGAGCTTCAAAGGGTGCCCCAGGTAAATTGCAGGGGTAGGAGGGGCTGGGCGTCTGCCCCTCCGAAAATTGGAGAAGTAAAAGCTGGGGGTTATGAGAAAGTGTACAATAAATGACTGGAGTTTTGTAGTACTACTACTACTACACTAGTAGTATTATATATAAGTATGATAATACATTTCATAATTAATATATTACAAAATTATTATTATTATTAATTAATATATTTTATGATGAATAAATATATTACATAATTATGATTATTTCATATTTAATTAATAAATTACATAATTATGATTAATATATATTTCATATTTGATTAATAAATTACATAATTATGAATATATTACACAATTAAGATAAATTACGTAAATATAATGAACAATTAACATATTACAATAAATAAGATAATTAATTAGTATATTGCATAATTATGATAATTAATAAGTATATTATATAATTACAATAACTAATATATTACATAATTACGAAAAATAATGTATGTATTACATAATTTTTAATATGTTACATTTTTATGATACATAATATATTAAACAAAAAATATCTTGCATAGTTATGTTAGATAACATAAGTAATGTTAACTTCATTATGAATTACTAAAACTTCAGTCATTTCTTGTCTTCATTTTCATAACCCCCAGTTTTCACTTCCCCAAACTTCGGAGGGGCAGAACACCTGACCCTCCGACCCCTTTCACCGGGGAACCTATCTAACACCAGGACATCTGTGACTCAAGCTGGAATCAAGCGGGGCTTGAACCCGTATTCTTATGTTTTCTACCAAGTGTTCTATCAGCCTGAGCCACAGCGACTGGTGACGAAGCTCCCGGTTTTGAAGGTCTTTCAATCTACTGTTTGGACAAAGGCCTTCAAAATACTCTGACTCAAGTGGGACTTGAACCCACATTTTTCTGTTACTAACCAAGCGTTCTATCAGCCTGAGCCACAGCGACTGGTGAAGAAACTCTTCATTTGGAAGGTCTTTCAATCTACTGTTTGGACAAAGGCCTTCAAAAAACTCAGACTCATGTGGGACTTGAACCCACGTCCTTTTGTTTTCTACCAAGTGTTCTATCAGCCTGAGCCACAGCGACTGGTGAGGAAGCTCCCGGTTTTGAAGGTCTTTCAATCTACTGTTTGGACAAAGGCCTTCAAAAAACTCTGACTCAAGTGGGACTTGAACCCACATTTTTCTGTTACTGACCAAGTGTTCTACCAGCCTGAGCCACAGCGACTGGTGAGGAAAGACCTCCTGTTGAAGGTTTTTCAATCTACTGTTTGGACAAAGGCCTTCAAAAAAGTCTGACTCATGTGGGACCTGAACCCACATCCTTTTGTTTCAAACCAAGCGTTCTACCAGCCTGACCCACAGAGGCAGGTGAGAGGACCTTTTATTTTGAAGGTAGAATTCACCAAATAAAATCAAGTTTACTCCAATCTCCAAATTCAGTCATGCCTCTGTCATGTGAAGAACAAACTGTTGTGTTTATCTGTGGTTCAGTTGGTAAAGTGGGTTGTTTGGTGATTAGAGGGTCAGAGGTTCAAGACCCGGCTGTGCTCTGTGTTCTGCTGTGTGTTCTATACTGTGCTGTGTGTTCCATTGTATGATCTGTGCTGTGCATTACACTGTGTGTTTCACTCTGTTCTGTGTGATCCACTGTATGCTATGTACTGTAGAAGTGAAGGCTGCTCAAATACACTAATAACATGTCACAAAAACTTTACACATACTTTTCTTAAGGCATAATTGTTTATATTCAAGTTATTTAATCCATATGAAAGGATTGTTCGTAGATGTGTATATATAATATAGCCAGTATTATCGTCTAAGACCATGTGGTGACAGTATAATGTCCTCATAAGTGGACACCAGACCCTTGTAGAACAAAATGTGGTATTGTGGTCGAGACAACAGCTTCATATTAAACTTTTTGAATGATGTGCACAACAGTATGAGATTCAGAGGAATTAGAAAGGTGTCTTTATTTTATAGTATGTGTACTCATGAGGTAAGTACTGTAGTGATACATGGGTGTGGGTTTTGTTTTTCCAATCTGTGGGGCATTTGTAGAATTACTTGACCTACCCTCCAAATGAAGGGTCATTATTTTGACCCGACCTGCATATCATAGATGTACTATGGGTGAGTGTAAACACAAAGGTTCTCATTTGGCAAAAATGATACTAACATTATGAAGAGTCAACAGTGTCATCTTTATTTTAGTTCAGGTTCCACATGGTGTGATCTAAAAAAAAAATAGCATAATAACCTTATAGAAATGACTCCAAATTTGCATCAGAAGTTGATTGTAAAATATCTGTATCAGATTGGAATCTGCAAAACTAATAAAAATAAAAATTTTAATTTGAAAAAAAAACCAAACAAACCCCAGATTAGGACATCACTAGTCACATATTAACTCAGAACCTCATTTGCACATGCGGGTCACTTCAGTCGTATTCAGTTCGTACTCAAAACTGACAGAAGTCACATTTAATGTTAATATGAACACGTTTAAAAACTACATTTCACTGAAAAATCTAAATTGTGCTTTAAGACTACTGTATGATCTGTATAGTTTTTATGTTCATTTCTTATATCAGTGTTTTTTGTAAAGGCATATGTACTATATGCACACATAAGGGCAGGGGTACAATAAGACAGGACACACAAAGAAACAAGGGTAAAGGTCAGACTAGATAAAAAGGAAGTTCAACAAAACAAGTCGTGACAAACACCAAGTCATACCTCATTTCCTGGATATGACAAGTTATCAAGACTGTTCTGTAATTCAGTCACACACGCTGAGGCAATGAAAACTCAACACCAGTTTGATTTAAAATGGTTTTTTTTAATACATTTATGTTTGTATCTGAGCCTTATGTTGAAAACTTTCAAATAGCCTGCAGCAATCACAATCGCACAGACACAAACAAGTCCAATAGTACCAGTCCATAAACAATTACATGCCAGACCAAGTGTAAGAAAATCCTTTGGACAGGTACAGTCTATAACATTCAATGAGGTCACAGCTCATTTATTTCATTTTGACAATTTCAATATATTGGGAGTGATTTGACTGAACTTTTACAGGAATAAACATTAATTAAAAAACAAGTTGAAAATTTAAAATCACAAAACTGAAAGAAACGTATTCAAAACTAAACTTCAAAAACAGTCAATATGGTCGACATCTCTACAACAATATTGCCATCTCATGGTAAGATTCTACATTACAATAAATAAGTATTCAAAAAGACTAAACTGTGCTGACCTATGACCCCAGACCTCCTCCTCCACCCTCTCCTGTGTGATGATGGACCTGCCCCCTCCCCCCTTTCATCTACAGCAGGGGTCTGTAACCCTGGTCCTAGAGTGCCACTGTCCTGCAGGTTTTACATGCATCCCTCTTCCAACATGTGATTCAAATGATCCACCTATCATCAGTCTCTGCAGCAGACTGATAATGGCCTTCAGGTGCTGAAAGAGGGAAACATCTAAAACATGCAGGACAGTAAGCTCAGACCCTGAGCAAAAATACAGCAAAATTTAAAGCCTTACATTTTCATTGCCTCCAAATGTGTGCATATTTACAGGTCCTAAAAAAAATTTGCACATTGTAATAAATGTTTTCTGTAATGTACTGATAAACACACTTCCATATATTTTCAATTCAATACAACTGAAGTAGTTCAAGCCTTTTATTGTTTTAATATTGATGATTTTGGCAATAAGTTAAGAAAAATCAAAAATCCCCATCTCAAAAATATAGCGGATTTCATCCACCAAAAAAAAACAAAACATTTTTAATACAAATGAAAGTCAACCTTCAAATAATTATGTTCAGTTATGCATGGTCAGGAATCGTTTTGCAGAAATGAGCCTGTTACTGCTGAGGTGTTATGAACCAGGATGCTTCAGTAGAGGCTTTAAGCTCCTCCACAGTGTTGGTCTGGTGTCTTAACTTCCTGTTCACAATATCCCACAGATTCTCTCTGGGGTTCAGTAGTACCATGGTCAGTACCAGTGGTTCTGGTACTGTGAGCAGGTGTCAGGTCCTGCTGAAAAAAAACTAAATCATCTCCATCAAGCTTTTCAGCAGATAGATTTTGGAGACCTTCATGCTTCTGATAGTTCGCTGATAAAACACAGGACCAACACTAGCAGGTGAGAATCTTTTGCAGTTCTTTACAGTTCATTTATTGATTCAGATGATTAGGTTAATAGGTCATTAAAGTACCTTTTCATGATATGCACATTTTTTGACATGGGGATATTGGGTTTTCATGAGCCGTTTGCCAAAATCATCAGTATTAAAACAAAAGACCCAAATTATTTAAGTTGGTGTTAAATGAATCTAAAATATATTAAAGTAATTTTTATCTTTACATTATGGATTTTATTACAATATGCTACTTTTTTTGAGAAGGACCTGTATATTTTTTTTATCCAGTTTCTTTCTTACCTGTATGTGAAACAAAAACAAATTCAAATCAAATTATATTTGGAGAAAAAAAGTTTTTTATTCTTGGATTTCCAAAAAAGCCACATTTAAAATGATTAATTTATTCAGTCCAATGTCTTAATAGTCAATAGAGTAGTTTTTGTTCTGGATAATGGTTCCTCTGAGGGTCCACAGTCTGTCTTGTGTCTCCTGTGGGGTTCTGCTCCACTCTTCCTGGACCAGATCCTCCAGCTGGTTCAGTTTGGATGATCTAACATCACTCTGGTCTTCAGCTCCTCTACAGTTTCTCTAGATGGTTTATCTCAGGACTTGGACTGGGTCATGTCCTTGAATCGCTACTGCACTACCTTGGTGGTTCTACTTGGCGTTAGTGTCCTTCTGGGACGTCCAATCAGGAGTTTCTCTACAGACACTTTCACATTGTCATCCAGGATGTTGATAAAATTATTTTAAATATCTCATGTCTTGTAACTTCATAAGTTTTGTGGAACCATGATCAGAGAAGTTCCTTAGGATTATAGCCTCTAACCATCACATTATGTTTCCTCCAATAGAACAACACAACTAAGCAGACATCCAAACTGAAGAACACTGTCCAACCATCACCACGGAAACACAAAGAAGCATCCAAACTGAAATACACCGTCTAACCATCACCACAGAAAATCATCCAAACTGACGAACACTGTCCAACCATCATCAAGCATGGTGGTGTTAGCATAATGCTAAGGAGTGCTTTCTCTGCCAGTGGTACTGAGAACCGCATCAAGATACAAAGCATCAAGAAACAGGAAAATTATATCAACGTCTGGACGACAACATGATCAACATCTGCAGAGAAACTCCTGGTTGGACGTCCCAGAAGGACACTAACGCCAAGTAGAATCACCAAGGTAGTGCAGTAGTGGTTCAAGGACATGACCCAGTCCAAGTCCTGAGATAAACCATCTAGAGAAACTGTAGAGGAGCTGAAGACCAGAGTGATGTTAGATCATCCAAATGGAACCAGCTGGAGGATCTGGTCCAGAAAGAGTGGACCAGAACCCCACAGGAGACACAAGACAGACTGTGGACACTAAGAAGAACCATTATCCAGAACAAAAACTAGTCTATGGACAATTAAGAAAAGACATTGGACCGAGTAAACCCAGGATATGAATCATTATGAAAATCCACTAAAAATACTCCTGAATTTTTTTTTCCCTCCAAATATTTGTTCTATACACACATACACACTACTGGTCAAAAGCTTTAGAACGTCCAAACTTTTCCAGAATGTCAGTGAAAATTATGCAGTTCTTCTTGGCACCAAATGTTGAGGCTTGATCGACCTCCACTGTTGCAGAAGTTGGTTCAACACATTTCAATCTACCCCAAGAGGCTTTTTTGGAGATTTGTGAAATGGAAAAAAAAACAAACACCTTTAACAAACAAAAATGTGACATGACAGATCACCATTGGCAGTATACAAATACTTACTCTTCATGTGTGTGTTGTTGTCATAGAGATATGAAGAGCCATGATGTCAGGACGACTCAGTCTGGTCCAGTCCATGGAAGTCATGATGAAAAGACAAAAAATTAAAGAATTTAACACTTTCAAAATGTACAAAATAAAAGGTTCAAAAACTTAAGTGTACTTTGTATTAGTGTCAATATTTGTGAAGTCTAAACTGAAACTGATATTTTTTGTCACTCCAATCAATGCAGATTTTCCTGTTAACAGAATTCAATCAGTGGAGCATTTAAGACGCTTTTAAAAGAAAATAAAAAGTGCATCAACATCTCCACAACAATATTGCCATCTCATGTTAAGATTCAACATTACAATAAGTACAATAAGTATTCAGAAAAACTAAACTGTGCTGACCTATGACCCCAGACCTCCTCCTCCACCCTCTCCTGTGTGATGATGGACCTGCCCCCTCCCCCCTTTCATCTACAGCAGGGGTCTGTAACCCTGGTCCTAGAGTGCCACTGTCCTGCAGGTTTTACATGCATCCCTCTTCCAACATGTGATTCAAATGATCCACCTATCATCAGTCTCTGCAGCAGACTGATAATGGCCTTCAGGTGCTGAAAGAGGGAAACATCTAAAACATGCAGGACAGTGACACTCTAGGACCAGGGTTACTGAGTGGATCTGTGGTTTTCCCCAAAGTTTCTTCTTTCCCACTGGGTTTTGGAGTTTTTTTTCTTGCCGAGAAGGAGAGTCTAAGGAGAGGGGATGCCTGGGACTGCATCTATTTCTGTCATTGATTGTTCTCTCCAATCAACCCTGTAAAGCCCTGTGAGACGACATTGTGATTTGGGACTAGAAATAAAATTTAATTGAAAATGTTAAGGAAAATCACCCTGGAATGGTTACGGTTAAAATTAATTGACCCCTACTATCATATGTGAAACATAAAATAAAAGAAGAATTTCATACATCTGCCTACAGTGGGGAAAATGGTCAATTACAAATGACACTCATGTTTTATGTTCCCATTTTCATGGGAAAATAAAACATGTACAATTTAAAGATGCTACAACTAAAAAAATATACCTAAAAGCAAACATATACACCAAATGTATTCAAGCTCAGGGTTAGCTTGCTACGCTAACAGATGTATTCATCCATGCACCTTGGGCCTGTGAACCCTGGTGTTCCACATCATCGCCGCCATCGCCAAAAATTCATCATGAAACAAAATGTGTATCATCCGACTCAGAAAATGCAAACGTTGACACCAAAAACATCTGGAAAGGGCTCCCATGCTTGTCAGTCTCTGTGATGCCAGAGTTTTCTATAAAAAACTTGATTAGCCTGACAACAAATTCTTCCACAGACTCATCTTTCTGTGTCCATATTGCAACAAAAAGGACAGTCATCTTTAATCCTCTGAAGCACTTCATATACACCCTGTCTGTAAGACGCAACATTTCTGTTATGGCCAATAATCTTTGGTAATTTAAAAGTCTGAATAACGTGTTGTAATCATGTCCCTGTAAGTTACCGCTCAGTGCACCCCTAGGTGAAGACTTTTCCTCACCGTCTTCTTCTCCCTCCACTGTGATCAGGAGGTGAGGGGAAAAGGGGGAGGAACCCATGCAGCCTGTTGTTGATAGGCATGTGGAGGAGGGGCATCTGTTGCAGGTGTTTATGGTGCAGAGACATACCAAGGTGTTTGATCATCTTCTGGTGAGAGAGACAATGGACCAGCACCTGGAAGAGATGGTTACAAAACAGCCTTTCCTTTCCCTCTTATCATCACTTTTCCTGTTCTTTCAATGCAACCAAACATTCATCCTCCCTTTTCAAAAATGGCATCTTTCTGCCCATTCTTTTCTTTCCCTACTTTCACTCATTCTTCCACATTTGCAAGAATTTTATGTGTTTATCTACTTTTCTCATGTCATCTGACTTAATGCTTTATATATATATATATATATATATATATATATATTTTTTTTTCTCTCTCTTGGTTTAATTTGTCCTCGAGTTGTAATATCTGGTATCTAGTTAGTAGGACTTAACGTATTTGGTTCTTTCAAACATATGTGCTCAACGTTCCAGTTAATAACTCAGATTACTCAACATTGATTCAAAACTACTTGTTTCTTGTAAACCTACACCAGGCCTGAACCAGTATTGAACAAACTCATTTAATCATATTCCATAAAAATGCTTCGTTATTTTTTAAAAATTGGAACAATACATCTCACCATTTAGTTTGATTCGTTTGGATCCCGGCGCTTGTAATCAGCGCCCCTGAGCTGGTCCTCGTCACTCAGTCCTTTTTGTGCGAGGTTTGAGGATGAATCTTAAATGATCCAGGATGGCGCCTTTTCCCCAGACTCAGGACACTGACGACCAGCTGCGGGATCCCATCCTCGTCGCCAAATTGTTTCAGAATTATTTCAGTTTCATTAAGAACGATCTTTAGAATAATCATAATAAGTTCTGTTCAACACAGAACACACACACACACAGGAGCATGTATGTGGAGAGATCTGTGCCAGACCAAGGAGACACAGGTACTTATACAGATACAACTGGCCAATCAAAAGGAAACAAGAGTTTGGGTAGGGTTAAGATAATAAAAAATAGTTCAGGTAGATTCTGAATAAAAAATAAACATGTGGTGTCTGGTTAAAAAAATACCTCTACTGCTCAGGGGATGAACTGATCCCATCGCAGTCGGCCAAACTGAGTAATGAAAGGTTTTAAACCATCGCACAAACTGGAGGATCATAACTAGAATAAGACACAGTAGATTTATAGTCACTGATAATAATTAGACCACTCCTGTTTTCTTCACTTTCTTGTTCATCTTAATGCCTGGTACAACTAAAGGTACACTAGTTTGGCCAAAAATAAAAAGTTTAATTTCAGAGCTGATATCTATCGATTTTCCACTTTTCTAGATCATTTCAGGCATTCCATGTTATCTTTTCTGTATTTTAGTCACATGACATGCATAGGAATTAGTGATTGTATAAGCATTGGTCTTGATGGTACAATGTTTTTTTTTTTCCATAACTATGTGCTTTATCACATCTTACCTCCATCTATGTCTTCGCTGCCAAAGTAGTTCCGGTAAAAAAAGCATGAGTTCGATCCTGTAGCACTTGTAGAGGGTCACCAGGAAGATCAGAAGCATCAGGATGGCCCCTAGACCCCCAGTCAGCTCCACAGTGTACATGAGCTCAGCTAAAATGGCCACCGTGAATGGAGGGAAAAGAAGCAAAAAAAAAAAACACAGAAAAATAACAGACATTATTTCATACATTTTTCCCTGTGGGTAAAATGACTCTAGTCTTAAGGGTCCGATTGGTTTTCATTGTATGAATGAAAGCTCATGACTTTTAAGACATCTCAGGTAATTATGAACAGGTTAGAAATCACACCAGATCTAAAAATTAACTAAATATTCAGTAGCAGACAGAACATTGGCAAAATTGTACTTATGTTTTTTATTTGCAGGTAATAATGATAATATTTCTGGGGTTACTATGGTTTAATATGATTCATAATTCCCCGGCTCTGGCTCAAGGACGGAGTGGCCGGAGGCTGCGACGTTAGGTTTTTGTCATGTTTTGACAAAGGAAGGTTGTTGGTGAAAACAGACAAACAAAACACACAGTACACAGACACAGATTAGTAGCTTCACATGCACAACAGAAGGACAGGAATTAGTGGCTTTGTCATCAGATCATTTACCAATCAACATACTGAGTCCAAACCATGTGTTCAGGGAGAAGAAATGAAGAAGATAGTGTCCAAAGGGCTAAAATTATATGTACTGTAAATAAAGTGTTAATCTTAGATCATCTTGGAAGCTTTCATTAAACGCACTGAGATTTCTTACAATAACATACAATAAAAACCAGTAAATAAGAAAACCTGAAACATTAACAGCTTAAGACTCGTCACAATTATGCAGTGCAGTAAAGCATATGCAGTGTCCTTGTACCAGATCAGACTTCTGGCTTGTAATTTTATCTTAAATATCACTTCAACGTCAGTGTCATGGTACCAACAAAACCCTGCTTCTTTGGTTTGTGCTGGAGGGACTCAGTCGTGATCACATCAAGGGAGTTTTTGTTCTTTGCTTGTCATAAGCCCAGAAGGGATCCAGGGAAATGCACGTGTTGGATATGAGCTTGTAAACCACAGGGATTCACAGTTGAAAATGAGACCAAACACACCTACCTGTATGTGTTCTGTGCATTTTGTGGAAATGGGCCACAAAATATGAATGGAAATCCAAAGCCAATATCAGTCTAATGTCTAAGGCAGTGTTTCCCATCCCTGGACCTTTGAGGCACACTACCCTGCATGTTTTAGAGGTTTCTCTCTCCAATCACACCTGATTCAAGTGTTCAGCCAATCACCCAGCTCTGCAGGAGATTGATAATGACCATCAGGTGTGTTCACCTGAATTTTTAATCTAAGAATTTTGACTTTCTTCATTTTCACTTTACTTAATGCACCTTATAGTGCAAAAAAATACTGTCATAATATAATATAATATAGCTGATTGATAAAAAGACAAAGGTAAAGAAATAACGTTACTAAAATATATAAATTGTGGAATAGTTTGCCATTACCTAGCCTAAAACATACATGTTAGTGTGCATTTTTAAAAAGGCAGTGAAAGCAAAAGTGACTTCTGTAGTAGTTTATTGAGTTATTCAGCAATGTACTCACGTGCATTTTATCAATTGTCATCCACAAATGTGTAATGAACAGCTGGGCTAGTTCTCCACCAAACATGCCAGGTTCCCTGTCATTGTCGTAGTTAGTCTCGTGAATGATGCAGACTTTTGTGAAAACACCAACAACCGTGCAAACAGGCACGTGCAAGTATCTACAATCCATTCACAAATTGTGGCGCAACTCACCCAGTCGTAGGAAAACTGTGTTCGCCATCTGTCATTCGTTAATTGCTCCCACGCCGTTCGCAACTTAACTTTGAATGTCTAGTTTACACCGATGTCCAGTGGTTGCAGTTCCTTCGTTAAACCGCCAACAATGACAGGAAGCTACGAGTTCATCCGCGGCACTTGTTCTTTCACAGCGGCTGCTCGGGTCCCATGTTCCTCCGCGTAATTGATAGCGTTCAGTTTAAATTACAGGTGTCTTCGAGGGCCACTATCCCGCACATTTTCGGCGTTTCAGCACACCTGATTCAATTAATCACCAGCTCATCACCATGGAAACGCCCTTCTACTTCCGGTCCATTGGTGCTTAGCTAGCAAAACAACTGAATGGGAGCGAGTCGAGCTAAAGTCTGATTCCGTTTGACAAGTGCTCTGAAATTCACATATGATAGCGGTTAATAACAAATAGTTGATGTGGCATATATATATATATATGCAGACCAGCTGTTTTTGATGGGAAGCAAACATGACTAGGTTTTATGTGGGCTTAGTAAAGACTACAATGTGTCGCGTATGTGACGTCACACTCAGCTGTGGTGACACCACTGGTTAAACTGTGTTTCAATTGTCCCTTCACAGGTGCCATTATCTGTCGTCCTGAGCCAAATAGTTGTTTTGCGTAATGCACATACTGCGGGTGTGGCTATAGTGTCGTCTTTCACACCCAAAAAGTCTATATTTTGTACAGTATCTGTTTGATTGAACATGTTATATGCTATGTCTATCAAAGGTTATTGATATAGTACATAAATTACAATTAGGTATATATATATATATATATATATATATATATATATATATATATATATATATATATATATATATATATATATGCAAACCCCTATTTAAATCAAAGACGCTCACTATGGACCCGTACAGGGAATTATAGTTTGACCTTTTTCTTCTTCTATTAACATTTTTGGGGGGGGTTTCTTTTCCTACTTGTGGTGCTATGATATTATATCAAATGCTCTATCATAGCTCCCCCTCCCTTTTTTCCAAGAAGTGGATGATACAGGACTTCTGAGACCCATTCCCCAGAAACCTCTTCAGATAGCACCCATTTACACCCACATTCAATTGTAGCTAGTTTTTTTGTTTGTTTGTTTGTTTATTTGGATCTTCCATTAGATACAGCAAATATTCAGGAGCCATTTGTCTCAACAATGAAAAACAAGTACAATACCGAGAGGAACTTGGATGCATGTCATTGGGATAAAACTGGTGGATCTGATGGTCAAAATCTACAGAAGGTGGATCAAATCTCAGTGATTTGAGGTTCAGTGTTTTCTCTGTAAATCAAATGCTGTAAATAAATCCTCCAGCAGCATAAGGTTCAAATAAAAGGTAATGTTGTGGGTGTCTTCCTTTTAAAAAAAGTTTCATTTGACAGCAGATAATTGTTAAATGTCAGGACTGGGTTTTCTTCATGTGCTTTGGATTCCTTCCCTCAAGACCTGAAAAGCTGATCAATGTGTCTCACCATGGCATCTGAGGAGGAAACCACAAAAATAAACAGATGTGAAATTTAATTCTAATAAATCACATGATTAATGTTAAGTTTGACAAGGGCTGTGTGTTGCAAAACACAAAAATTAAAAAATTAAAACAATATACACAAACAAATACAACAACAAAAATAATCCAAAATAAAATACAAATAATTGCAGGACCTTTGATGTGACTATTGTGCACATGCACATTGTGATGTTGATGCTCAAACAATATATTGTGCAGCTCTAGTACGTGACTTTAAAGGCAGACCACAAAAATCACAAAATATCACAAGATCACAAGATAAAAAGTTAAAATGATATATATATATATATATATATATATATATATATATATATATATATATATATATATATATATATATATATATATATATATATATATATATATATATACATATAGTACTTTCCAAATAAAAACATTTAAATCCACTAAATGATAAAACAGTAGTTTCACTGCCCTCTACTGGACACTGGTCACTATTACAACACAAAAAATAAAAATAATTAAGTTGAAGAAATTATGCATTTTGTATATTTTTGCACTTCACAAATGAGCATAATCTTTCTTAAAATATAATTTTAAATAATAAAATAACAGACGATGTAAATAAATGGTGGTCTCCTCCTAGGGCTGACCCTGGACACACTGGAGGGATTATATCTGTGGGCTTGTCTGGGAACGCCTGGGGAATCCCCTGGAGGAGGGAGTGGAGGTCGCTGGGGTGAGGGAGGTCTGGGCTTCTTTACTGGGGATGTTGACCCCGTGACCTGGACGTGGACAAGCGGGATGTCGTAATAAATGTTGATTAATAAAGAAAAATAAATACAAAAGTAAAAACTAATTTTTGTTTTTTTGTCTAAATGTGTGTGTTATTTTTAACTGAATTTCATCTAGTTCTGTGTCAAATATAACCTCCTATTTTCAGGTGACACATTTAAATCCACTAAATGATAAAACAGTAGTTTCACTGCCCTCTACTGGACACTGGTCACTATTACAACACAATACAATTTTATTTGAAAAAATAAGACACACTTAAAAGTGTTAAAGAAGGAGTGTCTGTGTGCACTGAGTTCCAAAATATATAAATGTTATTGTTTGACTTTAATGACAGACTGACAACATTATCTGCAGACACGCTATTATATAAGGGCAAAGCGGACGTAAGAGAGGACAGCATGAGAACGTTAAAGAGGGAAGTGTGGGTGTGAAAGAAGACATTAAAGTCACACCCCCATTAGGTGGTATGTGCATTATACAAAACAACAATTTAGACAAAGAAATTAAATGGCTTTATATATATATATATATATATATATATATATATATATATATATATATATATATATATATATATATATATATATATATATATATATATATATATATAGCCACCTTAGCTTTAGCCACCTTAGCTTTAGTCCACTCGGTGACCCACTGTTTGGAGAACATGTGACTAACTGTAGTTGTTGTGTTTTAACACTCCTTCATTATTAGCATAAAACCAGCCGTAACTACAGGATAAAACATAAACTACCTCTTTCAGAAATGCTTAAACTTTTCACAGTTAGCTTGAAGTTCTTGTATTATCGGTGTTGTTGTTATTTTTAGCCAGATATTGCGCATGCGCAGAGTGAAGTCTTCCTCTCGCATTACCTTGAAGAGATCTTGCTTTGTCATAGTGCTGCCATCTAGTGGTTATTGTTAATCATGACAACTGTTCATTTTTTTTTTTACACGAAATACTGTCAACTATGTACTTTACAAATAAACATAATCTTCACTTAAAAATAATAACAATAAATAAAGTAACTTAATTATCATTTTGTGGTGCAGTGGTTAAAACTCGTGCCTCATAGACAGAAGGACTGTGGTTCAATTCCAGTACCAGACCTTTCTGTGTGCAGTTTTCATGTTCCCCCTGTGTCTGCGTGGGTTTTCTCTGGTTACTCAGGTTTCCTCCCACCATTAAAAATTAACAAAATTGCAAACATGCAAACATAAACCTGATTTTAATCTGTTTCAATAAATGTGTCGTCTTCATTAAATTCGAAATTAATATAAAGAAAAATTAAGTTTTTATTTTTAACTTTGTTCTTTATTTTTATTTATGGAAAAGTGTTTATGTATTTCTTAGCAAAGTAAATTACTTTATTTAAAAAATAATTAAAGTGAAGATTATGTTTATTTGTAAAGTACATAGTTAACACTATTTTATGTAAAAAAAAAAAAAAAAAAAGAACAGTTGTCATGACTAACAATAACCACTAGATGGCAGCACTATGACAAAGTAAGATCTGTTCAAGGTAATGCGAGAGGAAGACTTCACTCTGCGCATGCGCAATATCTGGCCAAAATAACAACAAAACCGACAATACAAGAGCTTTAAGCTAACTGTGAAAAGTTTAAGCATTTCTGAAAGAGGTAGTTTATGTTTTATCCTGTAGTTACGGCTGGTTTTATGCTAATAATGAAGGAGTGTTAAAACACAACAACTACAGTTAGTCACATGTTCTCCAGACAGTGGGTCACCGAGTGGACTAAAGCTAAGGTGGCTAAAGCTAAGGTGGCTAAAGCTAAGCTCCACAGATAAATACATACAGCTAGCTGCACTGTGTCAATAGTGTGCACAATCTATTGTTTCACTCTGATATGAATAATTATAATGTGTGTATTACTTAGCTTTAGCCACCTTAGCTTTAGTCCACTCGGTGACCCACTGTTTGGAGAACATGTGACTAACTGTAGTTGTTGTGTTTTAACACTCCTTCATTATTAGCATAAAACCAGCCGTAACTACAGGATAAAACATAAACTACCTCTTTCAGAAATGCATAAAGTTTTCACAGTTAGCTTGAAGTTCTTGTACTATCGGTATTTATTGTTACTCGGGTCAGATATTGCGCATGCGCAGATTGAAATCTTCCTCTCGCATTACCTTGAAGAGATCTTACTTTGTCATAGTGCTGCCATCTAGCGGTTATTGTTAGTCATGACAACTGTTCATTTTTTTTTTTTACACGAAATACTGTCAACTATGTACTTTACAAATAAACATAATCTTCACTTAAAAATAATAACAATAAATAAAGTAACTTAATTATCATTTTGTGGTGCAGTGGTTAACACTCGTGCCTCATAGACAGAAGGACTGTGGTTCAATTCCAGTACCAGACCTTTCTGTGTGCAGTTTTCATGTTCCCCCTGTGTCTGCGTGGGTTTTCTCTGGTTACTCAGGTTTCCTCCCACCATTAAAAATGAACAAAATTGCAAAAATGCAAACATAAACCTGATTTTAATCTGTTTCAATAAATGTGTCTTCATTAAATTCGAAATTAATATAAAGAAAAAATACGTTTTTATTTTTAACTTTGTTCTTTATTTTTATTTATGGAAAAGTGTTTATGTATTTCTTAGCCAAGTAAATTACTTTATTTAAAAATAATTAAAGTGAAGATTATGTTTATTTGTAAAGTACATAGTTAACACTATTTTTTGTAAAAAAAAAAAAAAAAAAAAAAAAAAAGAACAGTTGTCATGACTAACAATAACCGCTAGATGGCAGCACTATGACAAAGTAAGATCTCGTCAAGGTAACGCGAGAGGAAGACTTCACTCTGCGCATGCGCAATATCTGGCCCAAATAACAACAAAACCGACAATACAAGAGCTGTAAGCTAACTGTGAAAAGTTTAAGCATTTCTGAAAGAGGTAGTTTATGTTTTATCCTGCAGTCACGGGTGGTTTTATGCTAATAATGAAGGAGTGTTAAAACACAACAACTACAATTAGTCACATGTTCTCCAAACAGTGGGTCACCGAGTGGACTAAAGCTAAGGTGGCTAAAGCTAAGCTCCACAGATAAATACATACAGCTAGCTGCACTGTGTCAATAGTGTTCACGTTCTATTGTTTCACTCTGATATGAATAATTATAATGTGTGTATTACTTAGCTTTAGCCACCTTAGCCACCAAACACATAAACACGAATTAACAGCACACATTTAAATCCACTAAATGAGAAAAAAGGAGTTTCACTGCCCTCTCCTGGCCACTGTCCACTATTACAACACAATAAATAAAAATAATTAAATTGAATTATTATTCATATATATATATATATATATATATATATAAGCATGATTTCTCCCACTTAATACTTAATTTTTTTGTATCCACTGTATTTACTTATTTTATTCCATGCAATAATCACATTTTAAGTAATTCCTTTGTTTCATTTAATGATTTGTCTGTTTAGTTCATTTTCAGGGCAAACCTAAACTTCAGCTTCAAAACAACTTAAATGTCTTTTAAAATCATTTTGGTTTAAATAAACTTTACTTTAACAGTCGTGTTCATAACTCACCTTTTCTTGCTTTCATAGATGTGAAAATGTGGATTATTTATCACTTTAACACCACATAACAACAAAGACAACGTACAAAAGCAAAACATCGACCTGCCACACGCAGGAAATATCGCGATACTTTCCGAAATGACATGGATCCCTTTTCAGATCTCGCGATATCAAGTGAATCACGCCTTTTGTGCTGCAGTGGTGTGATGCAGTCAAAGCAACCTTGTAACTTTTGAATGAATATCGGTCGATTTCGCTGCGGCTCGAGTCTGGACAGGTACTTTGGAGAAAAAAACGATCCGGCTGAGGAGGCAAGTGAGTGCACGAGACACGAGAAGAGCAGCAACGTTAGTCCCGTTAGCATGTTAGCATCTGTTGCACAGCTCGCTAAATAGACGCAAAGCGCTGTCTGCTTGTTGTTTTTGGCCTGTTTTCCGTTATTAAACTACAGCTGCAAACCGGAAAATAAGACCGAATGATGCGTTAAAGATTGCTCGGAATAGATAATACCGTTGCGTTAAGTTCCGTTAACTCTTCGTGTGTTTACAGCTGGTGTTTGTGTTAAATCTCCATTTATTTGAATGGACTCTGGTTCCAGTTGCTAATGTTTCAGTGACCGGCCTTCATCCACTATTTTAGTTGCGTGAACTTAAATACGCCAATATACTACAATTATGCCTACGTTGTAAACATATTATTCATTTGTCTGTGTATTAGGGGAGATGAGATTCATAACTCGTTTTTTTTCTGGTCCATCTTTCCATTTTCCCAGCTGTTTTCTGTCTGCTGTGCTTCAGGTCTTGCGAGAGAAACAAGCGCAACAGAAGTGACTTTAAAACTGCCACTATGCAGAAAAGTCTGCTTGTTAACACTGTATGTATATCAGTGCTCACATTCTGTACTTAAGTCAAAGTACATCTAATGGTGTGAAAAATTACTCTGGTAAAAGTTCTGATTCAACTCCTTCACTGAAGTAAAAGTTAAATTGTAATTAAGTAAAATGTATTTTTTCTATGGATGTTTTAACGTATACGTAACGTATTTAAGCAGAAAAAAAGTAAAATAAAGCCTTTAAAAGTAAGTTAGTGTGTAGAATGTTTTCTTGGGTCATGGTCCTGGTTTTACTGGATATGGACAGAACATTTAGAAAAAATTAAAGTCATCAAAAGATTAAAAAAGCATACTGATGAGATTAAAAAGTCAAAATATGAGATAAAAAGTCACCATTTCTGATTTATGAGTTATTTTTCATACTATAACATTTGTCTAATTTGAAAAAGTAAAAAAAACAGTAAATGGACAGCAATGGGAAAACATTCAGAGCTGTTTTTTAACCTATATTTTGTATTTTATCAGTATAAATCTATTGTTTATTTTCCATTACCAATCCACAAATGTGCAAAAAAACAAAAACAAAAATATCCAGTTTGTTTTTCACTCTTCCAAACCTGCAGCCAGTTTACATTTAACACATGACAAGAAAACAACTAAGACTAGAAATCACCAATCATATCAAATCTGTGATCCTGTCAAATCATGAATCCATTATTATCAGTCATTATGTTAAATCATCAATACATGTTGAGATCTGCAAATCTGCTGTGAATTTGACATGAAAATTCAACATGGCCTCAGACCAGTAGTGAGTGGATTCAACTGAAACTGGGTCTGTTTGGTCCTTATGGGTCTACTTCTACATGACACATTTCAGAATGATTCGTCAAGAATTGGCGACACTACACACACACACACACACACACGTAACACACACGTCACACAAAAACACATGGTTTGAAAATGAGATGGAAGAAACTTTACTTTAAAATTCTATCACATGACACGATAATACAGTAAAAATACAAACATTACAAAACTATAGGATTCAGAACAATATAAAACAATATGTAACATTACAAAACAAAATATAATAAAATACAAAATATAAAACATAGCAACACAGACTGGCTCAAACCCACCCACTCCCCTAATGACACCCACTCTTCTAACTCCGCCTCCTTGTCTCCTCAGACATGTCCATCATGGTCCAGAGTCGTGGTGAGGCGGCTCACCTGCGGTGCACCGCCTGTGGTAATTACTCCAAGAGCCACGCCCACCAGTTGTCCCACATGGCGACGTCCCACCCGGCAGCACTGAACAACACAGCGATGGGTCGCCTTGGCAACATCTTCATGTACCAGAGCACGGCCCGGCTCTTCCACTGCTCCTCCTGCTTTTTCACCAGCCGAGACTTCACCAAACTCTACCAGCACGTCATCGCCGAGCACTGCGCCGACCGAGACCACGGTGGCGAGGACAAGCACAAGGCAGGGGAGGAGGAGGAGGAGGAGCCTCCGAAGAGGAAGAGGGGTGGCAGGGCCAGAAGGCAATCTCTGAGGAGGAAGAGGCGTGGCAAGGCCGAAAAAGAGGAGGTTCTAAAGAGGAGTGGTGAGGCAGAGGAGGAGGAGTCTCTGAAGAGGAGTGGCGAGGCAGAGGAGGAGGAGTCTCTGAAGAGGAAGAGGAGTGATGAGGCAGAGGAGGAGGAGTCTCTGAAGAGGAAGAGGAGTGATGAGGCAGAGGAGGAGGAGTCTCTGAAGAGGAAGAGGAGTGGTGAGGCAGAGGAGGAGGAGTCTCTGAAGAGGAGTGGTGAGGCAGAGGAGGAGGAGTCTCTGAAGAGGAAGAGGAGTGATGAGGCAGAGGAGGAGGAGTCTCTGAAGAGGAAGAGGAGTGGTGAGGCAGAGGAGGAGGAGTCTCTGAAGAGGAGTGGTGAGGCAGAGGAGGAGTCTCTGAAGAGGAGTAACGAAGCTGAGGAGGAGATGGAGGCGAACAAGGACAGAGCGGATGCAGGTGAGCAGCTGCTGTTGTTTGAAGGGGGGGGGTACCGCTGCCTGATCTGTGGCTGGAAGAACAAACTCAAGTCCCTGGGGGTCAACCACGTCGTACGCAAACACGACATTCCTAAAGCCTTCGCCTCACACGCCGTCAAACGGGAGGCCCCCGCCGCCCCTGCCGCCCCCGCCGCTACCACGGCCCAGGGGTCATGGGTGGAGGAGGAAATGGCGGCGGCGGCTACCACGTCCGGGCTCAGCGGCGACATGTTGAAAGAAGAGGTGGCGGCCACAGCCAAGGTGGTGCGCTACATCTCCAACCGCTTTGTCTGCCTGATGTGTGGATGGAAAACGAAAGTCAGAGGTAGATACTGTCCACGTTCACTCTAACTACCGTCCTCTGGTGCTATACTGTAGCGAGGGTGGGGCCTAAAAATACAATCTATTGAGTTATGGAAAGGAAGCTAAAGCTAGGCTAGTTATATTAGCTCTAGTACAGGGAATGAAGCTAAAGGTAGGCTAGTTATATTAGCTCTAGTACAGGGAATGAAGCTAAAGGTAGGCTAGTTATATTAGCTCTAGTACAGAAAATGAAGCTATTAGCTCAAGTAGGATGAAAAGTTCATCGGAAAACTGTTCAGTCACTAACAAGTTAAAAGGAAATGTAACATTAGTGCGATAGTTATGAATGGAGCTGTAGTCGGGGTACTACTGGACCTGGGGTACTACTGGACCTGGGCTACTACTGGACCTGGGGTACTACTGGACCTGGGCTACTACTGGACCTGGGGTACTACTGGACCTGGGGTACTACTGGACCTGGGCTACTACTGGAGCATGACTTTTCAGAAGTTAGAACATATTGAGCCCCATCAGATGGTCACCTGCGGTCTTTGTGTTGCAGGCTTCGCCATCAGCCACGTGGTGCGGAACCACGACGTGGAGCGACCGTACAGCTGTAAGGACTGCACACGCTCCTTCTTCCTGCCCAGTCGCCTGCAGCAGCACATTCACTCCGCCCACCGGCCCGGACGCTACGCCTGCCCCTTCTGCTGCTTCAGGTCCCACTTCTTGGGCGGGTTCCGGAGACACTGCAGCCGCTGCAACGCCCGCGACGAGGATGGCGGCGGCGGGGCCGGGTACGATGAGGACGGGGAGCGTGAGGAGGAGGAGGAGGAGGCAGTGGAGGAGAGGAGGGGCCGGAGGCGGAGGGCAAAAGCGAGGGCGGTTATCGTGGAGGATGACGAGGAGGAGGAGGAGGAGGAGTGACGAACAAACTGGTCATGTGACACTGGATTTTTATTCCCGTTCATTCCTCTTTCACATTAATTATGTAAACGATAATTTCCAATTAAACTGAATTTCCTTCTGTATTCCACAATTCCTCTCTAACATTATTCTTGTGGTCGTGCACACGCGTCATTATGTTCACATGAGTTTGTAAAGGTCATCGTGGACACAATCTGAAAATACACTAGGAATCGTTTTGTTGGCTTGAGACATTTATATTATGTTTTATAATGTGATGTAGTGTTGAGGTTATATGAACTTTAAGGTGCATTTGAGAAAAAAATAAAAAGGTATTTTTTCTAATCCTCATAATCCTTTATTTCCCATGTGGGTAAAAGGTCTTTTTTTTCAGACCACATAACAATGACTTTGAATTCATTTTCCAGTAACTAAATATTTGAAATATTAATTTTTATTACAAAAAGGGAAAAATCGCAACTATTTATCGCAACTTTCACTTCCTCTCGCAACAAAAACCTAAAAAGCACCGCGATTTTTTGGAAAAGCTCATTGAACATCAGACATTTTAGGACAACAATCTGAAACAAGGCCGGCCAAAGCCTGGAGGGACCGCTCAATGTTCTAGTCGACTCATACGCATCGTCCTGGTTCCAGTCAACAACCAGTCAGCAGTAATGAATATTTGTTATTTATTTACCCAAAAACATACAAAAACAAACGCACCAATCACATCAGAAAGTGTCGAGACGAGTCGACGAGAGCTCCGCCTCCAAAAGTAAAACATAAAACCACCATTCATCTTTAAACATTCACCAAAATAAAAGCCCAGTTTGTTCAACGTAATCATCCTCATGTAACACAAGCTCAAAAAAAAAAGACATCTGCTCTGACAGGTGAAGTGGGTGAAGCCTCAGTTCTGTTTTTTTTTAAAAAAAACCCTTGTTTTTCCTAACCAATCAGCTGCTGTCGTTGGGCAGATGTTGCCAATCTAGAGGTGGGGAGCGCAGATATGAACATGGCGAGCTGAAAGCCGTTGCCATGGTTATAAATTCTCCAAACCCGGGCAGGGCTCGACACTGAATGAATGGACTGTA
Organism: Siphamia tubifer; assembly: GCA_020466265.1. NCBI lineage: Eukaryota > Metazoa > Chordata > Actinopteri > Kurtiformes > Apogonidae > Siphamia > Siphamia tubifer. The sequence goes on from CM035784.1 coordinate 1,793,707, forward strand.
TTAATATTAACAGGTTACGTTTACTTAAATGGTTATCTTTGGTTTTATCAGTTTGGAAAGAGAAGGTTCTGATGATTTGTGAATAAATAAATAAACAAATAAATCCATGTTCTATTTGCAGCGTCTAATGTTGTGTTTCAAACTAATTAGTCATTTCATGTTAATGTTTGTCGTACAGTGTTTAGTGGTTTTAAAGGGTGTTGGATTATAATCCTCTGCATGTCGGCCTCAAAAATATCCCATAATGCCTCAAAATGGAGAAAACTAATATGAAATTCATGTACATGGTTAAAAATTGGTGAATGTGTGAAACACTAAAAACACTGTTGGACAAACATTAACATGAAACGACTTTAGGACTTTTAATAGAAACGTTTTCCAAAATCCTGCCTCAGGTTGTTCGCTCGTGATGAAGTTTCACTGTTGTGAATGTAAAGTTATCAACGGGTAACGCTAACATCAGTGTGCACAGAGATACGATTCTATTGTGTTGCATCAAAACATTAAAAAAATAAATTTAATTAAAACCTTTGACTTAGATTGTGCTGGTCGTCATTACCTAACAAATGTATTTCCTCTTTTATTTTGACTTTAAGAAAATATTGTCATGTAAAGTGTTTGTAGGAAAAGTTTGCACTAGCTTAACCACAGTCTGTTCAACTAAAACATCCGACACGTGCCGTTAGCCTGCTATGTTATAAAGTAAAATGTTGTTAAATTAATACATAATGTTAGGGTTTTAACACAAAATAAGCTAACGTTGCTAACGTAAAATAAAATGTATGCTTTTAATGAATAACAAGGTTAAACTGAACTCCTTGGCAGACAGGCTAACATTAGCTGCTATCCACTGGTCACTTTTATAAGTAACTTGCTAGGTAATACTAGCACACTGGCTAATGTTAGCTGCTGTTAGATTTGAAGCCGATGGTCGTGGTTGCACAAATTTAGGAAAATCTGAACAGAATCTTTTATGTAAACTATTAAAACCAAAGATAACTGTTATATTTACTTCTATTTTTATACATTTTTCTTTCAATCCTACAAACGCTGTGAAATACTGGCGAAAGGAAGTAGTGATGGCGTGTGAAAAAACAATTTTTACGTGGTGCTAAAACAATATGAAGCCGTCTGTCAGTGAGGTGCACCCTGGGAAATGTGGTCAACATACCATAATCATCATCATCATCATCATCATCATCATCATCATCATCATCATCATCGGTGCTGGTTTTATTCAAAGACCTGCGAAAATATGAGCGAAAAGAAAAACGACACTAATTATGTGCATTTCAATTAATGACCAGGTTTGTGTTGACATTGATCACATGACCACTGATCAAGTGCCAAAATTAAATGAATACATCATTAAATAATTAAATATGTAATTAATTAAAATGCTAATTAAATAGATAAATGTATTATTAAATGCATCATTAAAATACCAATTAATTTGAGGTAAAAAATAATTATTTTATTATTCCCTGTTCCTTGTGTTGCAGTGGATCATGAATTTATTTTAAATCTGTCAAACTCATCCATCAAAGTCAGTGGGCGGGGCTAATGTGAATGTTGATGTGCAGGGGAAGCAACCACTGAGTTTGATGGATGAGGTTGACAGATAAAATTAATTTATGATCTACTGCAACACAAGAACCAGGAAATAATTAAATATTTTTTACCTCAAATGAACTGGTGTTTTAATTAATTAATTACATTTATCTATTTAATTCATATTTTAATTAATTAACGACATATTTATTTAATTATTTAATGATACATTTATTTAATTTTCCCACTTTGACTGCAGATTTTATAAACTATGTGCTGAAAAAACAAACCATCTGTTATGTTAAAATACTGAGGAGGTTTTGTGTCATTTTGTTTCCGCTTCAGTGAATGTTTTCTGATGCGACACACGGGAACACGAAGTGAACCCGACTGGTGGCGGTGCGTGTCTGTACGTCTATAAAAGCCACGGTGGCATCCCATAATAAACACAACACCAAAGAATTACTAGACTTTCAGCTTCTCCGTGGAAAATCGTTTTTTTTCTCCCTATTTTTTTTTTGGGGAGGGTGGAAGGCGTCCCAGAATGCCCTGCGTCAGATGTGTCGTGGGCACCATGCGCCATCCAAGGCGGCCATGTTGATTCCTCGCAGGTCCCCGAAGTCGTCGCCATCGCCGCAGAAGTCACCGCCGTCGTCGTCGTAGTCATCGTGGCGGTTGTCGATGCGCGGTGTGAAGCTGGTCGACGCCTTCTGCTGAGGGAGACACAGTCAGTAAACGCCAACGATAAGACACGCCCACATCCGACAAAACGCCAAAAATAAGACACGCCCACATCTGACAAAACACAAAGACACGCCCAAGTTTAATCTCTGAAAACCTACTGTTGTAAATATGCTACATACCCAAAAATATATGTATTATATGTGCTATAGTTAAATTAAATATGTCATTTCCTTTTGTTATAGAATTCTATTTAAATTCAGGCGTTGCAGGTTGAACAGCAGCGCCCTCTACTGTCCCACTGTTAATCGACAGTTAACGTCATTTAATTTGAGTGAATAGTTTTGTGACGAAGTAAAAGTGAAAGTATCTTACGGATGGGACGACCTGTCTGAAGGGAGGACACACCATGTGGAAGCGGGGGATGATGACCTGGAATACCTCCTCCTTATTGGCTGAGAACAAACACCACAACAACACCAGCGCTGGTTAACACGCCGCTAGCAAGCTAAGCTTTTTACGCACACTAGAAAATACTTTATTTAAAATGTTTTTAAAAAAATATAAATTCAGAATTCAAAATGTGTTCAGTTTTATATGATCTTTAACATTATGGACAAAAAAGAAATAAATGATAGAATCAACTGTCTGTCATTTATAACAACTGGTTCACAGCCACAACAACCTGAAGACTAACTTAAAATATAGTATAAAAATACACAAAAATACTAATACTGACTTTTTATTCCATCAGCACCAATAAATAACATGCTGGTGAAATTTCACCAACTTTCTGAATTCATGAAAAAAAAAAAACTAAATTTTTCATCTTTTTAACTCATGATTTTGATTTTACTTAAGTATACATGAATACATTTATTAATTTAACACCTTCAACAGTTTTGACTGAACAACTTTTCCAATTGGAATTGTATTAAAATTATTATTATTATTATTATACTGATTAATAATGATGATGAAATATTCTGTTCATGTGTTAACTTTGACAACCATAATTATTTTTCAGAACTAATGAAAAATGTTTGTGCCATTATTCCACCAGTGTGTGTTTAGTGTTACCCAGTCTGTGGAAGGTGTAGTGTCCCTCCATGTACTCAGAGGGGGTGGAGAAGGTGGTGCAGCTGGCGTACTCGTGCACTTTTCCAGGCGTCATGACCGGAAACTCTCCTGCACAAACCAAAACACCAGCTCAGTCAAAGTTAATATACTTGAAAAACTGTCCACATTATCAGATAAAAAGTCTAAATTATCAGATAAAAAGTCTAAATTATCAGATAAAAAGTCTAAATTATCAGATAAAAAGTCTAAATTATCAGATAAAAAGTCTAAATTATTAGATAAAAAGTCTAAATTATCAGATAAAAAGTCTAAATTATTAGATAAAAAGTCTAAATTATCAGATAAAAAGTCTAAATTATTAGATAAAAAGTCCACATTATCAGATAAAAAGTCTAAATTATTAGATAAAATATATATGTACTTTATAATCTTCATATTTATATGAATATATGTACTTTATACTCTTTATATTTATATCTAATTTGTGTCGTTCAGTCTGTCTTTGACAGGTCAGACACAGGTCAAAGGTCAGATTTGGGAACATGGTCCTGCAGTGTAAGTGTGAGACTAAAGTGAAAAGTGAGCGACAAAGTTAACGTGACGACGTACCCACCACGCCGGGGCCCTGCACTTCCTCCACGTTACCGTCAGAGGTGGTGATCTTCCAGTAGCGACTGTCGAGTTGACAGGCGGCTTCAGGCAGAGCACTGCTCGACATTTCTATTCTGAAAGGAAACAAAAACACAAGGATGATGAGGCTTGGTTTATGTGACAGCAGCAAAAACAGCTGAGAAAGACCAAAGGAAAAGAACATTCTGCTTCTAACTGAAGAACAGAAGGTACCACAACTTTCACATTGGTACCAAATGATGTGGAGTGAAAATTTATACAATTCTAATAATCGCTGTTATCACCTACGACCAATAGTTTTTCAGATCTGTGGAGGTCAAAGGTCACATGTATAACACTGTGTCAAACATAGATATATCAGCTATAACTTAATCAATACTGGATCTATTATCATAATATTACACACAATGACACATATATACATATAACCAAATTATCAATATTGTCAAAGGTCACATTTAGCAGAAAGGTCAAAATTACACTATTGGCTCTAATTCAAGAACAGGTTGTCATAGAAACTGGAGATTGGAACAAAATAAGAGGTAGATTAGACATTCTGTGAATACTGGTTAGCTGCTAGGGTTAGCAATTATCTGCTAGTGCAGTTAAATGGGGTTAGGGATATATAAACAATATATAACACACCATCAAATGACCCTGAAGAAAACGCAAAAGGATAAAATACTTATCACCACGGCGACAAGAACTGACGTGACGCGCAACTAAACAAAAAAAAAACTATGCAAAACAATTTGACGTGAAGAGACAAAACTGTTGCTAAAGATGACGACGGCCACAGCGCGGCGTTTACCTGATGCGGTAGGTGAAGAAGAAGTGTGGGGGGTGGGCGGAGGACAGCTCTGGCAGGAAGCAGGTGGACACGGACACGGTGATGTCCCCGGTCGTCGCCACGCAGCTTTTATCGTGAACATACCTGAACACAAAAAAACTGGATTGAAGGAAACAACGGAACCAGAGCGTGGACCTGAGGGGCTTCGAGAGGCGCCGGCGATACCTGAAGATCTGGTCTCGAATGATGGGGAACTCGCCCGACACTACGTTGTGGACGTAGGTGGTGAACCACTCCAAGAAGCAGGAGCCTGGACGTACGCAAAGACAAAGACAAAATGATGAGGAAAAAAGTACAGATATTTATATAAATGTAAAGAGTATAAAGTACATATATTTATATAAATGTAAAGAGTATAAAGTACAAATATTTATATAAATGTAAAGAGTATAAAGTACATATATTTATGTAAATGTAAAGAGTATAAAGTACATATATTTATATAAATATAAAGAGTATAAAGTACATATATTTATATAAATGTAAAGAGTATAAAGTACATATATTTATATAAATATAAAGAGTATAAAGTACATATATTTATATAAATATAAAGAGTATAAAGTACATATATTTATATAAATATAAAGAGTATAAAGTACATATATTTATATAAATATAAAGAGTATAAAGTACATATATTTACATAAATGTTAAGAGTATAAAGTACATATATTTATATAAATGTAGGCAGTAAAACTAAAAAGCTTTTAGAAAAATAAATACTGAAGTAAAGATACTAAACAAAATCTACTTAAGTACAGTAATGAAGTACTTTTACTGAGTTTCTTCCACCTGTGATACCAACCTGTGATGAACATGTCGACAGAAGACGGGTCCTGAGACGTCTGGTCCTGAAAGACGAAAGAAAGAGTGAGAGACAATCAATCATCTCTGAAAGTTTAATCAAAATCCATCCATAACTTTTTGAGTTATCTTACTGACAAACAAACAAACAAACGTGAGGTAAAACATAACCTCCTTCATGGAGGAAATAAAATAAAATATTTTTTAATAAAATTAAACTAATTATAGGACCTGTCATGTGACTATTACACACATTGTGATGTCATTTACTGCTTCTGTTTGATTAACAACAATGAAGGGTTCATCTGTGTTCATTTGACAGATGTACAAAAGAAAAATTAAATGTCGTACATAGCACGGTACTTCAATCTGTCCTCAGACCAGATGTGAAGTGGATCTGTTTCATCCTTACACTCGTCTCCTTGAACATGACAAATTTCTGAACGATCTGTGGAAAATTGTCTCCTCAACAGATGTAGCAGCGTAAACCCAAACCAGACTGTAGGCGGTGGACCGTGGAGGTCCAGCAGTGGGTCACCCACCGGACAAGGGTAGAAGCTCTCGAACATGCGGCGTCCCTCAGCTGGTTCCAGGGCCATGTACTGGCTGAGGCCGGTGTGGAAGCAGAAGGTCAGCGGCAGGCAGCGCCGCATCCCCTTCCTCTGCTGGAAGCCCCCCGCCGCCGTCTCCACGTCCAGCAGCACCTCGGACCGGTAGTGGTTGGACAGGGACATGCTGCCCATCAGGCTGAGGACACAAAGACAAACAGGGTCCAACATTAAATCCCCCGCAGTAATGGACAAGAAGTGATGCAGCGTTGATCACGTTTGTCTCCGATGGTCTTTTATCGTTATCGTCTCGTTCTGTCCTTTATCGTTTTTGTCTCATGGTTTTTTTTATCTAACCGGTGAATACTAGTACTACACTGTTAGCATGTAGCATTATGTATTGTAAGTATTTTTAGCAAATGTACGTATGTAGTGTAATTATTTGTCTACATCCTGTTTCGTACGTCCACACACACACGTGTGAAAATAATTCAACCTTCTGTCATCGATCTAGTTTGTAGCAACAAGTCGTGAATCTGCAATTAATCGATTAAAAAACCATGCAATTACAAAAATGTGGGACAGTGATAGCGCTACACACACCCACCCTGGGATGACCAGTTTCTGTCCGTTGTGGATTCGGTATGAACAGCGGTAGTCTTCTGGAAGTCTGCAGCCGATCTGAGCTTCGATGTCGTTCAGTTCCACCTCTGTGGCGCCCTCTGCAGGACGCAACAAACACAACACTTATTATTCACACATTTTATTAGCATCACAACACAGGTTATTTCTGAAGACTGGACTCTGTCCTGGTGTGGGGTTTAAAACCGGGGTTCTGTCAAAATGAGCGCCCCGTCACATTGGGCTCCCAAGTGCTTCTGAGCATGCTCATAACCACCAACAAGTGTTTTCACAGAGAAACAGTGTCAAGGCATCCTCAGACAGATGCATTTGACTGGACGTTAAGACTTTGACTTTGAATGTTGACATTTGAATATAATTCGAATGTTATAAAAAAAAGAGACGTTCAAATGAATATTAGGCAGCTGTTAATATTCAAACATGTATATGGTGTCATTACGTCTATTTATTTTAGTTTTGTGAATGTGGCTGTAAACGTTTTCAGTTCAGGTCTGGGTTTTTTTTACGTTTGGGGAAATATGTGAATCACGAACGTGAAGGTCATTATCTTTGGGTTTATCTGGACACCTGTAGACACCTGTTACTGTTCACGTTAGTTCAATGGACACAACCAATAGCCTACTCTTTGAGTAACTAAATCTAAATACAATATAAAAGTCGACCAATAATGGGAGCATTATACAATATCAATATCAATGTTTCCAAATGCAGAGTAATATTTTGATGGAATAATATGAATTTGTAGAAGTTATAGTCAAGTTTGGCTGCTGTAGCTCATTTCGACAGGGATGCCCTTAAAGCTGTCCTTACCCTTGAGCGATACGATCATGCGTGGGCATCGCTGCTGCAGGAAGTCCTTCAGCTGGTCCCAGGACTTCTTCAGCAGAGGGTAGTACTGCAGGTAACGGCCCAGGTCTTTGTAGAAGCGCTTGAACAGACTGAACCAGGACTCTCCGCTCTGCACACGCTCTTTCCTGGACACACAGAGTTCCAATGTGACTACAGCTGACGGACGCACCCAGGGGTGGAGGGGTCAGAGGTCATACTCACTCTGTCAGGAGCCAATGTTTGAAGCAGAGGGACTTCCACAGAGGGTTGTGTTTGGACAGGTCATTCAGCCTCCTGCTGACAAAACTACAACTGCTCACACACACACACACACACACGCATATGTTTTAAATGTTTTATAAACGTTTGGGGTGTTTTTTTCTGTATTTTCTAAGAGTTTTGAAAATGTTTTGGATTGAGGTTATAAAAAAACAGACAGAACTGTCCAGTGATAAAGACAATAAACATTGTTGAATTATTGACTCACTGGATGAAAAATGTTTGACATATGAACCTTAAGTAACATTCTATGGTCGCAGATGGTGGGTTAATTTAGTTCACTATTAAAATAAATACAAAAAACCCTTCTGTATAATAATCTACATTCGCATTGATAATGACGCATATGAAGCTAACAAACGTAAACAAAGGTTAGCTTAGTTGCTGCTAGCACTAAATAACTAACCAGAATCCTTTTCTGCTTTAGTTCTCAAAGGCCGTCACATGTCTGTTTTTAACTCAACAATTGCTACATGTTTTTAAGCTGAATATTCACTCTGGTCATATTTAGTGACTTAATTTGAAAAACGTGGTGTGAAATACAGTAAACCATAGCAGCTATACGTCTAAGCTAACCTAACCGGCTTATCCCCGGAGCTAAAAGTAGCTAGTCTCGTCATTTTATTCAATTTGTTCGTTGACTATGTATAAGTTAGTGTAACTCATATCGGTTGTAGTGTCTGAGCTTAAATTAATTGACTGATTATTTTAATTTCTCAGCTGGAATTGAGTGTTAGGATGATAAGTATTAGCCGTCAGACTATTAGGCGCTGCTAGCACTAACTAAACCGAGTCTTTTTCTGGTTTAGCTTCAAAGACCGTTAAATGTCGGTGTTTAAATCCATTTCAGTTACGTGTTATTTAGTTGAATATTCACTTTGTTCAGATTAGTGACTTAATTTGACAAACTTTATAGGAAACATAGTAAAATATAGCAGCTATAAGCTAACCTAGTCGGCTTATTTCTGGAGCTAAGAGTAGCTAGTGTCGTCATTTTATTGAATGTATTTATTTATTAATAGATCATTTGATTTATTCATTTTACTATGTATACGTTAGGGTATGTGTCCATTTATCTTAATTTGTCAGCTGGAATTTCTCGGTGTTGTGGTGACAAGTACTAGCCGTCAGACTGTTAGCCGGTGCTAGCGGTGGAACTCTTAGCAGGCTCTTAACAGCCTGGTTTACGCTAGGTTTGAAAACTTTGTGTTGTGTTCAGACGGCGGTGAGTTCTGTTCGGACAGTAGAACAGTGTTTAAAGGCTCCGAGCCGGCGTGAACTCTGTGCTCGGGGAAACGGGCTCCGTGTTGTTTTTAGCATCAATTAGCTTGTTCCGTTGTTTACATCGCTCTCTGTCGTTGACTTCCGGCCTAATTGTTTACTCTCCAAAAAGCTTAAACTTACTTGATTAGGTCTCTGAAACTAAGGAAGGACAGGATGTGCAGCAGTGGGTCTGAAGGTAGCTGGTCCATCTGGATCTCCATGGACGCGGCCATTGTCAGCTTTCCTCAAAGATCCTCCATCTACGGACGACAGCTCACTTCCTATTTCCGGAAGAGGCGTGGTCAGTGTTGGAGATGAATAATGTCCAAATAATAATAATAATAATCAACCAATACAGCGTTTAACTAACACCATTAAGTCATAATTAATAGTAATTTTATTTATCCGCTGTTTTGTTTTTGGTTTTTTTTCAAACACGGTTTGAGTTGTTAGATCTTGTGAGATTTCCACAGACATTTTATCTCTTTCTCTCTTAGATGGATGGATGAATGGATGGACGGACGGACGGACAGACAGACAGAAAGACGCCTCATTGACTGCGGTCGCCCCTCGAGGGGTGTTCCTGCAGGGCGGCCATCTTGGATCGGTGCCACAGATCAATACTTTCATAGAGGAATGATGCACAGGTGGTCAAAGTACTCACATTCTGTATTTAAGTAGAAGTACAGCTACTTGTGTGAAAAATACTCTGATAAAAGTAGAGGTACTGGTTCAACTCCTCTACTTAAGTAAAAGTAAAAAAAAAAGTTCAATTTCTCAGTTGTAATAAAATAAAAAGTAAAACTGCATTTTTTGTCATGACCGCAATAATACTTACTGAACCAGGAAAAATCAGAAAAGTTTCAAAAGTATTTAAAATAAATCATTTAAAAGTGAGTTATTTTGTAGATGATGTGTTTGATTAGGTCACAGTTACTAGATTTTGTGGATATGGACAGGAAATTTAGGAAAAATGAAAAAGTCACAATTGAGATAAAAAGTCATCATGATATTAAAAAAAAGTTATAGGAATAAGAGATTTCAACAAAAATTCATCCTTTTAAGAGAAAAGTTAAAATTGTGAGATAAAAAGTAATAAATATGACATAAGAAGGTCACAATCACAATATTTACTAAATGTAAAAAAAAGACAAACTGCATCATGTTGTTTTTTTCCATTAAATCATAAATGTGTTTATTATTCAGATGACACAGGAAGTCGTTCATAAACATGGTGACAAATGTAAACATCCTGTTGTTTTTACACATATATTCATTATTGATCAATCACTAGTTTTTGTATTACAATGGAAGGGGGAGGGGCTGGGATTGTTTCCCCGCCCACTTCTGTGACTTTGTTGCTGACTGAACCTACTAAAACCTCCTGTGGGCGGGGCTTCAACAGCGCCCTCTGTAACTTGATCCAGTAAAATGAGCAGCCGTTGGAAACTGGAAGTAATAGTCCAGTGTATTATGTTCACATTTTAGCTTCAGTGGGAATGTTTGGGGGGGGGGGTAGGTAAACTATATATTTTTGTAAAGGTTATGGTGTATAGAATCAGAAAATATTTATCTGATAATTTAGGCTTTTGATCTCTTAATTGTGACGTATTTTCTAATAATTTTGACTTTGCTTAATGCGCTATATATGAAAAACCCTTAAAAATAAACCATTCATTGACAGAGCACCTTATAGTGCAGATAATACAGTAGTATCATTGGATTCCCTGACCCTGAAAACATGGATTTAGAAGAAGTTAAAACCACCATTTTAAATGATTCACAGGCTGAGATATTCCAAATAAGAGTTTTATGGTGGCCATTTTGTATTGAATTAATATGGGTGCCATATAGACATCTGGACAAACATAAATTTTCTGATTCTATACACCATAACCTTTACAAATATATATAGTTTACCTAATCCCCCAAATATTCCCACTGAAATACTATCAGTTCCTCTGCTCGGCGGCGCTCAGGACGGCAGCGGCGTTGTCCTTCGCCTCCTGCAGCAAAGCCGACACGGTCTTCTGCGTCTGCAATGACACAACAGTGTTCGTCACTGGACTTTAGCCACATCCACAGCAGGAGGCGGATGCACTTACCTCCACTTTGAAGGCGTCGTCGCTAATGTCCTTCAGGTTGATGATGACGTTGTAGTAGGCGCCGAACACCGCCGTCTCCAAGGCTTTGGCCGCCACCTGTCAATAGAAACGCCACCATCATCTGCATACAGGCGTATGCCATCGTAGAATAAAATGTAGTAAAAATCCATATTGTAGCTGCCATCAATGTAAGAATAAATAAATAATAGATTAATAAATATTAGTTAATAAATATAAGGTTAAAAAATGTAGTTCATAAATACATACATTTCTACTAAAACAGTATTAATAGTTAAATATTAAAAGCAACATTTATTTTATTTCATGTATGTTTGATATGGGGAACGTGTCTTAATTGAGATAGGAACTAAAGTTTGTTGCCGCGGGTTGAAGGGTGTCACCTTTAAGGGTCGTAACTTGTCAGTTGGACTTACCTGGACCAAACTAGCAGGCAGACACTACGATGATTCCACTGCCAAAGGTCAGCGACGATTAAGAAGACGTTAGATAAAGTGCATTTATGCAAAGTGTGATGAAGGACTGAAGATTACTAATTTTCTCTCAAGGGAAAGCGACCAATGAGGTATATTTTATGTTTACTGTCATTTTGTTAGACTTTTGTTTTGTTGAGTCATGTAACAGTACGGCCACAGAGGTCTTTTTTCTTTGTTTAATCTTGTATTTTTATTTGCATTTCTTTCTGTATTGTCTCCAGTTCTCACGGCACAAGTACACCATCATACTCTGTGTGATTAAAAGCCCCTAAAAGACAAGAACGACTTGGTTTCGTGATTTCGACTTGAGAGGGAATTACACATATTATTGTCCTGTGTAAAGAAAAATATATATCCATGACTTTTCCTAAACTTCCTGGGTCTTTTTACTTTTCCAAAACTTTTCCAGGTTTTTTCAAAATGTATGAACCCTGTGAAAATGAAATTAAAATGTAGTAAAATATTGTAGAAAAAAAGGAAGAACAGTTAATTATAAAGACTAATTGACCAAAATAATCAAGAGGAGGAATAAAAATGAATAAATGAGGAAATCTCCTCTAAAATTTACCAAAGTAATTATAAAAATAACAAAATTGGCCAAAAAATTTACAAAATAAAACTAAAACGAAAAAAAGACCCCAAAAAAGGAATACATTTACCACAATATTTTATATGTATATATATATATATATATATATATATAAATACATATATATATATATGGGAATAAAATGAGAAAAGTTCATTAAAAAAGGTTTACCAAAAAAGCTTAAAATAGACCAAAATATTTTCTAAAAATCAGAAGCGTGAACGGCGTCAGTGTTGGGTGTTCAATATAAACCTTTAAGCCCCGCCTACCTGAGCGTCTGATTTGCAGGCCACGTTGCCGTAGACGACCATCTCCCGTAGTGACGGCCACAGGGTGTTGACCTTCTGGGCCAGAGCCAATGGGACGCCCACAGCGCCCTTCAGACCCTTCTGCATGGCTGCCTGTCGCCTAGCAACCAGACACAACAGCACAAAGGCACCTCAGAACGGAAACCAAAGCATCGCCATGACAACGGTGTCCGGACCAAGTTTCACACTTCAATATTTGATTTTAAAATCATTAAACTGACACAAATTTTAGGACAAGAAACACATTTTAATGTAACATTTAATGTTTCGTATTTTGCATTTATTTTATCACATTTTTTCTCATATTTTAGACTAGTTTTTTTTTAAATATATATTTTGAATTTTTCGTTTTTGCTTACTTTTAGTGGATTTTAACACGTTTTCATTTTGTTTAGTTTTTAAAAAAACAGTCGACATTAACACGAAGCACATCAGTCAGGGATTCTGCGAGCACTGGGCTAATGCTAGCACTAGGCTAATGCTAGCACTAGGCTAATGCTAGGACTAGGCTAATGCATCTCTGAGCTTATGACAAACCCGTTCAGTGCAGATGCATTCACTGTTTTTGAGTCTGTTTCTACAAAATAAAACAAAACTAATATAGATTAAAAATACAAAGTGAATGATGATTAATTGTAATTCATCCAGTTAAAATTTTAATCCTTTGACAGCTCTATTTTTGTCTATTTTTTGTGTCAGTTTACATTACCTGCTCACTTCCTGGGGCGTGTCCTTGGGCATCTTGAGTGCCGCCTGCAGGACAAAACAGACAAGCATCAGTGGTGAGTGGGCGGGGCTTCAGGTGGGCGGGGCTTCTGCACTATCCAGGCGGGAACGCTCACCATGTAGCCATCGAAGGCGGTGGAGTCGGCGTCCACCATGTCCAGTAGCTCCTTGGTGGCGTGGTGGAAAGGCGGGATCAACCGCCGCATCACACCGTCCAGGTCGTGGAACTGCCGCTTTCCATACGTCATCTGACCGACCATGGCGCCCAGCGCCGCCCCCTGCACCAAACATTAGCATTAGCATCATCTTGGCGGCTCCACCACATTAGCATCAAACACACATTTACGAAAAACAGAAACACCAAGAATGTATCAATTAAAACCAAAAATAAAACTGCAAATTTGGAACTTTTTAAAATTTCATCCACTGGAACATTAACAAAAATATCAAATCCTCAGTAACGGTCAGATTCGTAATTCTTCAAATGCAAAACAAAACTTATTTTTAAAGGAAAAAACTGAACTTTTTGTTCTTCAATATTCTATGTACTTAGGTTTTTTTTTGTTTTTTCTCCTGTTATACGTCAGTGAAAAACTCTGACAAGAGTATTTTATACTGAAGTATTTTAACACAAACAAAGTGAAACAGAACTAAATAAAAAATAAATAAATCAAAAGTAAATGTAGAAAAATAAACAAAATGAACAAACATGAATCAAAAAACCCCCAACAAAATCATAACTGACATGAACAAAGTGAGGCACAAACAGAACAAAAATGAAGAAAAACAATAAAATAAAAAGTAAATGTAGAAAAATAAAATTAATAAGAAACAAAATTAACAAAAATAAATGAATATTTACTACATTTTCTGGCTCATTCTTTCCTGTTTCTGATCAAAACTTTTAAAAACTCAACAGAACAACGTCCCAGTTCAGTCCAGATCCTCATCAATCAATCAAATGTTTTCTTCACCAGAGCAGCGATGGTGGCCGACACCGAGCCTCCGCCAGGCGCCGCCGTGCGTGCGCTCACGCTGGACACGAACTGGCTGACGGAAAGACGCACCAGACTGGCGCCCTCCTGTGATTGGACCATGTACCTGTGCAGGAAGTGAAAGCGTCACGCACCTGAGGATAGACTGCACTGCCATGGCAACAGCGCCACCATGGCAACAGCAGTGCCGAAGCATGGACAAAAACGCAACAAGGAAGTAATAATAATAATAAGAAGAAGAAGGATAATGTAATAAGAAGAAACTGACTCTATGATTCTTTCACAGGGTTTGAAGGGACCCAGAGAATCCAGACCCAGTTTACTGATCACCTAAACAAACAAACAAACAAACAAACAAACAAGATCACCAAAGTGTTTCAGAAAAAGTTAACATTCCTAAGTCCAAGGCCTTTCAGAGACTGAGGCCACAATTATACGAAGACAATGAAAGCAGAAGATGTTAAAGTGTCGTCTCGTCTTCAGTTTGTCATCCACGTTCAGACGAGTGAGTTCACTTGTTTATACGAAGACGCAACAGTAGGAGAAATATGATTGGATAGTCCTGCCAGGCCGCTATGTGGTACTGTGATAGACCCGCCCACATGTCATGTGACAGACCCGCCCACATGTCATGTGATAGACCTGCCCACATGTCATGTTATAGACCCGCCCACATGTCATGTAATAGACCCGCCCACATGTCATGTGATAGACCCGCCCACATGTCCTGTGATAGACCCGCCCACATGTCCTGTGATAGACCCGCCCACATGTCATGTGATAGACCCACCCACATGTCATATGATAGACCCACCCACATGTCATATGATAGACCCACCCACATGTCATATGATAGACCCACCCACATGTCCTTTTCTGTTTTTGACATATGTAATTGTCCACTCGTCTCTGTTCATCTGTGGTCTGTGTTAATGTCTGGACAATACCTGAAACCACTCCTGTACATTTACTAGAGCTGCTAATGCTAATGAAAGTGTATGTGACGTGAACATATGTAAAGACACGTCAACATGTGTGTTTGTTGTCGTTTAAATACAGACGTGACCCGTCTTCAATACGTCTCACTATGGAAGGAGTCTGAACATTAGTGTGTGTTCACACCCTGACGACAACGAGTAAATGAAAGACACCTCTGATCAAATATGCTGTCGTATTTAGGTTCTATGTGGGTTCTACTGGTCTGGAGCAGGTTCTATGTGGGTTCTACTGGTCTGGAGCAGGTTCTATGTGGGTTCTACTGGTCTGGAGCAGGTTCTATGTGGGTTCTACTGGTCTGGAGCAGGTTCTATGTGGGTTCTACTGGTCTGGAGCAGGTTCTCACCAGTCGGACTTTGTGTTCTTCTTCTATTATAAACAGACGTTCTGTGTTGATGTAGAACTCAGCTGATTCCAGAACAGCCTTTAGAGGAAGAAGACCCACGATCTGAGAACCCACCACTGGCAACTGCAGAGACTATAAACAAACAAACAAACAAACAACACATCAGACTCATTGTAAACCTTTTGTTTTGAACTTGTTTTAATATCAGCTAAACAACAACAGAACCAACCAACTCCCAGAATGCATCTGTTTATTAGGGGTGTGAATCTTTCACTCACACAACAATCAGATTCATAGAGTTTCATACAAATGAGTAAACGATCCAGTAGGATTCGGTACAATTCTGGATGTCATACGCCACAGAGAGAGAATCTTTACAGCGCTAGTGTTTATGTGTGACTGTTCTGTAAAGATGGTTGTCATAGTGACGGTGACCTCTGACCTCAGCGCGGCGGCAGATCTCCTCGTACACCACATGCAGCGACGTCTGCTCGAAGTCCAGGATGTTGGTGGAAACCTGAGCCACGTTAGCCTCATCCAGGAACCAGCCTATCGCCTGGACTTTCTGCAACACACCAGGCTGAAACACACACACACACACACATAAAAAATAAACACACAAACAAACACACAAACACAAATAAACAAACAAACAAGACACTGGGAACACCTGCAAAAAATCAACAAAAAACAAAACAACAAACATGGCTACCCATAACAAACAAACAAAACCTCATGTTGACCCCCACACGCCCCAGACTCCATCTCCCATCATGCACCTGGTCTTTTCCTCGGCCCTGCTCTCTAATGTCCAGAGCGATGCGGTGCGCCTGCTCTTTGGTGCTGATCAGGTTCACGTTGTAGGCGATCAGGAACTTACGAGCGCCGGTTACCGTGGCGCCCCATGATGGTACGAAGTGGGCGGGGCCAAAGTCAGGTCTCCATTTGTCCTCCTTCAACTGGGATCCAAAAAAAACTAAATAAATAAAAGGTGTTTTATTTTGAAAAGTAGGAAAACAGGATGCACAAAGCAAGTGGGATTAGAGAGAAAGTCCAGTGGTTCATGAAGGTTTAGGCTGAATTTTTTATTTTATCAACTCCTGATTTGTTTAATTAAAGGGACAGTTCAGTATTTTTCAGACGAATCATGAATGAATCATCAGCGTCTTTACTCTGGTGCACCCACAGTGACTTACCCCCAACAGTTTCTACTAAAATCAACAAAAATATTCAGTAAAATGAAAACAAAAATGAACAAAATAATCCATAAAATGAACCAAAAACATAAAATGAATAAAAATAACCAGTTGTGTTTTTTTTGTGTGTGTCAGTGCAGTTACTTTTTCAGGCAGAGCTTCATATTCTCCAGCTCTGACACTGGGCAGATTCCTCCTCCACTCCATCCTCGCTGCTTCTCCGTACAGATACACTGACAACATTAAAAACACATTTCACTTTATTCATTTTTGTCTTATTTCACTAACCCTAGTTCCAGATTACTCTGGTTGTCATGGTTTCCTGTTTCTTCGTACCGGGCACGTGCAGTAGGTCGGCCAGTTTCTGGGCGAAGGCTTCGGCGCAGCGAACGCAGTCGTCCATGGTGACGTTCTGGACCGGGATGAACGGACACACGTCCAGGGCGCCGGTCCGCGGGTGTTCGCCTGGACAGGAAACGCAGCGGGTCACGTGACTGCGGCGTGACTGCGGCGGTGACCCGCTGGAGGTCATGTGACCACTGACCTGAGTGGCGGGTCATGTCGATGAGGTTGAAGGCGCATCGTGCTGCGTTCAGGGCCCCCTCTACCACCGCCTCTGGAGAACCAACGAAGGTGAAGACAGTTCTGTTGGTGGAAGAACCGGCGTCTACGTCCAGAAGAGTGACGCCATGAGTGGACGAGATGGACGAGGAGATGGCATCGATCACCTGGAGGACACACACACCACTACCATGGACCAGGACCAGCACCATGGACTAGAACCAGGAGCAGAACCATGGACCAGAACCAGAACCGTGGACTAGGACCATGAACTAGAACTAGGACTAGAACCAGGACCAGAGCCATGGACTGAACCATGTTTATTTGATAAAAAGCCAAAATGATAAAAAAAAAAACAAAGTGCAGCAGAATCCAACGATTAAGACTAAAGATGTTTTTTTCCCTAAAACTTCTTACAAAATACATAAAAATACAAAATCAAACAAAAACATGTGGATTAAAAACATGCAGTTAATGTGTTTATTCAACAGTTTCAACAAAACAAATAGTAAAAATAAAAATGTTCCATTGAATCTGCTTCAGTTAATTTTTTTCACTTTCTGCTTCAGATTTTCATCATAAATTAAGTAAAGAAAACATTTTTTTCTTTAGTTTCATTTGAGGAAAATGTTAAAAATCAAATAAATGTAAAAAAAAAAAAAATCACCTTTTTGTCGCGGCCTTCGGAAAAGTTGGGAACGCACTCGACCAGACGCGCCATGGCTGGAGACGACCAGGACTGAACCACTAGGGTTTGACCTCTGACCCCTGGGACATCACATGGTAATGATTACAGCAGGAGCACTGACCCCGCCCCCTCCACACTGGCCCCGCCCCCTCCAACAGAACACACAGACTGATGAACTTTACATCATTAACTCCAACACTAACTCATGTTTTATTCACTTTATTTAGAATTTTTCTGTTTTTAACTTGTTTTTGTCCATTTCATAGATTGTTTGATCTTTTTATGTTCATTTGAATGATTACTTGATTGATTTTTGTTCATTTTATTGATTATTTGATTGTTTTTTGTTGATTTTATGTTAAATGGACTGAGCTTATATAGTACATTTTATGCACCCATTATTATTACTATTATTATTATTATTATTATTATTATTATTATTATTATTATTATTATTATTATTATTATTATTATTATTATTATTATTATTATTATTATTATTATTTATGGCTTATTTGATTTGTTTTTGTTCTCAAACACAGTCTGTGTTTGAACTGGACTGAACTCTGAATAGTTTGATCAGATCAGTCCTGTTGTTTATTTCTGATAACATATAGATCCAAAGTCAGGTGAAGGCGGGGTCAAAGGTCAGTCTGCTGTCAGACTCTGTGGTTGAAGATAAACTAGTCAAACAGACAGTTTGTAAAGATTAAACCCAAAACTATTCCACCAACAAACCCTGCGGCTCCTTCACATCAGTGATTTTCTGCTTCTACCATGGAAAAAAACTTTCAAATATTCAGCTTTTTTATTGTTTTATTTCTTACAATGAACATGAAACGCTTTCAAGCACAGCTTTAAACACTTCCTTATGTCACGGTCAAACCAGTGCAGCTTCATTTCAACTAAATATTCTACGTTTCTGCCAAAGTTAAGTGTGATTTGACTGAATTCTGCTACTTTTCAACTAAATTCAGCTCAAACTGAAATATATTTTCATCTAAATTCAGCAAAAGAACAGAAAAGCACTCTGAAAGCTCCACCCCAAAATCAAAAGTCTCATACTTTTGACTTTTTATCTCCTAATATTTAATTTAACTGAATATTCCCCACTGGTGGACTGAATATAATATTTAATTTAGAAGCTGAGGTGTTAGTGAGGCATTTTCAAAGTAAGATCATTCATAAATATTCATATTAATTTCCAAATGATATTCAAATATTATTTTTGGGCAAAGGTCAAAGCTCTAGGATCTCCTCTGGATCACCACCTTGTGACACCCCCAACATATCCACATTTTTTCTTATTAAAATCCACCCAGAACTTTTTGAGTAATGTTGGTAACAGACAAACTCCTGAATTAAAAAAAGATTTAAATCGACAAGAAACTGAACAAAAGCAGTTGAAGGTTTCATAAAGAAATATAAAGACAGGTGTGAAATATGAGGACGGCAGTCCAGGATCAACACAGTAAAAACTATAAAAAAAAACTGTTCAGATCATAAATATTACATTTATGATGTGAACAATCATAAATACAAACACATGAAGTGACTCTGGAAACAAACACATTCAACTAATACTAGAGGTGGATGATTCAGACACATTTAGACACAGGTATGTTTGGACTGACTTTAGGTACATGTGAACCATTTTGTTGGAATATTTCAGCCTAAATGTTTCCTTCACTTGTACTTAAAATGGATTTCTTCTACTTTTATCCTTAAATCCAGTTGATTTTGTCCATTTTTTGCAGTTTTTTTCTCATTATTTAGCATTTATTTCTCATTTATTCTTCATATTTCAGTCATTTCTCCACCTGTATTTCCTTTTACTGACATTACGTCTCATTTTGTCCTCCAGTGGCCGTTTGACGACCTGTTGGAAAATGTTTAATGAGGTTGTGGAGTTTAATGTTATAGATTTATGAGGTTTTATCACATGACCAGGAGCTGCAGAGACATAAAGGTCAGAACAGGATTCATGATTAGATTGTTCTTTATTATCAGCTGCATATTTTCACACGCTAACTTCCTGGTTCTGACTGCATATGCAGCGTTGCCACGGGTACCATCGGACCCTCTGCACAACATGGACTTGGTTATCATACTGCTCATCATCGGGGGTACGTTCCATTTTTTCCACTAAATCCAGACGCTGATGGGAATTTAAGTAAATGACACGTGTCATTTATCAGCGCTTATTCTCATGTCTGTGGTTTCGTGTTTTTTTTTTTTTTGTGAAATTCATCTATTTTCTTTTATTTAATTCATAGATTTATTAAAACTGAATTCATGCATTTATATTAAAACTGAAAAACCTGAAGGAAAAAGTCACTTCTTAAGGAAAATATATCATTAAATCAACATATATATCATATATATATATATATATATATATATATATATATATGCACAAAACTTTTTTTCATAAAATTTGTTTAATTTTATTCATCACTTTGGCTGTTTTTTTAAAAAATTGATTTTCATACTATTTTCTGCATTTTAGTTATTTTATGAATCTGTTCATCTGTTTTACTTCTTCTTTTATTTATTTATATTAAAACTGAGAAAAATGAAGGAAAAAGTCACTTCTTAAGGAAAATATATTAACTAAAAATAAAAACAATCATACACAACCTTATTTTATATGTTTTTTTTAAACAATTTTATTTCATTTTAGTCATGATTAATTATTGTTTTATTATAATTGTATTTTTTTTCATTTATGGCATATTTTATTTTTATTTTTTCAATAATTTTTAAATGTAGTACATTTTATTTTAATTTTATTTCTATTTTATTTTAGTTCTAATGTTTTAACTCTTATTATTCTTTTTATTTATTTATTTATTTTTATTCATTTTATTTCATTTTCATTATTTTATTTTAGTTATGACTTTTTATTATTATTTATTATTTACTTTTATTTATGACAATATAATTTTTTAAAATTAATTAATTATTTATTTTATTTTTATTTAATTTTTGTTCTATATTTTATTATTTTATTATATATTTTTTAATTAATTATTATTTATTTATATTTATTATTGTTTTATTTATTTGAGTTATGACATGTTTTCCAATGATGATTCAATTAAGTCTTAAGTTCTTTGCCCCGCCCACAGCTCTTCCTCTGGCCACGCCCACGACTACACCACTAAATACTCCGACTCCATTTCCTGAAACTACTACACCACTAAATACTACGACTCCATTTCCTGAAACTACTACACCACTAAATACTACGACAGCATTTCCTGAAACTACTACACCACTAAATACTACGACAGCATTTCCTGAAACTACTACACCACTAAATACTACGACACCATTTCCTGAAACTACTACACCACTAAATACTACGACAGCATTTCCTGAAACTACTACACCACTAAATACTACGACTCCATTTCCTGAAACTACTACACCACTAAATACTACGGCTCCATTTCCTGAAACTACTACACCACTAAATACTACGACAGCATTTCCTGAATCTACTACACCACTAAATACTACGACTCCATTTCCTGAAACTACTACACCACTAAATACTACGACTCCATTTCCTGAAACTACTACACCACTAAATACTACGACTCCATTTCCTGAAACTACTACACCACTAAATACTACGGCTCCATTTCCTGAAACTACTACACCACTAAATACTACGACAGCATTTCCTGAAACTACTACACCACTAAATACTACAACTCCATTTCCTGAAACTACTACACCATCAGAAACTACGACTCCATTTCCTGAAAGTACGACTCCATCAGTAACTACGACTCCATCAGAAACTACGACACCATCAGTAACTACGACACCATCAGTAACTACGACACCATCAGAAACTACGACTCCATTTCCTGAAACTACTACACCATCAGAAACTACGACTCCATCAGTAACTACGACTCCATCAGAAACTACGACTCCATCAGTAACTACGACACCATCAGTAACTACGACTCCATCAGAAACTACGACTCCATCAGTAACTACGACACCATCAGTAACTACGACACCACCAAATACTACGCCTCCATTTCCTGAAACTACTACACCACTAAATACTGCGACTCCATTTCCTGAAACTACTACACCACTAAATACTGCGACTCCATTTCCTGAAACTACTACACCACTAAATACTACGACTCCATTTCCTGAAACTACTACACCACTAAATACTACGACTCCATTTCCTGAAACTACTACACCACTAAATACTACGACTCCATTTCCTGAAACTACTACACCACTAAATACTACGACTCCATTTCCTGAAACTACTACACCACTAAATACTACAACTCCATTTCCTGAAACTACTACACCATCAGAAACTACGACTCCATTTCCTGAAAGTACGACTCCATCAGAAACTACGACTCCATCAGAAACTACGACACCATCAGTAACTACGACACCATCAGAAACTACGACACCATCAGAAACTACGACTCCATTTCCTGAAACTACTACACCATCAGAAACTACGACTCCATCAGTAACTACGACTCCATCAGAAACTACGACACCATCAGTAACTACGACACCATCAGTAACTACGACTCCACCAAATACTACGCCTCCACCAAATACTACGCCTCCATTTCCTACTACACCACCACCACCACCAGCTACTACTACTACTGCTACAGCATTTCCCAGTACTACTACCTCTCATAGTAGTACTTCTACTATGTCTACGGCTCTGCCCACTACACCGGTGCTTTGTCTGAACGGTGGAGAACTTCTGGATGGTATCTGCATTTGTTCTGATGATTGGACCGGACCCACGTGTTCTGAAGGTAACACCAGTACAAAATACACACAATACCACAAGGAATACTACAAACACTGTACACACAACTATACTGTTTATATTGACTAAAAATGAGCAGAAATAATTGTATTTGCAAATGTAACAATTTTGATTATTGACAATTGTACGGCATTAAGGTCGTACAATTATCTAGTTATATTAGTACTAGTACAGGAAATGAAGCTAAAGCTAAGCTAGTTATATTAGCTCTACTACATGAAATGAAGCTAAAGCTAGGCTAGTTATATTAGCTCTAATACATGAAATGAAGCTAAAGCTAGGCTAGTTATATTAGCTCTAGTACAAGAAATGAAGCTAAAGCTAGGCTAGTTATATTAGCTCTAGTACAAGAAATGAAGCTGAAGCTAGGCTAGTTATATTAGCTCTAATACATGAAATGAAGCTAAAGCTAGGCTAGTTATATTAGTCCTAGTACAAGAAATGAAGCTGAAGCTAGGCTAGTTATATTAGCTCTAGTACATGAAATTAAGCTAAAGCTAGGCTAGTTATATTAGTTCTAGTACAAGAAATGAAGCTGAAGCTAGGCTACTCATATTAGCTCTGATACATAAAATGAAGCTAAAGCTAGGCTAGTTATATTAGTTCTAGTACAAGAAATGAAGCTGAAGCTAGGCTAGTTATATTAGCTCTAGTACATGAAATGAAGCTAAAGCTAGTCTAGTTATATTAGCTCTAGTAATGAAATGAAGCTAAATCTAGGCTACTCATATTAGCTCTGGTACATGAAATGACGCTAAAGCTAGGCTAGTTATATTAGCACTAGTAATGAAATGAAGCTAAATCTAGGCTACTCATATTAGCTCTGATACATAAAATGAAGATAAAGCTAGGCTACTTATATTAGTTCTAGTTAGATCTATTAGCTCTAGCATTTTCATATGTTTAACATGAACTACTGGGACAAACTGCCTGAATTGCAATGGCAGAGATGTTGTTAATCAACCTGACACAACTATTAATCATTAAAATATTCTTTTCGTAGCAAATTTCTGCCACAGAGTCCAGATAAATGGGCTGACGTTCCCCCAAACCCCTGTGGGCTGGTTTTCGTACTCTGATGAAATGTGTCCTGCAGGATCGAGCGGTGGTAAGTTCATCAGTGGACACCCTTTCACGTATCTTTGGTTTTTTTTTTTCGCATATTCATCTCACATTGTTTCATCCAGTTGGAAAACCCAAGGCTTCCACCCGATGTTCCACAAACAACGGACGACCCAGTTTTGAGCAACCGCTGCAAATTCTCCAGTGCGACCAGACGCTCAGCGACATCCAACAGAACGTAAGTACCCAATCACCACTGCCATAGTACCTGCACTACATGGCCCTAAGTACTACGAACCCAACTGCCACTATCTTAGTACCCCACCCCCAAGAATTCCAGAAAACTGACAAGTCCCTAGTGTTGGCCTAGTGTTGGCCTATTATTTTGCCTAGGGCACCACATTGACAAGAACCTAACCTAACCCTACCTAGCACTTAAGCTAATGTAGCGTATATCAATTGCTAAACTAAGGTCTGGCGGAGTTGGGTAAACACATGAACTATCTACTCTCCACCAGCTCACCAGCCCAGCTGATTTAGAGACGCTCGCCTCCAGCACTCAGATTCTGACGTCCAGACCTGAAGATCTGACAGCCGAAAACATCACGACTGCGGCTCAGATCGCCAACACGCTGCTGAGTTCCCCGAATGCAACACAGGTAAAGACCAAAGGCTGATGCCCGACCAATCGGAGCACTCTGTCACGAAGATCCACCAATCACCTCCGAATGATAGTGAACCAATGGGTAACAACAAGAACCGACAGAGAACATTCCTCAGGTGCGACGGAAGCTGATGGTGTTTCTGGACAAAACCACCAAACAGAACCTCTGCAGGGTTTGTTTAATATAGGACCGAGATCAGTTCTTTTACAGAACCTCAGTCAGTACATTTGTGTTGCATTTCCATTACATGGTACCAGCTACCGACCAGGTACTGGTCCCTGAGAGCGTTTCCATACAGATACTATTGAACCTGGACGTCGTCGCAAGGACATCAATCTGGAGTTAACTTTAGCTGTAGTCTAACTAGCACAAGTTAAGTATGGCTAACAGCTAACTAGCACACATAAGTATAGAAGCAGAACCATTAATAAGTACAGAAGTAGAATCATTATGCAGACGACTTAACCAAACTATCGTACAGACGCGTGGAAACGATAAGTTTAATAGTATTTTCCCCGACTGATCCAGTTTGTGGGGACATGTGGGGGGTTGTTTCGGTGCTGGTTTTCAGTGAACCCCACTGTTGTGATCATGTGACCATGTGATCATGTGTTGCAGAATGTCAGAGTGTCGGCGGTGGCGACCGTCAGCCAACTGCTGAACGCCAGCGTTCCTGACGACCCCGAGGAAAACAGCGCAACTCTGGGGTAAGAAGTACAGCTGTCAAATGATTACTTTTTTAGATGTATTATTATTTTTATATTGTATATTTTTTGTTATTATTATAATTATTATTATTTTTAAAGAATTAATTACATTTTTATTTTTTAAATCAGATTAATCAAAGGGTTTATATGGATTAATTTTGACTAATCATGTTTAAATATAATTTATTTTTAATCTATATTTGTACTTTGTTCATGTTACTTATTATTTTGTTGGTTTATTATTTATTTTTATTCATCACTTTGGCTGTTTTTATTCATTTTCTTACTGTTTTTTTACTGTTTCTAATTTATATAAATGATTTAGCACATATATCACAATAAACTATTCTATTTGCAGATGATACACATTTATTTATGTCTGACAGAACTGACTCGGTGTGTTGTTGTCTTTAGCCTGACGCTAACCCTGGACCAGCTGTCCCTGAGCCTGAGTTTGGGTCAGAACTCATCGCAGTCTCAGGTGGTCCAGCCCAACCTTGTGGTCCAGTCGGCCCAGATCTCATCTGCGGACGCTCGGGGAGTCCAGTTCACGTCTCTGACAGGTTCAGACTCAGCTGATCTTAATTTGGCTAACAGCTAGCTAACAGACTCCCATCGTTTCCGGGTCCTTCAGTCCCGGGTCAGTCTGAGCACTGACGATACCATGTAGTTCTGGTTTCCTTTAGGGACGTCGGGGAGTTTTGTGGCCGACAGGATTCAACTGGACACCAACGCCTCCAGAGTCACGGTGGAAAACGGCTTCATCGCCGACGCCCTGATCTACGTCCAGTTCCCGACAGGTGGGTCACCATGACAACTAACAATGTTTATATATATATATATATATATATATACACGTATATATGTAATTTTTTGGTTTTACTTTAGTTTCTTATGTTTTATTTATTTCATTTCCTTTTACTTTATTATTTTGTTTGGATATCATTTTATTTATTTTTATTTTATTTTAGCTTTTTACAAAGTTTTTATGCTTTTTTATTTGAAAAAATTTAAAATTTATTTAAAAATGTTAGTTTTTTTTTTTTTTTTAACATTGGTCCATTTTGATCTCTCTTTTTGTAAAGCTCTTTGAGATGACTTTGTTGTGATTTAGGGCTTTATAAATAAAATTGAATTGAATTGAATTGTCTGGTTTGGTCTTTTTTTTTATAAATTTTTTTAAACCTTTATTAACAACAAACACTAAAGACAAACAAAGACAAAGTGACATAAATAAATATTAACAAATGAAATCATTCTTTTTGCAAAACAAATCTAATCTAATCACCTTGATTTGTATTTTAATTGTTTTGCACTTTCACCCCTTGTCTCTATAAATAAAAATATTTATTATTTTATTTATTTCATTTTTCTTTCTCTGGCTTTGTCTTTTTCTTTCCCTCTAAAGACGCCGCTAGCGTTCACCAGACGTCATCCAACGTGTCTCTGGGCTTCGTCTTGTACCAGAACGACCGCTTCTTCAGGTCCAGCGTCTACAGGGGGCGCCGCGCCGCCATACGTGTCCTGTCGGCCAGTGTCAAAGGTCAGGACCGCGCCCTGACACCACAGCATGTGGAGATGCTTTTCAGACCCGCGGTGAGAACGGTGCTACGAATTAACAAACTCACACAAACTTTAGCTTTTGTGTTGAGTTCGTCGAGGAAAAATCCTACAACTACTGAAATGTAAATGTTCAATTTTAGACAAAATTTTCCTAATATTTTTTTTTATTAATTCATGTTTATTTGGAAGAAATGACCAGCAATTAGGCTAATGGCTAACTAGCAGAGTTAACTGATGCTAAGTAATGCTAACTGATACTGATGCTAATTGATGCTAAGTGATGTTAACTGATGCTGACTGATGCTAAGTAATGCTAACCAATGCTAACTGATACTGATGCTAATTGAGGTTAACATCAGTATCATTTAGCATTAGTTTGCATCAGTTAGCATCACTAATTGAGGCTAACTGGTGCTGAAATTAATGTGGTTCACACCTAACTAGTGCACAGCTAAAATAAATGTAGTTAACAGCTAACTAGCACACAGCTGAACTAAATTTGGCTAACAGCTAATTTGCACACGCCTGGTTACGAATGTGTTTTCCACGTCTTTGAGGTGGAAACAAACTCCAGGGAATAAACGTTCATGGGAATGTTGGTGGGAAAAGGGGTGCGGCCTGTATTCCCCATACTGACCTATCAGGGTGTTTGTTCCAGCTGATTAGTGGGACGAAACTTCACGCCTTCGCCTGTGTCTTCTGGAACTACAGCCTGAATGACTGGAGCACTGCCGGCTGCTCCAAAGGGAACGCCTCGGATGGAGTTCTGCAATGCGTCTGTAACCACACCACCAACTTCGCTGCCCTCTGGGTAAAATGCTGCCCACATTTAGCATATATCCATTAACATATAGCTGTTAGCATATATCCATGAGCATATAGCCATTAACACATAGCTGTTAGCATATAGTTATTATCATATAGCCTTTAACATATATCCATTAGCATATAGCTGTTAGCACATAATCATTAGGATATAGCCGTTAACATCCTCTGCCCAGAAAGTCCCCACATGTTTTCGGTTTAAGGACACTATGCTAATGGATATATGCTAACAGCTATGTGCTAATTTCATCCAAGTACTCAGAAGTTTGAAATTCAACTAGTAAAACCAACTGATGTCTGTTTCAGTCTTTTTCAGAAACGTACGAGTACGCGGAGGCTCTCAGCTGGATTTCCATCATCGGACTTTCTGTTTCTATCCTGGGTTTGATCGTAACTATCGTTCACCACATCACAGAAAAGTAAGACATACTTAACGAAATATCATTATATTTAAAAGTCCAGTTCATTATGTTCACGTTTTAGCGTCAGTGGGAATTTTTTGGGGGGGGTTAGGTATATTATTGTAACGGTTATGGTGTATAGAATCAGAAAATTAATGTTTGCATTTGTACAAATGTTTATATGGCGGCCATTTTGCTTCATTACAAAATTAACTTTTGAACTTAGAAAAGGTTTAGATTTTGTGAACAGGTTCTAATTTTCTCTCCGACAGTTTTCAGAAAAAATTCGGGACCTTCAAGAACTCCAAGATCACTCTACTGTGCATCTGCTTCAGCCTCCTCACCTTCATCATCATCTTCCTCTCCGGTGTCAATAACTATAACTCCGACCCTCCGGTGGAGATCAGCCAAGCTAACGTCATCCCACCTTCCGACGAATACGTGGAACCGGATCGTCACAGGTGGTGTACGGCGGTGGCGGCGCTTCTTCACTACTTCCTGTTGGCGACCTTCGCCTGGAACGCCATGCACGGAACTCAGCTGGTTGTGCTGATCCGGACCAACAGCCGCAACCTACCCCAGCGATGGACTCCCATAAGCCTCGCTGTCGGATGGGGTAAGAAATATAAATATATAGGTTGAAGAATTAAAAAAAAATCTGATTAAAACCCCATGTTTCTAAAACAAAAGTCAAAACAATGTGATAAAGTCAAACAGTGTCACAGAAGCTAATTTTGCTATATGCCACCTTTGACCTCCAGAGATCTAAAAAACTATTGGTCTTAGGTGATAACATCAATTATGACAATTGTTTAAATCTTCATTCTGCATTGTTTGGTACCAATCTGAATGTTCTGTGACCCTCTGTTCTGGAGTTAGAACCATAATGTGATTTTGACTTTTTAGTTAATTGTGACCTTGACCTTTGACCTTTATTCAAGTGGATCATTATCTGATGTGCATTAGCTATATGTATATGTCCATGTAAATTCATGGTAATATCTACAGTGTGCATTGAGTTCAAGCATCATATGTCTCTGCGGACACACACACACACATACACAAACACACACACACACACACATACACAAACACACACACACACACATACACAAACACACACACACACACACACACACACACACACACAAACACACAGTAATTACAATAATCTCTCCCAAACTATGTTGTGAGAGATTAACAATGAAAAGTTCTTTAAAATAAAAAGAATGTATGAATATTAGAAGAAGGGAAAAAAAAGACTTATTACTTAATGCCCGACTTCCTGCGTTCCCTTAGGAGCCCCGGCTGTTGTCATGGCGATCACGCTGGGAAGTACATACAGACGGGACAACCCTCTGGAATACCGACAGGAGGAATTGTAGGCGTCTTTCATCTAGAATCTGTCATTTTCACGTTGACTTTCACATCATTAACTCTTTCGTCTCCAGTTGTTGGCTTTCAGGACTCGACAGCGACAAACGCTTCGACTTCGGGAAACCTCTGTTCTGGGGTTTCGTCGTTCCCGTCGGTCTGGTCCTGATCTACAACATCGTGCTGCTGGTTCTAGTTTCCATGACAACATGCAAGACGGATCCAAAACTGAGCAGGTAGCATTTGGCCACCATTTGACGCAGACTCAGCCTCCTAATGAACACAACAAACATCAGGATCATCAGCGTATACGCTGATATCAACCTGTGTTTTCCAGCACCAGACGTTCCTCTGCGTGGAAGAAGTTCCTGACCAGCTTTTCGTTGGCGGTTTTACTGGGCGTGTCGTGGACTCTGGGGTTTTTGGTCCTTATCTCGTCAAAGGAAACTAACCTGCTCTTCAGCATCCTCTTCTGCGTCTTTACGACCACTCAGGTCCGTTTCATTTCCTTCGTTTCCTTCGGTCTCAGATGGACTCAGATCTAACGCTGCCTGTTCTTTTTTATTTTTTGTGGTTTTCAGGGTTTGCAGATCTTCATCTTTTTCACGGCCAGAACACCCACCTTCAGAGCCGTCGTGTTCAGATCCTTCCAGTTTTTGTCTTCGGTCAGCACCCCCCTCCTTTACACCAAGTACAGTCTGTGGAGAACGAGGAACAGGGACACCTCCACCGATTCCTACAAAGACCTGAAGGAGAAGCTAAGCATGAGTGATCTGTCAGCGTCTTCCCGATAGCATGAGCAATTTACATTAGCATCACACCACCATGTAGCTTCTGTTAGCTGCTGCCATGCTAGCATTTATCATTTTCATTAGCATTGCACCAGCATGTCCGACAGAGACCTGAAGGAGTCAGGAATGTTAACCATGCAGTGTCTGCTAGTTTCTGACTGTTAGCATTAGCAATTTAAATTAGCGTTACACCACTGCATTCTACAGAGACCTGAAGGAATCATTAAGCATATCTATCAGTTAGCATTAGCAATTTACATTAGCATTGCATCTCT
Organism: Siphamia tubifer; assembly: GCA_020466265.1. Lineage (NCBI taxonomy): Eukaryota > Metazoa > Chordata > Actinopteri > Kurtiformes > Apogonidae > Siphamia > Siphamia tubifer. The sequence goes on from CM035784.1 coordinate 1,824,376, forward strand.
AAGTCTACAGAGAAGGATAGAGATGCTAAGGATGTAGCACCTGTTAGCTTGTGCTCGTTAACATTTACAATATACATGAGCATTGCATCAATGGAGTCCAACAGAGAAGGGATGAGAGATGCTAAGCATGTAGCATCTGTTAGCTTCAGAGCTAGCAGTAATGATACTCCAGCGAGTCCTCCACAAAACTCTGAAATGATCAAAACATGAGCAAATATGATGGAAAAGTATCAAATTTAAACAGAAAACAGCAAAATATAAGAAAAAAAGAAACAAAAAGTTACTAGAACATTCAACAAAAACAATAAAAAACATTTAAAGATGCAGTTATGACACGTAACTCCTTTAATATTATTGCACTTAAACTTTTGAATGTGAATCTCAGGGTTATAATATATAAATAATATTCAAAAGTAAAAGTACTTCATTACTGTACTTAAGTAGATTTTTAGGTATCTGCACTTTACAGGAGTATTTCTTTTTTCTGGCAACTTTTTACTTTTACTCCCTACATTAGTTCATAGAAATATGTAGTTTCTACTCTTTACATTTTATATAAATATCTGTACTTTTTATCTCAATTGTGTTTTTTCCCCAATTTTTCTGAAATTCCCATTATTTCCTTTTCTCCTCCATTTGTTTTCTAAATGTTCTGTCTGTTTCCACTAAACTGAGTAACTGTGACCTGATCAAACACACACATCTACACACTAACTCACTTTTAAATGGTTTATTTTAGATACTTTTGAAACTTTTATCAATTTTCCTGATTAAATAAATATTATTTCAACCAGAGAAAAAAAATATTGATTAACTTTTTATTTTATTACAGCTGAGAAGGTGTAGTTTTTTACTTTTACTTCAGTAAAGCAGTTGAATGGGTACTTCTACTTTTACCAGAATATTTTTTTCACTCCAGTAGCTGTACTTGTACTTAAGTACAGAATGGGAGTACTTTTACCACCTCTGATTTATTATTATTGTAATTAAAATATAAACTGCACTATATGAACATTTATGTTGTTAAAAAGGTTATTCTATACAGTTTTATTGAATGATTTTATTGATTCAAATTGAAATCTGTACATTCTGTTTGTTTATAAAATATGTTTATTCTATTAAATCAAATAAATCAGTCAAATATTAATCTGACTCCATCTGCCTCTAGGGGGTGCAGTACCTCCATCTGCCTCCAGGGGGTGCAGTCCCTCCATCTGCCTCTAGGGGGTGCAGTACCTCCATTTACCTCCAGGGGGTGCAGTACCTCCATCTGCCTCCAGGGGGTGATCTACATCTACAAACTGCACCAATTCACTTGTTTTGTGTTTTTAGTTTTTTCAAGTATGTTCTGTTTTTTCTGACATTTAGTTGTTATAAAACATGTGTTAAAATCAGGGCTGTTACTAGGGTCTAAGAGGAACAACTCCCCGGGGCCCCCACCCCACCTGTGCACACTACAACTGTTTATTTATCACAATTTATGGGACATTTGTGATGAAATCTGAAAAATACAATGTACCCCCCCTTATAATAATACAAAAATAAAAAATAACACACACATATATACATATATATATATATATATATATATATATATATATATATATATATATATATATATATATATATATATATATATATATATATATATATATATATATATATATATATATATACATTTTTTGAACATCATCATTGGGGTCCATAAGGGTCCACTGACTTTGCTGCCCTTGTGCACCTGGGCCCAGTGGGGTTGTTTTTTTGTGGTGTCCAGGTGCAGGTTGAAGGCAGAGGGGGCAGTATTTATATTAGAAAACATCTGTAAAATCAGGGGCGTTAACTAGGGTCTCTAAGGGCTCTGAGCAATAAATCCCCGGGGCCCCCACCTCACCTACTTTTGAAGCGTTGTGGACATATTTATTAATATTTACCCACTTTAACAGATTTTTTTTTATACATTACCAGTCTTTGAATTGACTAAAGCAGTTATTTCTGACGTGTTCCAGATGGTTCTGTTAGCGGTGGTCTTTCAGCGACCTAACCCGCTCTGACACCAGTATGTTTTCCATTTCTGGTTCCTGATGGCGTTTGGTGGTCTTGTACCGGTTTTCCGGCGTTCCCTTGGGTCCGGGTGCTCTTTCTTTAACCTAAATCAGTGGTTGTGAAGCTCGTAAATACAGTTTCAGCTCTTTTATACTTGATGACGAATGGTCTGAAAACTGAAAAACTTCTGAAATCTGTTCCTTTACGACACTTTGGTGTTTGTTTTTTTCCTTGGAAACACACCTGGGGATTTTTCACAAAAAATTCCAGTTCGGTTCAGTTTGACACCATAAATCAAAGCAAATAAATTCTTGGCAGACAGCGAGTGGAGAGCGTCTGAAGCGTGGTCACCTGCCACCGGAGGGCGTCCAAAGTCCACCTGCTGGTTTTGATTCATGCGTGTTTTCCTTTAAATTTAGAAGAGATAAAAAAAAAGTCAATATGACAATAAAAAAATTATTAATATGAGATGAAAAAAATACAGAATTATGACATTTTAAAACCAAAAAGTTTAAATGGTGAGATAATTAGTCATAAATATGAGGTTAAAAAGAAATAATTATGAGACAAAAGTCATAATTAGGTATCAGATAAAGTATTGAGGAGTAAAAAAAAAAATAAACTCCTCAGTTTGGGACAGAACTTTCTCCAGCTTAATGCAGACAAGACAGAAGTGATTGTTTTTGGCCCTAAAAAGTAAAGGTCAAAGGTCAGTGTTCACCTTGAGTCCATGTCATTGAACTAAAAGCATCATTCAGTTGTTCTGGAACAAACACCTGAGGTCAGTTCATTTAAATCAGACTGAAAACATGAGTGTTCACTCTGAACTCTTTTTAAATCTTTTTATGTCTCTTATTTTAATTGTCTTTTAATGCATTTAAATCTTCTTATGTTTTATGTAAAGCACCTTGTGTGTTATACAAACACATTTACTTTTCTTCAGGTACTTCCTGCTAGTGGAGGGCGTCCAAACTCCACCTGTTTTTTTTTTTTCTCCTCCATCTGAAGCAAAAAGGCAGAAAAATGGTTAAAACGTTTGCGTCATGGGTCCAAACAGGAAGTGGAAGAAGCTGACGGCGCCGTTTAACAAGCACTGGTCACGTTTTCTGAAGTGTCATTAGAGTTTCAGCTGCACAACCACCTCCAAGTTCTGTCAATTATCCACAAAAATGTCCAAGAACAATAAAAGTCCATCACTTTTCCACCACAGACCAGTCTTTCAAACAGCTTCACTCATAAAACGCTGTTCCAGGGTCGAAAAAAAAACATTTCCATGGAAAAGGAGGCGGAGCTTAAGTCAAAACGCACCAAAAAGGGGCAGCAGCGAGTCCAGTGTCCAATAGGAGACGAGACTTATTTACTCTGTCCACAGTTAAACTGTCATTAAGCTACAGTTAATGCTAACAATTAATGCTAACAGATAATGCTAACAATTAATGCTAACAAACAGTGAACACAAACAATTATTGCTAATGAACAATTAACACTCACAAAGAGTTAATGTTAATGAACAGTTAATGCTCACAAACAGTTAATGCTAATAATGCTAATGAACAGTTAACGCTCACGAACTGCTAATGTACAGTTAACAGTATCAACAAGTTAAAGCTAATGACGAGTTAAGGCTAACGAACAGTTAACACTGACAAACAATGAATGCTAACGAAGAGGTAACACTAATGGAGAGTTAACGGTAACAAGTTAACGCTAATGATAAACATTATTAACACTAATTAACATTAACGAACAGTTAACGCCAACAAACTGTTAAACTTTAAATTTTAAGCCAACATTTGTGTTTTTATGCATAAACCCAAACTCAACATTTGCATTTTTAAATTTAAAAATCAACGTAATAGTCGTACGTTAATGATAAACCCAATGTGACATTTGTGTTTTTAACTTTAAAACCCATGTGCAATAATTATATTTTCGAATTAAACCGCAGTGCTACATTTATAGTTTTACGTTAAAACATTTCATACTCACATTCAATCCATGTGATACTTCAAAGCCTGTACTTTTACTGCAGTACTGTGCTGGCTGCAGTATTTGGACACAGGTTAGTGTTGCCACCTCTGACTCCACTGGAAATATGGTGCGTTCAGGGGAATCCCACAGGCGTGGGAATTAATGGTTTCACAGATGGAAACTGGACGCTCATCTTCTACGAAATTTATGTGGGAAAAAAAAAATCGCAATAAATCCCGTGAGTATGAGCTGCGCTTACGCAACAGTTTGGCTCCGGCGTTCAGAGTTCAGCTCATGGGTTTTGCTGAAGCAGCTGGAAAATCCCACGCTGTAATGTGGACCTCAAATGCATCATCAAGTGGACAAAGTGACTCATCACAACAACACATGCTGTCCAGTTACCCATAATGCACCAGCAGCCAAAGGTCATCTCCATGGAAACGCTGTCCGCTGGCCAAGGTCGTCTGAGGTTGTTGCACAAGAGGGCGAGTCAAAAGGAGTGAGGATGAGAGAGAGAGGGGGAGAGAGAGAGAGAGAGAGAGAGAGGGAGAGAGAGAGAGGGAGGGAGGGAGAAAGGTAGAGAGAAAGAGAAGGAGAAAGAGAGAGAGAGAGAGAGAGAGAGAGGGAGAGAGAGAGAGAGAGAGGGAGAGAGAGGGAGGGAGAAAGAGAGAGAGAGAATCCCCCATCACAAAAAACACCTGGTTACCATGGCAACGGGCTGGCCACATCCAAGAACCATCCAAGAGGTAGAACACAACCAACATAGAACCCTGACATAGAACCCTGACATAGAACCCTGACATAGAACCCTGACATAGAACTCACAACTGGAGGATCTGGACTTTAATTTACTGGACTTTTTTTTTTTTTTATCTCATCCATGTGACTTTTTCTGTCATCATTATGTTGTATACTTTTAATTTGGTAGTGTTCCCATCACTTCCTGTGTGTGTTTTCTCTGTGCATTCTATGCTCTTCCTTCACGTTTGCGTCAGATACGTGAACATTTTGATGCTTTCGCAGATGAACGAGCTTCATCTTTTTGTTGGTTTTGGTCAGATGAATCTTTTGGATCTTATCGACCTTCATCTTCCTGCAGCGTCTTGTTTTAATTTAACGCCTCCTTTCACTTCGGATTTTTCTGGAAACGGTGTTTTTTCCTTCGCCACGAGGCTGAAAGGCTGTTCAGACTCAGGTTGCGACGCCGCTGTCATCAGCTCAATCACTCCGACTTTTTTTTTTGGCGGGGTAACGAACTGCAGATGTTGCAGACGTTTTATCTGAAAACATTTTTTAAAGTGTCGGAGATGGCGCTGGGGAGGAGTTCGGATTATATTACCGATCTAAAACCGGCCGTTGATTAGTTGACGTTGTCGCTCATCGTCACTGTTAACATTTCGCAGCTTCTTAAATAAACAAGGTTTCACCACCGACCTTGTTACAGTTCTTTGTAAATAAACAGATGTGATCGAGTCGGGAACTTGAACGTCGGCCAAAAGAACTGCAAAAAATCATCAGGGTGACAAAAAAGTCGTACAAAACATGAGAAAACATGCAACAACACTGGGGGGGGGGTAACGAACTGCAGATGTCGCAAACGTTTTATCAGAGTTTTTTTTCATTGTCTCAACGGAGATGGTGCTCTAAAACCGGCCGTTGATTAGTTGATGTCATCGCTCATCATCACAGTCAACAGTTCGCAGCTTCTTAAATAAACAAGTCCAGAAGTTTCAACACGACCTCATTACAGTTCTTTGTAAATAAACAAATGCGATTGGTTCGGGAAGAATCACGAAAAATCTTTTTTTGTCTTTTTATTGTATGATTTAGACTTTTTATCGCATTATTTTGACTTTATCTGGAGGTCAAAGGTGACATGTGTCCAAATTAACTTGTGTAATACTGTGTCAAACATAGACATATCAGCTAGAACTTAATCAATACTGGATATATTATCATAATATTACACACACTAACACATACATACAACTAAATGATCAATATTGCAAAAGGTCAAAGGTCAAGGTTGCACTTAGCAGAAAGGACATCACATTGTTGGCTCTAATTCTGGAACAGGTTGTCATAGAAACTGGAGATAGGGGTTAGACATTGAATACTACTTTCTGATTCGTCAATAATTACCCAGTATTGATCACCACCGTGTTTGCAATTATTTAAAATCATGTGACTTTGATTTTGATGTTTTTAGAAAACTGAAAACGGTTCTAAACACACTTCTGAAAAGGGTCTGGGGTCCCAACCAAACCCACAGAGGTTTGTTGGTTCAACATGTTTCAGAACGAGGAAAACCCCCTGAACAGGATGATGATGATGATGTCATCGACCACACACTTAAACACACATCTGTATCCAGTCAACAGCGCCACGACCACATCACTCACATTTAATGTTCTGGACCCCCCCCCCCCACACACACACACACCGGACACCCACCCCCCACTAGAGCAGACCAAACCCCCACCAGAGCCCAGCAGACCCCCACCAGAGCCCAGCAGACCCCCACCACCTCCCACTTGTATAACCAGTAAAACCTATTCAAACCAAATTCATATATTATTTTGACTTTTTATTTTGTAATTTAGACTTTTTATCGCATTATTTAGATTTTTTATGGAGGTCAAAGGTGAGGATCAGATTGCTAACATTTAATGTTCTGGCCCCCCCCCCCCCCACCAGAGCCCACCAGACCCCCCCCCCCCCCCCCCCCCCAGTTGGATTATATAACACAGACCTGCGCTGACATGTTGAAAGTCTTTTCAGATGGAACGAAGCTCCAGCTGAGTCGCAGCCAAACCAAACGACAATTTTACATGTTCGGATCCGCAACCGCTCATTAGTTGCAGAAAAAAAAACCTGAAACCCACCAACATATTTGTTCTTTTAAAGAACAGAGAACAGGTTCAACTGATGAATGTTGATTTAGCTGTTATTTTTACACTCCTGCAGCTTTTCCCACTAAACACATGATGAAACACTAACAATGTTCAGGAAAAAATAAAGAAAACCTACTGAAAAGACAGTCACATGTACACAGTAAATAAATCTGTAAATCGGTATAATATGTGCACACAGTCTACTATGTATTAACCATTTATTACCTATTTGTTAATGTTTATTCATGTATTGCTCCTCCAAGCATCAGTAAATCTAATGTTCTATCGTAGTAGCCTAGCCACACTAGCTCCTCCTAGCATCAGTAAATATAATGTTCTATCGTAGTAGCCTAGCCACATTAGCTCCTCCTAGCATCAGTAAATCTAATGTTCTATCGTAGTAGCCTAGCCACACTAGCTCCTCCTAGCATCAGTAAATCTAATGTTCTATCGTAGTAGCCTAGCCACACTAGCTCCTCCTAGCATCAGTAAATATAATGTTCTATCGTAGTAGCCTAGCCACATTAGCTCCTCCTAGCATCAGTAAATCTAATGTTCTATCGTAGTAGCCTAGCCACACTAGCTCCTCCTAGCATCAGTAAATCTAATGTTCTATCGTAGTAGTCTAGTTTCACTCAATGTAACTTTTGTCTAGATTTCCCTGAAACTGGTCGACCAATCACAGTGAAGTATAGAGTCAGAGGGCGGGCCTAACAAAGTGATGCTGCAACGATTGGTAGAAAAACAAGTTTAAACAACCATAGAAGAAGAACAACAACAGGTGTAGATTTCCTTTTATCACAGATGAGTGAAGAATGTGAGAAACGTCAACAATCTTTAAATTCTTTTTACAGAAGCGACAACAGTCGTTCAGCTCCATAATCCACCATTTTGTTTAGTCATTCCTAACTTTCTCCGGACTCTTCCGTCAACTTTCAGGCGCTCTATCTACGTCATCCTAAAGATTACACTGATTGGTTGTAGTACCGTCCTATTGCATACAGAGGATTTGAAAGACAACCTTTTAGCCCCGCCTCCTCTGACTATGAAGCACCACTAGAATGAATAGAGATAGCACTGCTAAGCTAGGATAAACTAGGCTAGAACAGATGCTTTGTTTATGATAAATTGTGTATGAATAAACCATTAACAAATAGGTAATAAATGGTTAATACATAGTGACTTGTGTGTAGGTATTATAAAGTGATACCCAGATATTTATATAAATGTAAAGAGTATAAAGTACAAATATTTATATAAATGTAAAGACTATAAAGTACAAATATTTATATAAATCTAAAGAGTATAAAGTACATATATTTATATAAATGTAAAGAGTATAAAGTACAAATATTTATATAAATGTAAAGAGTATAAAGTACAAATATTTATATAAATGTAAAGAGTATAAAGTACAAATATTTATATAAATGTAAAGAGTATAAAGTACATATATTTATATAAATGTAAAGAGTATAAAGTACATATATTTATATAAATGTAAAGAGTATAAAGTACATATATTTATATAAATGTAAAGAGTATAAAATACAGGTACTTCAGTGCAGTACTGCAGTACTTTTCAGTTCCAGTGAACCAAAGTGTGGTAGTGATTAATGAAGTGTTGGGTTAACGTCTGTTAACGCCATCAGCCGCCGTAAACGACTAAAGCAGCCGCAGCGCCGCATACTGCGAAAAAAACCTGTGAGACCAAGCGTGGACCTGAGCTTTTCTGCACGTGTGCAGACGCATGATGGCCTCCGCTGGAACCACCGCACTTTCAGACGCTCCTTCTACGGTTTTATGTTTTTTAACTCCGGGTTCTGGATTCTGTCATGTTCCGCTTCGTTTGGTGACAAAAAAAGCGGGAAAAAAGAAATAATGACATGAAAGGACAAAAATAAAACAAACCCACGTGGTGTGTGTTCGCCTTCACACCTTCACACACGCTTGTTTAATGTAGTTTTACTATTTTTAACACTCATATTAGGCAGTTTGACTCTTTTTAATGATTGTTTTACATATTTTTTACTCATTTTAAGACTTGTATATTTTTACTCATTTAACTCCTGTTTTGTGTATTTTTACAGTTGTTTTACTTGTGTTTTGTGTATTTTTACAGTTGTTTTACTTCTGTTTTGTGTATTTTTACAGTTGTTTTTAACAGTATTTCTTTCAGTGGGGGAAAGTCAAGCAGTGTTGGCTGGACGCTGTGGTTTTGGCGGGCGGCGTGGGCGTTACGTAAGCGCTGTGCAGTAAATGAAAAGCTGCACGTGAGTCCTGGTTTGAAGGACGAGGCTCTGGGGACGGTCATTACATGGTCCAGAAGAAAAAGAAAAAACAGCGCTGGTGTTTCTACAGGTGGAAGCAGCAGGCGATCAAACAGACAAACGAGTCTCGTAAATTCACATGTTTTCACTTTCGCTGCGCCGCGATCTGCTACGAACACGCAAACCATGGTGAAGAAGCTGCTGGAAAAGTGTGAATAATGAGCTGGACAACAGGTCGTTTCAGGTAAAGGTTGAAGAATTCTGGGACAAAATGAATAAAACAAAAAAAGCAATGATGAGGTCATGTGACGGAAAACATGATTAAAAGTGTTTGAATTCACAGAAAACAATAAAACATTGAATCAACTTCAAATATTCTTCAATTTTGACTTTTTATCTGCTGATGATGCTGATGATGCTGCTGATGCTGCTGATGCTGCTGCTGATGCTGA